>JAVJGI010000040.1:47132500-47142966 GCA_035590275.1 Ibycter americanus
TGGTTTTGGGGCACGTTGCCTTGATAGTTCTTTTTTTCTTGAGCACACTTTGCTGACCTTAAACAATACCTCATTCTGTGTTAATCACAATGGTTATCTTACAAGATTCATTTAAATGCTCACCCTACAAAACTTATTTAACTCTTAACTATCTCATCCCCTTCTATCAGTAGTGGATGTGAAGTCTCCTGTCTTTGCCTAAGTAGTCTTAATTCAGTACATGCAAAGATGGTAAGTGAGAAGCTGTTCAAGGATGTGGCCTGTCATGGTGCCACTGATTCTTTCAGTAAAATTGCTTTGGGCAAGGATGTTCACTGCAGTTTCATGTGATGAACAAATAATATCTGAAAGCTGCTTTTGATAGCTGAAACTTTTAGAAACTATCATAGGTAACAGTAACCAGCTTTTGTCTGTGTTGGTAATGACTATGTGGTTCTTCTATTGTCTTTTCTATGCTTTTCTTGGGAGGCTGTAAAAATCGTATCAGCTGTGTTTTGAGCACACCAACAGCCTGCCTGGGTGCTAGGATTGTTCCAGCAGTTCTACTTATGGATTTGATCATTGTTCTAAGGCAGATTTCTTTTGGAGGCTGGCAGAAGTGAAATTAACGTGGTGATTGCCTTATAAAGAACATCACCATTCTGCTCATTTCTGAAGGTGGAGAGTGTTAGCATACTGGAGTCTCTGAGGAAACATTTCTTATTCTATTCATATGGTAAATACTTGGAACAATTTTTCTGGATTAGTGACCCAGTCACACTGCACAGTCTATTAATTATGAAATCTTTAAGAACCTGCACCGTAGTTGCTGCAGGTAGCAGTACCACTCGAGTGAGCTTCATTATGCTTCTTCAGAAATGATAGATGCTAAATTATTCAACTGCTGATGTGAGAGCTTCAGGATTTTCTTTTTATTGGGGTAGTCAGTAGCTGCCTAGGAAGGTGCAGCACTACATATTCCAGGGCTGTAGGTAGTTCTCCATTTCTTTCCTCCTGTCCTCACCCTGCACCATAATAGCAAACCAGACTAGTCATCTGATTGACAGCAAGTTGAAATTATTTCAACTTTTCTGCTTTCAGACCTGTCTTCTCCTTAGTTATACTGTAAACTGAACTCATTGATCTAGTTATTTTTGATCTTTTTAGCTAGGCTTTGTGTAGCACAAGTGTAGATGCTAACAACGATTTGATTGAACTGCTATTTTTCATCAAAGTAGCCCTCGCGGAGCGGAGGTTCTCCACCAAGGTGCTGTGTTCCTGAGATCTTGGTGGGGTTTTTTCAATTTTTTTTATTTCACAGTTTGAACAACAAATTTTAAGAGGGTTTTTGAGCGTTTTTTGACACATGCCATATAGAGCATTAATCACTGTAAGGGTTATGACTGTTGGATAACTAGTGACAGCTGACCTTCCCCAGTCAGTGATCAGGACAGCAATTTGCCGCCCATGCGTTGCAGTAACTTTGATATTTTCAGTGAAGAGTTGGTTGCAACTCTGGTGCTTAGTAAGATGCCAGTGTTTGGATCATGGGTACATTCAGGTCATCTTGCTTCATAGATCATATTCCAACAAGCGGGCCCACCTTAGCTGGTTCTTGGTCCATAGAGTTAATAACAGGGTTGCAGAATTGATGGAGGAAAACCCTTCAGCTAGGGGAGTCTGAAAATTAAATTAATTGGGTAGTGGAGACTTATGTACTGTTCTCATGCGAGTTTCCCAATTACAGCATTTCAAACCATTTTGCCTTCCTTGCTAGGAGTTGTAAACGTGGTTGTAATAGCTTGACTTCAATGAGGAGACATCTCTTTAGAATGAAAGCTTACCATCAGCCAGGCTAGAAAGTATATGAAAATGTTGAGGAAAAGCAAGAATCCAGGTATTTGATTTTTCTGGAAGACTGTCTATATTCTAGGCTATTAGGAAATAGCAGAGCTCCTCTTTCTCCTTGAGGTTTGCATGGGCTCTTCTCTGGTCTGCTTTAAGGAGAACCACAATAACTGCTTTTCACAGTGGTTATTAGGTGAAATGCTTGAAGAAACTGTGTACGGTGCCCAGGTGCTGGTACTTGTGGTTCAGCATAGAAGCCCTGGAGAACAGACTTCTGGTGACTGTGTCCTCTTCTAGGTATGCAAGTTGGCTGAGGTAACAGCAGAATCAGTTGCAGCCTCATCTGGGAGAGAAGAGCTTGCTTCCCATTGAGTGTAATGGAGAGGCAGGACTAGCTTCTGTTGTAGCATATGCAGCCAAGTTGAACAACAGGCTTTTGTGTGGAAGTAGCAATATGTGGAAAACTTTGGATGGACTTTATTCAAGCATATTTGATTCGGTGAAGGGTAGTGTGCCTCTGGAAAATGACAGTATTTAGCTTGTCTCTCATTGCTCTCCTTCTGCTTGCTTGATCAAAAGGATACATCCATTTTTACTGAAATAAGTGTTGGAGTACTGAGATATAACTAGGGTTTCAAAATTTGTTCCCCTGCCCCAGATCTCCTTAATGTTGGAGTGCTGAAATGAGCTGTATCCGCAAGTAACTGTCAAACTGAAAAATTTCTGTGGGCTGTTACAAGCCAGGATGCACTCTGATAATGTATGCCGTACTAACATAATAAGGAGCAAATAACTGCTTTATGTCGAATGCTTTTACAAGTTTCTCATCTTCCCCTCTCCCAATTTTTACAGGAAAATCATCAGCGTGTTTGTATCTTCTTTGATTATGCAAAACGTGGTAAAAACACTGCATGGTCCTATTTTCTGCCTATGTTGAATCGACAAGATCTTTTCACTGTGCATATGGTAAGTTTTAAATCAACCTGTCTCTGAAGATGGTAGAGAAAAATGCTGATTTTATTTTTCTTTAGAAGATTTTGGAGTTTGAAGGTAAACTATTACCTGGACTGGAAGGTTTTCCTCTTGCAGTCTAGATGAGGCATTCTTAATGTAAGCTTCACTTTGACCACATTTTAGAAAGAAGTTACATTGTTTATTGATGTTGGTTTTTCTGGAAGATTAGAGCAGGTTTTAGGGCTCAGAAAAGCAAGGATTTCAGAATTAATTAAGCAGAGTAAGACATAACTAGAAAAATAACTTTTGTCACAATGCCCGTCAATGTACCTCATGCTGTACAAATAGTAGAATTTTTCTCATCTTGTGAAAGGGAAGTATCTTCACCTTGATGAACCTTATTCTCTCATATGCTCAAGTTACTATAATGCCACTTGAAATCTACTTATAATAGTTTGCAAGCATGCTGGGGAAGAAGTAATGTCTGCTGTTGTGGTGGGTTGACCCTGGCTGACAGGAAAGCTCTCACCCAGTTGCTCGTACAGTCCCCTGCAGCAGGTCTGAGGAGAGAACCAGGATGGCAGAAAACTCATGGGTGAAGATAAGACAGTTTAATAAGTCAAGGGGAAAAAAGGAAGCGGGGATGGAACCCAGAACAAATCCAACAAAAAGAAGTGATGCTGAAGCAGTCACACAACACCATCAGACTAATGCCCAGCCAGTGTATCTCTTTGGTCAGTTGTCTCAGCTTGTCCCCTCCCAGCCTCTTGGCTCCCTACCCCCAGCCTACTCACTGGAAGTGAAGAGTGAGAAACAGAGAAGTCCTTGATACTGTGCAAGCACTGCTCAGCAACAGCTAAAACTTTTGTACGTTATCAGTGCTGTTTTGGTCACCAGTCTAAACCACAGCATCATATGGCCTGCTGTGAAGAAAATGAAGTCCATCCCAGTCAAACACAATACAACCATGTGTGTTGTGTGGTATCTGCTGTGCTTTGAGCCACGGGTTGCTGCTGGTATATATGGAGTAACTTTTCTGGAATTCCTAGTATTCTTCTGTCATTTGTGGTGAGAACTGGCCATTTCATCTCAGCAGTTTTTTTCCTTGTGGGTGAAAAACATGTATTACTGTAAATTCCTAATGGAGACATCGTTTCCACCAATAAAACTTGTATTATGGCTTGAGGAAGAAGAAAACTGCATAGCTATGAATTGATCTTCACTGCGTATGTTTCTGCTGGCATGGTGTGGTACGCTGTGGTGGCAGTATTGGCGCAAAGAGTTCCAGGCAAGTCATGCTGTTTGCCCTTACATGTGGCCAGTGCAACTGTGTTTGAGGCTGCACTGCGACTTGAACAGTGAGCTGGCCTGTTTTCAAGAAAAATGTCAGGCTTGAATTTTTTTTTTTTTCTTAATCTGACTGATTCGCTGCATGGCCATGGAATCAGTTTACTTGGTGCAGCTGAAGGAGGAAGCTGTTGGGGTCTTTTGGTTGGTGTGTGTGTGGTTTTTGTGTGTGGGTTTTTCTTGTGTGTTTTTTTTTTTTTCCCCTTTTCTTTTTTGTTGTTTGGCATTGCTGCTGAAGATCCATCTTGCAAAAGTGCAGTCTGAGCAAGCTCAGACAGTATTGACTTCTCAAGTGTGCAGTGAAAGTGTAATTTTTAGACCCTTCCAGTGCAAACTAATTAATCTCCCTGGAATGGTGGCTTTCAAATGTGTAGTGTAGAAATGTCTATGTCCAGCATTTCTCTGCTTACAGATGTGTTATGCAGATATTGTTTTCTTCAGGTACTGCAAAAATACACAAATAGTTTTATAAGTTACAGAGAACCTCACATGATGTGAATCCACTTTAAAACACTAAGTTTGCTCCTTATGCCTTTCAGTACTCTTAGTGCATACTTTTTTTAAGCACATGAATGTTTTCAAAAGAAAATTCTAGGTTTGTGTTGTTTTTTGTTGGTTTTCTTTTTTTTTTTTCCTCCTTACTATGCTGGCTGGAAGGCTTTTGATGCCACATCATTGCATCTGCATAGGCAGATAAAAATACTGTCTTCTGTGTCCAGGCTCAAATTCTGCTAGGCATAAATGGTCTCTTGTTCAGGGGCCAGGTAGCTAGAAAAGGCAGCATGGTAAGCTAGAGATCTACTATCTCTTTTTTTTAAAGCTGAAAGGATTTTATAGGGTTGCTTGGCTGCATTCAGAAGTGGATTTGACACATTTCAATGTAGAGATTGTTGTTCCAGACTCTCACTGTTAATCTCCCGAGGAATCAGTGATGGTGGTGCTACACCTCTGAATGCAGTATAGTGGAAAGGTGCCTGGAATACTCGCTGCATCATGGAGCATTATACAGGCAAACGAACACCTACTTCAGTAGTTTCTTGGTTAGACTGCCTCTTTGTATGTAAGATGGCTCAAATGTTTCTGCGAATAAGTTGTAGGCTGCAATGTAGAGTTACTTGAAGCATAATTTGGAAAGGCTGGCATAGAAATACACTCTTGTTCTATGTATTCTTATGCCATAGACATCATGGAAATTCTTAACCTGACTATGTTTTTAGTCCTCGACTTCATTCTTAAATTCTGCCTTCCCTCTGCTCTTCTTTTTATGGCCCTGCAACTTCTCTCTTCTTGAAGATGACTTGCTTCAGTTTAAGTACAAAAAAACTTTAATACTTTGCAGTCATTTGTGTTGGCGTATGCTGTAGTTGCTTAAAGTAAGCCTGCTTGTGTATCTGTTAGGCCATTAAGTGTCTTACTGTTGCTGGATTTCTGACTGTTATGGTGTCTTCCAGCAGCAGCCCATTGATAGCTCCCTTCCACCTCGTTCTGTGTTGATGCCTTGCAAACTTCATCAGCTACAACTATCTGATAACATTGTGAAAATATACCAGTTACTAGGAGGTAGAAACAGCAAAAAGCTGAAGAAACAAACTAGACATGAAGAGTCCCTTACATAGAAAACAGGTAGATTTCTGTAAGGGGCCATCTTTTTCATAAACTTGGTTTCCAGAGCTTATAGGACCTCTCACTGAATCCTGAAATTGTGTTTGAAAAATCTGTTTATTGTATTCTTTTTCAGGCAGCAAGAATTATTGCCAAACTGGCTGCTTGGGGGAGGGAACTTATGGAAGGAAGTGACTTAAATTACTATTTCAACTGGATTAAAACTCAGCTCAGTTCACAGGTAAAAAGTTACTTCTGTTTAACATTACACTGACTTTGGAAACTTTTTTCAAGAATTTGAATATATAGGTGTACAAACAAGGAGTACGTTCTTGGTTTTCTTTTTCTAAAATGAAATTTTGCTGTGTCATTTTTAAAGCTAAGTATCCTTTAAGTTAAAAACTATGTGTTTGAATAGTGGTTTATATTTTCTACTCTAGTCCTTGAAATGTAAATTAAAAATAAAAATAAGAGTTTTTGCCTTTTGTATTGGTTAACATTGATTTTTCTTTTGGACACAGAAAATGTATAATGAGGGGTTTTTCTCTCCCTGTATTGTTTTGTTTCTCAGCTTTTTGCTGGGAAGAAAATTCACATGGCAGCAGGAAGTGAATATCAAAAGTTTTTTCCAGTTTACTGTAGTACAAAGCTTTTTAGCCCTGTCTCTTGAAGTGAAATAAATACTGCTTATTTGGACAGTATTTTTT
Organism: Ibycter americanus; assembly: GCA_035590275.1. Classification (NCBI taxonomy): domain Eukaryota; kingdom Metazoa; phylum Chordata; class Aves; order Falconiformes; family Falconidae; genus Ibycter; species Ibycter americanus. The sequence continues at coordinate 47,138,938 of JAVJGI010000040.1, forward strand.
ATGGCATTAGCTCAGTATGAACTGCTTACTGCTGGTTTGTCCTTCAAAGATGAATCACTCTCCTTGGTATTAATTTTTTGAGATTCTTCCTTTAATACTTACAAAACCCCAGTGATTTGTCATTCTTTAAGGTAGTGTTGTAGCAGAAGTGGACTCTGGAGAGCAGAGAAACATTCAGTATGTTTAGTAATGGTTATTTTTCATAGTTTTCCAAACTCGGTTTATTAAAAAGTTGTTTTATTTTTTCTGTGGAAGAAGAATCCTGAAGTTGGGGGAGTTCCTTCAGAAGTATTCAAGAGAACAGTTTTCAGATTCTCAGATGAAGATGGGTAAAAGTCTTGAGTAAATCTGTACTGGAAAAAAAATTAAAAAAATTAAAGCTTAACATACCAGGATCAGCTCGAAGCATATTCTTCTAGACATGATGGGGTGTGAGTGGGAAATAAATAAAATACTTTTCTTGCTCAATATATTATAATAATATATCTAATAGATTCTTAATCTTTTCTTTTTTTGCCTAGAGAGATTGGAGAATTGAAAGAAACTTGGTAATAACTGTTCTGTAAGTGTGAAGGACGGTGCTGATTTTAAACTTTTTTTTTTTTTTTTTGCCCCTAGAAACTACGTGGTACAGGGGGTTCTGTGGAAGCAGGAGCAGTCTCTTCAAGTGATGTGAGTATATCTTTGAAATCTGTCAATTTGCTGTTTTGGGCAGGTGATAGCCACTCCTCAGATTAAGGTGCAGAGCTGTTCCAGTGTCAGTAATAGAAAGTACTTGGAATCAGAACTGTACAAGAGTGCCAGGTGATGGCGCCAAGAAACAAGTATTTTTAAAACACTGATTTCACAGAAAATGCTGGCAGTGGAAGTATGTCTTTTACAAGTTGGTTTGGGTTGTTAAAACTGTAGATGTATCTAGCATTCTCGCTGTTTAAAACTCGAGAAGATTATGTGGAATTAATTTCATATTAATTTTGAATTAATTTAATATTTAATATTAATATTAAAACTGTCTGTTTAGCACTGAACTGTTGGACTTGTAGAAGGAACCTGCAACTAAGAAGCTTTTGGCTCTAGTGATGTGCAGAACTTAGAAAGGGCATGTCAGATACTAAAGCTGACATTGCCCCTCAACCTCTGTAGCATGAAGTTGCAAGTTCTTTCAAAGCTGTAAGCTTTTCATATTTCAGTAGCTTGAATTCAGGGGAAAATGAACTGTCCTTTTTGCATCAGTATTTATTTATACCAAATTTCGTATAGCTATAGTGGCTGTTGAGCTTGACGATGAACTGCAGCAGCATAGCAAACTCAAGTGATCATCGTAACTGAATTTTCTGGGTTTTTTTGTGGCACAGTGGGGCAGTTTATCATCGCTTTTGAATATGGAGTAGTATTCAGTTTGGTCTTTTGTTCCTTTTGCAACCTGGAAATGTTCAGTTTCTCAGACTTAAACATGAACCTGGAATTTGTTTTTCTTCTAAATGTACTCATTGCTTTAAAGCATAAACTTCCTGTAGAGAAAACCCTCTTAAATTACCACCTGACTGGAGTTTAAAATAGAAGAGATGAAAGGCTGTTATGCATTGGCCACAGATAGGGAGTAAAATTACAGCCTGAGCATAGAAGTTGAAGTATTTCAGTATTTCATGTGCAGTTCTGGGTGCCATACTGTTAGGTTTTGTTAGGCTGACAGCCCTCTGTCATATAGCCTTAAAAGAGTAAATAGTTGTACGGCACTCAACACCACTTGTTACGGAGCTGTGAGCTCTTCTAACTTGCTTAGAAATCTGTGTTCATTGTACTTCAGCACTGCATGGATGTACTGTACAACTGCAGGGTCCCAAAGCAGCAGAACTGATAGTGCAGATATGTTCTAGGATAATTAAGTTGGGTAAGTATTGTCTTGACTTCATTAATGTTCTGATTTCCGATCTAGCTTGTGCAAGATTTCCAAGCAGGCCCGAACTAATTTATTTCAGAGTAAATTGGAGATGCAGTTGTAGTGTTTTACACAGGAAATGAGGACTGGGATCAGTTATGATATTTCAGTTATAATAGTGTTGGAAGAGGATGCTTTTATGACTTTAAAAAGAAAACTCTAAGTTCGGTAGTACACAGTTTGGTGATGCAGTTGAATGATGTAAATTAATACATTATTTGGGGTGGGAGGACTATCTTTGTGTTTATAGCTGGTTTGTGTTTTGTTTTTTTTTTTTTTGAGTGTTGTGTGAGAGTGAATACCTACCCCAGGGAAATGAATGTTCTGTATGATGATTTGGGCTTAGATGTTCAGATTCAATTTTTACGTAAAGGTCTTAATCTCTGATTCATCTTTATTTTAAACTCTGTTTATTGTCACTTCTCTTTTCCCTTCATGAGGGATTGCCTAAGTTCTTCACTCCATTAGATGTCTGAAAGGTTTGACCTTGTATTATGTGAGTGAACTACCATATGATTTTTCAAGACACTTAGTAAAGAAAAAGGCTTATAGGAAAAAAATCCTAACACTTTATCAGCAACATACCTGAGTATCAGCAAAGGTAATGCCAGAAGTTGAGCAAGAAGAGAGAAAAAAAAAAAACACCCCACTTCTGTTACCCCTTGCGATCTTTCTGTTGCTGTAGTGGGAGGCACGATTTGTTGGCCAAAACCCATTTTTGAACTGCAGCCCATCTTATGTGTTACTGTGCAGAAAATAACATGCTTTTAGAGATGAAAAGCTGTTCAATGATTCTGTCTTTGTGACTGTTTGTATAGGAGGCTGAATGAAAATAGAATTCAGTGGTGCATCTCAGTGTTTTCCTGATGGGAAAGTTTTATTCTTTTCTTAGCGCAGTATACTGTGCTAAACTTGCAATGAAAAGAAGAAAATTAAAATGCAAAGCTAAACTTTGGAGATAATTTTGCGTACTCGTTTTTCTAATTTTTTTTTTTGTGTATACATCTTATTATAAGCGTGGTACTTACTGTGTGGTACATGCATAGGAAAATATACAAAACTGCTGTTTTGAGTTGGAGAACAGGAGTGGGAAGAACCTGAACTCAAGATTCCGTTTTCCCACAGTGACCTCTAGCAGACTTGTTCAAGCTTGGTAACCAGTTTGCTGATTGTATTTCCCAAATGTTGCCTAATGGAATAACAAAATTGACTCTGTGGGTGAAAGGTCTCTGGCAGTATAATCAAAGAGAAGTCAGCTTTGTTTTATAGATAACAAAAGAAGGCATGTTCACATGGGCTATAAAAATCTGTTATGGTAATGTAAGATGGTATCACTTGCATAACACTTCTTTCCTATTCAAAACTCTTCTCTATTTACATTTTTCTTCCCACCTTTTATTGTGAGATTGGTTTTTGCTTTTGTTTTGTTTGGTTTGTTTTTTTAAAATAGGGGGACGTTAAGGCATTGTAAGAGTGAGCCTGTTTAACTTGAAAGTGTCACTGAAGAAATGTGTGTTGAAGTATGCCAGTAAAGCCTAGTTTGGAAAACTGAACTTCAGCACTTACTGCCTAACTCTTATAAGAAGTGATGTGTTCTTCTTTTTACCCAGAGTTCCCAGTATGTACAATGTGTTGCTGGATGTCTGCAGCTGATGCTCAGGGTCAATGAATATCGCTTTGCGTGGGTAGAAGCAGATGGAGTAAATTGGTGAGCATTTATTTCAATTTATATGCATATACTGGCACTTCCAATAGCATGTTCCGTGGTGACCTCTTTTGGAATAGAACTCACTTGCAAAAGACAGCTGCTCTGTTTGAGTACAAAACCTCTTTGTTTTCAAACATTGCTACAGTCAAATAGACAAATGAAACTTGCAGATATAGGTACCAATGTTGAGGCTTTAATGCTAATTTGTTCTTAAATAAATATCTGAAGGGGAATACAGCCATTTATCTTCAGCTGAAGGTGCTCTGCTTTTTATTTAATAGAACAAGGACTAACAAAATGAGTTTCTGCTAGTCTTCCTTGTCTTTCAGTTTGGAGTTGTTCCGTCTGAAAAAATTAGTGAAAGGAGAAACTTGTTCTAGGG
>JAVJGI010000040.1:47143020-47193590 GCA_035590275.1 Ibycter americanus
TCCATGTTATCTTTATGAATAGCTGTGCATGAGGCTAGGATGTTGTCACTCATCTTATTTAAAAAATGCTTGTCTATAAATGGTTTTTCTGCCATGCATGCCTCTATTGAGGATGGTGGCAATATGATTTGTACTTGTCAAAGCTGTCAGTGAAGTAAAAGTTCAAAAGATGTTCATGTGTGTCAAGATGACACTATTGAAACAAACTTTTTCACCAAGGAAGCTTTTTAATAAACTATTAAGGCATTACAATAAGTCTGCATTTCAACAAATTTGAATTTGTCTTAATTTTGATAGCAATGATCTTGAAAGTAGGTAATTTTTTCTTTTAAATTGGGTTAGCTATTTTGGGATGGAATTACTTATTAAATTTTCAAAACTTCAGCTGAACAAAGCTGCTGCATGATTTCTTCTTGGAGATCTTGTGATACTTTTTCTCTAGCAGTGCTTTGTATATCTGTGATGTGTTACGTCTATAAGCTCTTTTCTGAAAACTTGCTTGTTAAATAATGACATTATTAAGCTAATTTCAGACACTTCTGTGGAGAGATACAGTTAAGGGAGCAAGTTCAATTTGTGTAAATTTTGTTCTGTTTGCTTCTTCTCTTTCTTAACTTTCAAGGAGTAGCAATGTGTTTCTCTGTTTCTCCTAGAAGAACAAATAATGCTCTAAATATGCCAGTAGAAAAAGAGTCTTGGTGAACCTGAATATGGATACAGTAACATATGAGTTCACATGGGAAAAGCTGCTTTATGGCTGTAAGGCTAAGGAGGAAATAAATATCTTTAAAAGACAGCTTTCTGAACAAGCTGCTGTATAATGATAAATACTGGTGCAGGATACTGTGAAGTGTGTGTTGTGTATTCATAGTCAGCAGGTCTTTCCAGTAAGTTCCTGTTAATGTTCTTTTAATGTTTCAGGGTGGAGCAATGCAATCTATACAGTCATTATTTAAAAATTAAATGTATACTATGTTAATTTTTCAGTATCATGGGGGTCTTGAGCAACAAATGTGGCTTCCAGCTCCAGTACCAGATGATTTTCTGTGTGTGGCTGCTGGCATTTAGTCCTCAAATGTGCGAATATCTCCGTCGGTATAATATTGTTCCAGTGCTGTCAGATATTCTTCAGGAATCTGTCAAAGAGAAAGTAACTAGAATCATCCTTGCAGCATTTCGGGTAAAGTATTTGTTGACTGCAATCACACTGTGCTTCTCTCTCAAATGAGTAGGTCTCAAATGTTGCTGATCTGCAGCTGTTTCTGCTAGGCTATATCAATAAACTGGATTGAAAGCCTAATTACTTATTTTTGGTGAGCTGAGTTTTGCTACAGGCAATAGGCGTCTGCTGTTTGATGTCATTTTAAAATAAGAATGACTAAAAAACCCCTATGTTAACACAGTCACTAGTGATTTTCCTTCTTTAGTTCAAAATTCTTTTCTCTACTGGTACTAGTATAAAACAGTATAGTTAATACCCGATAAATTTTGCCTTATGAAACTTTAAATAAAAGGTACTATTTTGAACACACATACGTTTGTCCAACTGACTGGCTTAGAAATTATTTCAATTTACCAGTCCAGTTAGTTACTTGATGGCTCTGTCAAGATGAATGAGAATATCCATGTGAGAGTAATGGTTGACTTCTGTTCACGTTACCTGAAAAATCATTGGTCCTGTTTAAGATAATTTGGAATAACTGAGCATGGGGGCTTGATGTTTTCATTGTGAGAGTACCAGTTTGTGTTCATGGATGCTAAATGTGCATGTACACATAGTTTTATGTGCATGTTTGTTAAGTGTCCTGTATGTAATACAGGAATGCTGTAACTACTTATAATCCTGTTTTAAAACAGGACTTGTATCCTGAGTAGGAGATGTAGATTGTGGAAACTTTGTTTTCGGCTGTTGTGTTCTAGTAGTAGGTGTTAGAAGCAAATTAGGATGGGGAGAGGGGGATTGTTTCTTACTGACTGCTGATGAGCAATAATGAGCTGCGTGAAGGTGCTTACACTGTGACTTAAATGATCTCTCCAACCAAAAGCATCTGCCACTTGAAAAATTTCTGGATAAGGTAGGTCATAAGAATATGCTGTTTATCCTGCTGAAGGAGGTCAGTGGCGCGAGGTATTCAGTAGGGCCTGTTCTTACTGTGCAGGCCTCTGTAGATGTTCCAGTGTTTTTTAGGATCTTAATGTTAGGATTAAGCAGGGATGTATAGCAAGACAGCTTGGGGAAGGGACAAAGGGGGAGAGAGGAAAACTGAGTAGCTTATATCCAACTTCTTCCAATTCTGGGGCTATAAAAGATAAGAAAAATAATTACTAGTTCTTAGATTTAGTGTGTTTTGCAAGAGGAGACAAAAATGAAGCCAAGTTCTTTCAATAAATAAAGGCTAAGAAAGAGTAAGATGGTTCTGTTACAAGCTCCGTGGAAATAAATTTAGCTGTTTTCTTTCTCCAACATTTAAAACTAACGTTGACATGAAAATGATGTAATAAACTGGCAGCCAGGAAACAGATTAGAAATTAGAAGAGCTCTGAGTTCTGAAGCAAAATTAAAATAGGGCTATTTTGCCTCTGCTACCTTTTCCTGTGTGCAAGGCCAACAGTATCAGTTTATGGGGGGGAAAAAAAAAAAGATGAATTGCATAAAGGACTAGGCTTGAGGATTCTCCAAATCATCCCTACTCCCTGTGTATTACTGAAGGTGTGCCATGAGTCTTGACAACTTGCATACATCCTCTCTACTACTTGATTTCTCCTAATTTGACCTGTTTCACTTCTTTGACAAGTTAAGTGCCTGAAGAGTGTGATGTAATTTTTTCCTGTAAAGCAACAGGTATTGGGTACTTCTGTCTAATTTGAATCAATTACTTTCTCTCTTTATGTATTAAAACTGTTTTCTCCTCATTTGTCATACTTCTACGTCTGTTTCCTATCTCTAACTCATTTTGTACCTGAAGAGTTTTTTTTTTATTATCACTGAGTAGTTTACTGATCCATTCTATTTAGCCACATGTTCATGTTTTTACTTCCATAACATATCCTTTCAATTTCACTATAAAAGGGTTGAATATCTCACTATGGTATGAGATAGGTAATAATATTTGGAGTAGTTTCCACATCTGCTTATAATTTTCTTAAAGTTTCCAAAGAATTCCTGGTTATCTTCTTGCTCCTTGAGCTTGTTGAATTTTGTCTTTTAGGATTCATTATTTGGTATTTTGCTGTTGTTAGCACTTTTAAATAATTTAGCATTACTTTCTGTAGATTACCTTTTACTTCAGTTTTCTTACTGAAATAGAAATTTTTTTTTCACCTTAAAGCTAATTGTATGTGGCCATTAAAAGCAGTAATATGACTTATTTTCAGTATGCAAGTTTTAACATTTATTTGCAGTGTTCTGGCTGACTAATACAATGTCTGATATCTTAGAACCCTTAAGTGTAAGTTTTGTGACATGAATGAGAGTGCAGTCAAATTCCTTCTGTATGGATTCATTGCTTATTTCTGGTAGATACTAAGGCTTATTTGTATGAATAAGCATGTTCTGTTTATTAAAGACTTTGTCTTTTATATGGAATTTATGTTTTCACTTATCAAAAAGTGCAGGTGGCTAGCTTTGAACAACATGATTTGAAGCTGATTAAATTGAGTAGAAGTGTAATGAATAAATGACATTGGAAGTTGACTATTACATTCCGTGCTTGTAATTCCAGTCTTATCAACAGGCTTCTGTTTGAATCAAAATGTCTAGTTGGAATATTCCCAAATTCAAAAGAAGTTGATCTAATCCAGATGGTAACTTTGAGTTGGGAAAATGACTTTGGGCTGTGTATTGTGTGGTTTGGTGGTGGGTTTTTTTGGTTGTTTTTTTTTTTTGTTTTGTTTTTTTTTTTTAAGGCTTTCCTGCTTTATGCTACTGCTGCACAGAAAGCTAAAATTATAATCCTGGATAAAAGTAGTTGTTTATGGCAGAGAATCTGGGATTTGGGATATAAGGCTGCCCTTTTTCTTTGAATAGTCTTTGTAGTCAGCCCGATTTGATGTGGAAAATGATCAAAGCAGGTGAGTTAATACTTTCTAGTATTGGCGGTAACATACTATTTAGGAGGAAAAAGGTCTGAGGGACCTAAACCTGAATACAGTGGTAGTTGTGCTTTTCAGCATATACGGTTGTATTACTTCTACCTTGCAAGTCAGAGCCTTTTTTTTTTCTTTTAAAAGTTCTTCATCTGCTGCAGTGACTGATAGGAATACTTGAATACTCCTCTAGTGTAGTAAAGTCAGTCTTAGGCAATTTATGCTACTAAATGTAGCCACTGTGTAGACTCATACTTTACTACTACTTTGAGAGATTATTTTGGGAAGTGGTCAATTCTGTCACTAAATTAAAAAGTGTCAGTAAGAATTTCTTAAAAATACCACTTTGTTTCAAAGTAGTCTGTTCTTAAAACAAAATAAATCAATTTTTTTACTTCCCTAGAATTTGTTAGAGAAATCTACTGAGAGAGAAACTCGCCAAGAATATGCTCTTGCCATGATTCAGTGTAAAGTTTTAAAGCAGCTAGAGAATTTGGATCAGCAGAAATATGATGATGAAGACATAAGTGAAGATATCAAGTTTCTACTGGACAAGCTTGGTGAGAGCGTGCAGGACCTTAGGTATGCTTTGCAGTGTGAACTTTAAAAAAATGCAATTATACAAACATTGGTAAAACTTAGGCTAAATAATATACAGAATTATGATATGTAAATGATAGTTGATAAAGTGTACAGGCATGCTGGTTGTATATAAAAGTTTAGTATTCTAAATGAGTATTTACATGCTGAATAGAAAATAAGTCTTTGCTGTTGGCTATGTGATCTTTGTAACTGGTAAATTGTTAAAGGACTTCAGTGGGATCTAATAGGAGTTCCACTCTAAGCTTGAAGACTACCTGATTAGAATACATTTTGCTGTCCAGATTAAGTCAAGTTTTTGCTAGTGTTTACCTAGTTCTTGCTCTTGTGCATAAATTGATCTGCACGTTATAGTTCATGTTTAAGGTTTAATTGGATGAAAGGCAAGGACTGAGATCCTTGGTTGGGGAAATTAAAACCTAGAAAACAGGCAAAATAGCCAATTAAATTCCTTAATACTGTGGTTATGTGGCTTGGGTTTTTACCCCTCTTTTTTTCTTTTTCTTCAGGAATTGTGTTTTTGAGTGGATGGAGGGATATGTTTGAAAAAACAACTTTCTCTTGCCTTTCATGCCTTTCCTTATTTTTAAAGTGTTGAACTCTGAGTGAGACAGGGAACACTTCTCATACTCTGCAGAGACATGACTTCCAAATGTGTCATAGCAAGCTGTGCTCCAGCTTTGTCTTGTTTGGGGTAGGCTTTGGCACATGGTTCAAACTCTCTTCGTAGAAGCTTAGGCACTATTTCATTTAGGTCTTTTGTGTTGCAGCTCCTTCGATGAGTACAGTTCTGAGCTCAAGTCAGGAAGACTGGAGTGGAGTCCTGTACACAAGTCTGAGAAGTTTTGGCGGGAGAATGCTGTAAGACTAAATGAGAAGAATTATGAACTACTCAAGTAAGTTTTCAAATCTTGAATCACATACTTCTTTAATATTTTCTGTGTTTAAGTGAACTTGTATCTAATACAGGTTTTACATTTCAACATGGAATAACGTCTAGAATGAAAGCATGATAGAACATCTTGCTGTTTTTAGAATGTATGGTCCTTACTCATGTATGGTTTGTTTTGTTCAAAAGCAGAATTGTTTATTTGCTTTTACTGGTTAAAATGTATTGATGGTCATAGAGGGAATATCTCTAGCTGAACTTGCATGCAAATTTGTGCTACTGACTCTTCATGCTTTCACTTGAAAAACAGCTATACTAATTGATGTAATTAAAAATGTTTTTACCGTACCTTAGTCTTAGTTTTGTGTTATGTGGTGGTGTTGTTGATAGAAGTAATGAACTCCTGTCTTGAATACTTGGGGGTTGAAAGCTGTGGTACTGTTCCATGAAAAATCTGACTTGCTGCATTACGTTGCAGTCTGTCTTGTTTTTCCTTGGTACTGTGTCTGGTGTATGTAGACCATTAGATGAAGTGAAGCTGAAGCTCATCTTCTGTTTTGGAGCCAAGGGCTTATTTGTTGGCTTCTGAAAGTATGTACTCAAAAGATGTCTAGCTGTTCAATAGTTTGTAGGAGCTCTTGTTCAACTGCATTGTCATTAACTGATAATATGTGGTGTTCTTCGTGTTCAGTATCTGTCCACTAAGTGCCAGACCTAACAGAAATCAGGAAGTCGAGTGTAGCATGTGAGATGTTAGTAGGTATGGCAAGAGCAAGTTGATCCTCAGCTTTATGTGCATTTCAGTCTGCCCTGAAACCTCACCAAAACAAGTCTGTTGAATTCCTTCCTGAGGGGATATTGCTAAATTTGTAGCCTTATGGACTTAAAAACTTAAGATGCTGCCAACTGAAATGTGAAACTCATGTTGGAGTTTAGTATTTCCTGTAGCAATTGCAATGCTTTGCTGTATTCATATCTTCTAGTTCTGGGACTGTTGGTAAACTTATTGTGCTTGTGCTACCACAGAGACAGTGATCTACAATAGTTCCTGCAAGAAAAACACCCCCGCCCTCTACAAAACAAAAAAAAACCCCAAAACCATAAAAACCAGCCCGCACACCCCTCAGTGTGATGGAGAGATTCTTGCAGCTCAGAACTTTTCTTTTGCATTGTAAGGCATTTGACAGACAATCCTTTCATTGCTTCAAGCCACATCATTTTATTTCCCCATATCTGTCAGCTTGCTTTTTTTCTAACTCTAAGCTTACTGTTAAACATACTTCCCCCCCCCCCCCCCACATGTCACCATTGTTGACTTCTGAAGCAAATGATGCTGGACTTGTATTTTGTTCAACAGTATTGTACAGATCTTTGGTGTCTTCTGATTAGTGTTATGATTCAAGTTTCTGCTCCTACTTTTTGTCCAAATTAGGAGTTCTTTTAAAGTGAAAAGTGCTTCATGTCACTTTCTGGCCTCTAGGGAGGCAGTGGCTGTGGTAATCTAATTTTACCAGAATGTTCTTTTTTCATTCCAGTTGAATTTTTAACCTACCTACCTATTTCAACTTGTTACTAACTTTCTTTGATTAGAATGTTTGTCATCTCACTAAGTGTAAATGAATCTTAACTTTCCAGTGATCTTTGTGTTTAAACTTTTACCTTTTAAACTTATTATTAGTGCCTAATCTTTATATCTGTGTCATTTTTTTTTTTTTACCCTTTCCCAGTACTGGCTAGAGGACAGTGTTACTGATAGCTGTTTTCCACTAAAACTGATTAAACTACTTAATTAAAAAATGCAGACAATATTAAGCATTGAGAAACTGTTTTCTAATTCTCACAGCTCTGTATTTCTGTTCATGCTAACAAAATAACTAATACATGAAATTGGAGTCAATTGCAAGGTATAGCTTTCATCATGTCAGTCTTTGAATTACGAACTCAAACTACTTTTTAGACCACAACAGTTGGCTGAATGCATGATGTTTTTGAGATAAAGTTGATGGTCTTGTACTGAGAGAAGTTCACAGATGCACAAATGAAAGAACTTGGTGTGCTGCTTTGCTCTCAACTGCTAGGAAGCCTTTTAATGTTTAAATAACTCTGTGTAACTGTTCTGCATAAAATTCTGCCCTCCTTGTCCTTCTGTATTGAGCAAGGCTACTGTTGTGAGGGGAGGAACAGAGTTGGGGAAAGGCTGATAGATAGCAGGCTTGTCATACCCTCCTTGTTGTGTCACGAGCAATGTGGCCTTACTGCTTTCTGAACCTATAGTGCAGCATCCTGAGTGCAGGAGCTGGGAACAGCATGCAAGCATGACTGGGTTCTATTGTATAACAGAAGCAGCAGCATGTGTTTGGCTTGTGTGGGCTTGGTGTTTTGTCCCACACCTGTCCGAGTCTATAAATGTTTGTATGTTTGGTTAGTACAGCTTATCTCAAACTCAAACCTGTTGGTCTTAAAGCCAATATATAAAAAAACCTCCAGGTATTCTGCAAACCTTGGTTGTAGGTGTTTGTAGATGTGGATCACTAAACTCACTCTAGTGAATGCTTTTAATAATTCTGTTAAGTAGAATAAGATTTTCATTGTTTTAAGGGCAGCTGCAAGTTTGGAAAAAGTTCTATTCTAGCTTTGCTGTTGGGTGAATTGTAAAGCATTTTAATGGTTACAGGCTTTGTTACTTTAAGTTAATCAGTGATTTAAAAGAAACAACAATGAAGAAACCCCCGCAAAAAACAAACCTCAAACCAAAACTTCGGACTTGTTTCAAATCCTTTCCTAGAATCCTGACAAAACTTCTGGAAGTTTCTGATGACCCACAAGTGCTGGCTGTAGCTGCTCATGATGTGGGTGAATATGTACGACACTATCCCCGTGGGAAACGGTAAGAAAAATGCTGGTATGTTGTTACTCGAGAGACTAGCTAGAGTATATTTACTTTGCCTGTGGCTTTTTTGCTTATTTATAGTAAAGTATGCTACATAAGGATTGCAGGTTATGCTTAAGTTTAATTCACTGGGAAGGTGAGAAAACACAAACTAGATCAGATGAGAGACTACAGACTTAATCTTTGACTTAATATTTATTTTCAGTGTCCCTTAACAATGAAGGGAGCCTGTGTCTAAAGAAGGCTTGAATAAGTAGCTTAGACTAAAGCAGAAGACATGCACCAGAAGAAATTAAAAGAGCTACCAATAATTTAATCAGCATATCATTTTTATCCTCTGTTGTGATTATTGGACTATAATTGCTGAACTTACAGTAGGGATGGACTATTTCAACAATGATTAAGTCAGTTTTGTGACCTTAGTACTACACAGACAAGATTTTTCTTACAAACAATTGCTATTGTAATTTCAGTGATGTTAACACAGATTGAGTTATCACTCTTCTATTTTGGTATGTTTTCTTTTAGCTATGCAAATACACATTTTGGTGAAAGTATTAATGTTTCTTGTAAACCTGAATTCCTGTCAAAATAGATAGACAGACATTGCTATATTTTCTTGCTTTGCTTTTGTTTTCAAAACCTGTGAGCAAAGATGTTTGCTGCATAATTGCACCTGTAAGGTAAAGGAGACCACTGAAGTAGAAAGGGGCCTTTGTTTTTTGCAGGAATCATAGTCATCAGTCACCCAAAGGGACATGTGACTTAATTTTTGTAGCAAAAGAGTGGTCGGTTTCTGGTTTCTGCATTGTGTTTAATGGGGAAGATGGGAATGGTCTTCTAGGCTTGTTGGAAATTTCATGAACACTTCTTGTGCAGGCTGCTATCTTGACAGTAGTAGAATCATGAACAACAGACTAAAACTTCATGCCATATATATGCTAGAAAGATTTGTTCACTCTAGAGCAACTCACTGCCCTTGTAGTCTTGTAAACATTTGAACGGAAGATTTTAGATTATTGGAACAAATAAACTGTTTTCTAGGTCCACTAAGAAAGGTCAGAGGTCTTGAGTGTGTACAACTTGTACTCAGCAGTGCTCTGTATTTGCTATTTAGTTCCTGTGTCTTCCAGAAGACATTTATGACAACTGGTATTTGGAGAGGAGGCAAGAATACCCTCCAGTAAGGTGGAAACTCATACTGCTGCCTGCAAGTGGCAAAGCTGAAGGACTGACAGAGGTTGCTGCTGCTTTGAGCTGCCCTGTGTCTGAAACCATTTTATACAGGCATTTGCCATAATCTTTAAAGAGTTTGCACACATCTGCTCAAATGTGGCGTAATGCTTGGGCTAGTATGGCCATGCAGTTGCTGGACCAAAGCTAGGAAGTTTGATGAGTGGATAAACAGGACCTGTATCTCTCAGTCTGTGGTTGGGAAAGTGTACTGCTGGTGGGACCACAGCTCTGCTCAGCTCCCAGGCTGTCAGACCTATTCAAAAGTACATTAACCTTCAAAAGGAGTGGTCATCAGCAAGTAAGAAGTGTCCTAGATACTATTCTAACTCATGTTCCTGTATCAAATTCTGATACTTCAGCTGCTTTCTGCTTATGGACCTGGCTTATTTAGCTTCCTGTTCTGATGGACAAACTAAAATGCCTCAATCTCTTTTAAAGAATTTCCTTTGTAATCTGGTGTATTCTTACTAAGTATGACTTCAGCAATTTTAGGACTAAAAGCTTAAAATACCTAAGAACTCTGTGTCAGTTCCCACATAATAGTCCATTTCTTGCCATGATGCTTTTTGATATATAGTCATTGACTGCTCCCACGCCTGGCTGGCATTTCACACTGTCATTGCATGACTCACTTTGGGAATGGATGCTATTCACTGGCTTAGAAGAATAAGAGAATTCGAATGTCTTATACTTTTGTTTCCTTTAAGTGTTTATCCTCAGCTCCTAAGTGGATTGTCTTTCAGTCTTCAAAGGCTGCAGAGGCGAATTAGAACTGAAAACCTCTTGAGTTACACGCTCTGCACACAGCAGAGACCTAGAGTTAGTTCTGGCTAACCTTTCCCTTTGTCTGACAAAAGAAAATGTTTGTTAAGCTAAATATTGCGTTTTTACTTGGCTGTTCTCTAATGTTGTCAGCTTAAATAATTTTAATTTGCCTTTAAAATTGCACATTGTGGACCAAGTTCTCAAGGCAATAGCACTATGAGCCTTCTAATGAGGCTCACCAACATGCATTTTCTGACAATGCAACAGCAGAAATAAAGTGCAGCATTGGTGCTTCTGTCACTGAAAATAAATGTAAGCTAAACATCAACTTCCAGTACAACTTTCATGTGGCCAAAGGATTACTGCTATGTAAGAGCAACACTTTCAGTCACCTGAATGCCAAGAACATGGGCTTTGTTTTGCATGTACAAGAGATTGATACCTGGAGCCATTCCCTTCCTTAGCTCGTGATTCAGAAACAGTTTAATTGCATTCCCACTTTCACCTTGGGCTGCTTTTAGATATGTAGTGTGGATATTATATTAACATTTTCTGCTACAACAGTTTGAACTGTCCTCATCTTCTGTTTCCTCTTTCTCCCTTTAAATGGGTCATGTTAAAATCTGACTCTTCAGCATCCAGAAACTTGTTTGAATTGCCACTGTTTTGGCTTAGTGTGCTATTATGGGAAACAATCACTGCAGAACGTGTGCACATACAGTAACTAGCCCACTGGGCTCTATTACTGCTGTAAAGTAAGCAGAGTTGAGGAGAGGGAAAACAGAACTGAAAGTTTTGAGCAGATTTGAGCATTTTTTGGAGCAGATTTGGAACTTGAAGGAACGGGATTCATCATGTACCTTCCTCACAGTTGCTTACCTTTTGGTCTAAAACACATAGCTGGGAAGTGATTTGTACCAGTAGACGGGATTATGCAAGAATGGTAACACTGTTTTTTGACTATTCATATCTTAGCTATAATTTCAGTCATGTACTGTCATCTGAAATACTCTATTTCCATTTGTCATCACAGGATTTTAACTTTTCATTTTGATTCTTGTGTGCTTCTAGTATAAAGAAGCTTTTGAGTTTAATGCCTTTTTTTTTTACCTCAGTTCCTGAAAATTCAGTATTTAAGTCAGTCCTGTAATAAGGAAAAAAATTCTTGTTTCATGTAATCATTCTGGTTGGAAAAGACACTTAAGATCTTTGTGTGTAGTGGTTTTATATTTAACTCATGATTAAAGATGGGAGGCAGCCTAAGGCAGGCATAAAGCTTTTTTTAATCTGTTACATTAGTAATGACTTCTTGAATTCTTGGTAAGGATTTTTCAGCTTAAAACAATTGCACTTTTCTGAATGCGTTCTTGTTGTACAAAACATCCTTAAATGTTTTAATATTGTTGGGAAATAATATTCCCAGTGGTCTCCAGGATGGTTTTGACTGGTTTATAAAATGAAGTGGAAAATTCTTTTTCATCTTCATGCTATGTCTTTATACCTGTTCTGCAGTTTACAAAACCATGTGTTGTGCAGCAGTAATGCATTAATTCGTTCATGAAAAGAACAGTACTAAAAGCAGACAGGTAATGCAAGCTTAGAATGGAAGGATAGCATCAGGTTAAGAAAAATGCAAATGGTAGCTTCTTCACAGAATTATGTTTAACTACTCAGTGACCTGTGAGAGAACAGATGTAAAAAACCATATGCAAGTGAGTGAGTAACCAGTTTATGTATTCCTTGCAAGTTCTCTCCAAATGTTCTTTGTTATGACAGACCAAAATGCTGCATGTAGCGTCATCTGGATGGTGATACTTTTCCAGGTTTTGTGTTGCCTTTTTTTTTTTTTTAAAGAAACTATATATTTGTGATGTGATACAAAGTTTCATCAGTATTTGGTGTGGGGTTTGGTACAGCTATTAAAAAGCTATGGCTGACTACTGTAATGAAATTTGTAGTGGAAGATGCAGCTCAAACATCGTTTTTCTGGAAATGGTGCTCTAGCAGCCAGTTCTGCATCTTGAGCAACAACAGCTGTGGCTCTAGTACAGTTTGAATGGCAAAAAGCACCATGAGGAGTACCAGGTGGGTGGTTTAGTAGGTGTTGGTGTGATTACAAGCACTTTTTCTGGATTAGGCAGTGCTGAACTGGATTAGGGCTTTTCTTGCAAAAAATGGAGCGACCTCGTTATCATCAATTTATGGGGGAGAGGGTGCTACCTCCTCCTAAATAATAGATAGTGCTGTACCCTGCCAACCCTCTCAAGCCAATATTAAGTTCTTTAGCAAGCTGGGTAAAGTAAATAACCCTCTCTGAAAAGGGCTCCTTCCTTGATTGTTGTTTGTTTCAAAATTTATGGAAGTAGGTAGTGGTTAGCAAACAGAAGTCCAGCACAAACACCTTCTGATGTTGTGAATTTAAAAAAAAAAAAAGTCAGTAGGTAGTATGAGAGATCTGCATTTGTAACATGTCAGATAATATTTATTTTATTAAAAGTGTTTATTTCCTAACATATACATCTTATGTGACTTGAACTTAACCTGTTAATGCCTTGAACATGAAGTGGTTCGATAGGATAGCTACTCAGAAGCTGAAGTAATGTCAAAAAACCTGTTCCCCTCCTCTCTTTCAGAGTGATTGAACAACTTGGTGGTAAACAGCTGGTTATGAATCACATGCATCATGAAGACCAACAAGTTCGTTATAATGCACTACTGGCTGTGCAGAAACTGATGGTTCACAACTGGTATGTGCAGATTATTTAACATACTAACAGTGAGAAATACTGGGCATGGAGAGAGGGTTCAAGATGGTAGATTTCTTTATGGGTGGAATAACTTTTACGGGGTAAGACTGCAGTTGTTATGTGACAGAGCACTGTGATGTTGATGTGCAAGATCTTAGCTAGCCTATCTGTATGTTTTGGTTGCGGTTGAATTGGATAGCTTTGTCTTACGTGATTGTTACATGAGTAATTCACTTGAACAATATATTTTAACTTTCTTCAACTGCTTAATATTCAATATGAGCTGTGATTTAGCCTTGCACTTGCTGAAGTACTTAATTGGCAGTTGCTTTGTAAGGTGTGTGCCTGACCATTCTTTTGCGTTGTTGTTCTTTGCTCTAGTCCTTTCCCTGACTCTACACTGTCATTTTAAGGGGTGCAAGTACAATCTTTCTTTGAGCTTCTGGAGTAGCAGAAGCTTATGGGCAGGTTGGTTAGATGAAGTTGAAAATCAGTGGCTGGTATTTCTTTCATCAGTTGCTGAGAATAGCATTTGAAGCAAGGTTTTTCTTCCATTGTTTGTTGACTAGTTCTGTAATAAACCTCCAAAGCCCCTGAAGTCCTGGCATGTTCTGCTGCAGAACGTGCTGATAGGTGATGCTGCCTTTCCAACAGAGCAAGGACCTTTACAAAGAAGCACTGAAGGGCTGAAGTTCTGAAAAACTTCAGTGTTCATGTAACAACTTTGTATAACTTGCCAAACTAGTTAGGTATGCTAAGCGTAAGTTAAAATTAGGTACAAATAATAATTAGAAATTCTTAATCTGATTATTAATTATGATTTCACCAAAGCTCATATTTCCAATTTAGTGTTGCCTTAGAGAAATATAAAATGCAACAGTACATTTGAGTATATTGGAACATAGATGTTGAGATACAAGCAACTAATTTAATTTTGAACTTACACAACCTTTTGTTTCTGTAAAGCTTCATGCTTGGAAGTACCTATAACTTCTGTCAGTTTTCTTGCTTCTGACACAATGTGGTCTTTTTAAAAGGCTGCATAGTGATGCAGTGTGAAAGTGGTAGGGGATTAAGGTTTATCAAGTGCATTCTGACAGGTTCTTTAAGTCACCTACTTAATGTAGGAAACAGGCTAGGAAGGCTGACAGAAAGCTCCTGTTTCCTCTCCCTGCAGTGTATTTTCTGTAAAACAAAACTAGTTTTCCCCTTTTCTTCTGAAGAATATGGGTTTTGATTCTCTTGTGTGTTATGTTAATTTTACCCTACTTCCTCCTTTTTTCATACTGTGGGAACCTTCTATAGCAGAGAAACACTTACACATTTAAGTAACCTACTGGGACAAATCCAGAGTTAGAATTCTCCACCTGTAAGGACTTTGGTAATTTCTGAGTGTGTAGAGATGGAGATAAAACGTGGTCATGTGCAACCTAAATTTGGGTCATTTTTGTGTATCACCCTACTTCTCAGTTTGGTGATATGCTGCTTTTGTCATTATGCTGTTCTGATATGAAGCATTATCAGTACTATAAACCAGCTGTAGCTGATAGAGAGTACAGTGTGAAAGGCTTAGTTACTGAATTTACCTTCTGCAGGGGAGACAGGTCTTATTTTATGTGTTCTTGTGTCTTGAAAATCTGGTGGTAAAACTACAAAGCTCTGGTCTTTCTCCAGCACAAACCTCACTGATAGTAAAAGTTTTTCTGGATGCCTAACCTGGCTTTTTCTCATTTTCAACTTAGGCATACTAATTTTAAAAACATCACGTCAGGTTTTCTAGATTTGTCTTGGTTTCTTAATGGCATGAACAGTTCTGTGCCTGCTTTTCAGTTTGTGAAACTTTAGTGATGAGACTGAGAGAGATTGCAATTAATTTAGTTTCAGCTCTTCAGAGGTGTCAGTAAAAAAATCTGTTTAAGTTAGTGCCATTTTCAGATTCATATTGTCATTTCTGCAGGGAATATGTTCTTGTTTAATTCTTATTAGAACAAGCCTCTGGGACGCATTGTCCTTGGCTGGTATTTGCCAAAGTAGTGTTCCCCCTGGAATGGACATCAGATAGCTTGAGCTAAGGAAATGACACATCGTTTGTATGTGGGAAGCTAGGTCTGTCTTTGTATAGATCTGGCTTTTGCTGTGTGTCAGGAGCTCTTCTGTTTCATAGGTTGTGTGGAGAGAAGAGAGCAGAGTTCCCTGACTGCTGCACAGTGCAGTGCGTACTTACTTAGCTTTGCTTTGCCATAAGATGGATTACACAGCAACTTCAAGGTTTTGCTTACCTTGCTCTTTGGAGCTGGGGAAACAGGAAGCGTTTTCCCCCTTGCTTCCACGTGTTTTGGAATTCCAGTTATTTCACTCAGAGCAATTATGTTTTTCCTGGAGTTTAATTGGCGCAGAACAGCTCTGCATTACTCGGTGACACATGCATGACAGAGGTAGTCGGGCTCTTCCTAGACCTGGAGGCTAACCAGGAGAAGGGTTAGAAAATAAAGACTTGCTTTGCCAGGCTGAGCAAGTGCTGTGCCTGGAGCAGCAGAGTAAGGAAAACTTCTGGTACCTGAACCTAGGGAGTGTCATGGGGCAGCTGAAGTGGCATTCTCCTTAAAATGCAGCTGTATCATTAGACTGCTAATAACTCAGAGAGAATTAACTCCTAAGTAATTTGAATAGTTCATTACAGGCTGCTCGGCTGGCTTTTCCTTAGGGCTTTTTAAGCCAGGGATAAATGGGAGGAAATCAGACTGTCAGGCATTCTATTAAAAGGTGAAGCTAGGTTAGCAAAAGCAGTAACTGCTGTCAGCTTTCCAGGTAGGGTAAGCTGAGGTGAAATATTTCAGTTACAATTTGCATGTTAAATGATCAGGCACTTGACGAAGCAGGGAGCAAAGCTATCTTTTTAGCATCACTTAATGTCTTTAAATGGTAATCAATCCTGTGTTTTAATCTCACTTGAACAGTTAGTCACTGCACCCTGTGCTGATGGTAAAAACCTGTTATTGGCAGATGGGGGAGTTCGGCATGGTGATGGTGGTGCACATTTTTTTGTGTCCTGTTTAATTTGTGCTTTAACTATGTATGAGAAACATCATCCCCTTATTACTTGTTGCTGGTGTTCAGAGGCAATACCCAACTTCACCATTTTAGTATTAGGAACTGATTTTGGGAATCTAGTGCTGGTTGGAGCAATGTTTCTAGTGATGCAGACTTTAAAATAATCAAATCATTAAGTTCTAAACTGACAGCACTTACATATATCACTTTAAAGAAATGAAGTATGTTAATCTCTACAGATGAAGCACATGCCTTTCGTGCTTCACAGCACAATGTTTTACTGAACTTCAGGGGTGGGATGTTGTGACTCAAAGCACCTGCAGTTAGAAGCCCAAGTTCCTTCTGTGAACAATGGAGAGAAGCGGGTTTTTTTCAGGGCAGTGCAGAGCAGCTTCAGTGCCTGAAGTTGAGCAGTGGGAATAATCTTCTATCTAAGATTTGTGAATGTATAGTCTCCTGGCTTCATTCTAAAGGGCTTAATTCCAGCCTTCTATTACTTCACTAAAATAAGAGCTAGATGAAGAACTAGGTGAATTTTAGATGTTCTGCATTTAATGTGTAATTTATTTTTGACCTTAGTGGTCATTAGAACATGGTGCATTAGTTTCCACCACTTGCTTGTCTTCTGCTGAGGTTAGGCCCAGGAAAGTTTGTTCATGACTCATGTAGTAAGTGCGGCATATTACTTTTTACTTGTTCTGTCAGCAGCAGTGCTATTGGGAGTTGGGGACCAGAGGTCAGAAATAAAAAAGAATTGTTGCGATATCCAGTCTAGCTGACATGTGCAGGGACGGCTTATGTGTGCTCTTTGTTTGCACAAATGTAAAGTTAAGTGCAGTGGCTTAGCCCTTATAGCTCAAATATTCTTCAATATTCATACAAGTGTTACTGAAACCACAGGGGATCTGATTGCAAACTTACTTTTCCTCTGGCTGAGTCAGGATAATGGGAGAACTCACAGCATCTTTTGGTAGTTGCTGCTATTGACTAAAGTACTGGACTGTGCTGCCCCGCCTTTCTGTTTACAGTTTAGTAGTGAACTGCTGTTAGGGAGGGATTGCATCTCTTAGCTCTGGGCTCAGGTGTTATGCCTCATCTCACCAGGGTCCTTTCACCTGTGCAGGCTCTGAGCTATAAACTTCCTTTAAGCAGGCAGACTTTTAGAATAAACTGATATTCAATGAATTGATACTGACATGGAAAATATAAGTATGTTGGCGGATGCTGAACAGTGGGAGTTAGGATGCGTTATTGATGTGTGGTCAAGTATGGTATTGGAAGTAAAATAAATGCCATACTGAATAAAGCAACAAATTTGAAGAAGTTTTGAATGTGCAACAGATTCATAGATGATTTTCAGAGTGCACATCTCAGACAACCTTATTTGCTTTCCATTTTTTAAAATGACTAGTTATGCAGAGAGATGTTTAAAAAATCTGAAGCTGCCTCAGACTTGCAGTGTGCTGTATCTAGAAGTTGTTGTTCTATAGAGTTAGCTTTGAATATTCAGCATTTGTCACTATTCTTCTTTCGTATAAACTTTGTTCTCCAAAGCCCATGTATCTCCTAAGATAGCTTCTTGTACCATGCTAGCGAGAAATGCAAGGTGTAATGATAGTTAACTGGCAGCAATGAAGTGTGTGTTGTGTGTGTGTGTGTCCCCACTTTTTTTTCATGTCCCAAAACTCAGTCGTGTAATGCCTAATAGAGCAGGCTTAAATCTGGGAAACAGTGCTTACATGATAATGCAATCCACTGTATTTATCCTATTTCTTGGCCTTCATCATCAATACAATTCCTTTTTAGTAGTTAACAGAAGTTAACTAACTGTAAAGTTTGAGAGTGTAGATTGTGTCCCTGTTAAAAATTAATTTTTCTTTGAAGACTGTTTCGAGCTGGATTGAGACAAGTTAGGTATGAGTGCTCTATCTTTTTATTTGAACATAGATACACGTTCTTGTAAAGCTTCATTCCATACAGGTAGGGACTGTGGTTTGTATTGTGCATATGCTCTCTGGGATTTCATACTGCGATCATGTGTTGTGTCTTGAGATCTGCACTCTTTGTAAAACACTTCAGTATTTCTAGAGCTTCTATTAATGAGGAGCAAATATTTTGCAAATATCAAACATCCTGCTCAGTTTGCTTTATCTTTTTTCAAAGAAATTGTTCTGGTTTATGTGCTATGCTGAAAAACATGTCACCAAAGAAGTAGCTTTTTGATAGTGTCACTTCTGATTAGCCTTACTTGAAGGATTTGATTTCCTGATAGGAAAATTCAGTTAAACGTGATCTAAGTCCGTCATTCTGAAATATACTGTGCAAACTTAAAGCTCTTAACTGTTGAAAGCATTTTGCTTACTGTTCATTGTGGCAACTAAATCTTCTGATTAAATATAAACCCACTTTCAAACCAAGTTGCATGGTTTAGTCAGATTGGTTCATTTTAATTCACGGAATTGCTTTGTGTAAGTGTTAGCTCATAGCGTATCATATAAGTGAAAAATGACATATGCCTTGTCTTTCTAATAGAAAGGCATATATTGAATTGAATTTCAGAGGTATTTTCTTTTAAAGACTAAAAAAATGTTTGAGTAATAGCCTTGTAATAGGAGCTGGTTGATCTGCTGTTTATTTATAGCTTTATATATAAAGTTGTGAACTGGAAGTCTAGATTTACTTTAAAAAAAAAAATAAATGGCTAAGACCTCTCTCAAGGGAAGCTGCTGAGTGAAAAGGAGGTTCTTGCAGTGTCTCAGTCTGAAGACACATTAATTTTGCATGTCTCATTGTAAGGAGTACTGTAAACCATATAAACAAAGGTATAAATAATGCTTTCAGTAATCAGGTGATAATCTGTAGATTGTCTATTAATAACATTATATTCAGATGATGTCAGGCTCCATTCGAAAAAAAACCAAAAACCAAACCAAACCCCCACAAACACTTTGATGCAACATTTATAATTCTTCTGCTCAACCATTCAAGCTGTTTAGTGTGTACATCAGAATGTTGAATGTCTCTTTATTGTGAATAATTAAAGTGAAAAAATGTCCTAGGTGCTGTTCATCTTAACAGTTTGTTCTACCTGTTTGCATTAAGTGGTATCTTTTACACTAAATATTGAGGATTGCAGAGATTTTTTGCAGTATTTCATCTCTTGAGATCCAAGGCCATGTGTATAGGAAAATGGTGAAAATCTCCATGGTTCCACTGAAAAATAAGGTAACTTACAAAAACTTCAGTTTGATGTGGTGGATACTCAAACTGTTTAGTCAAAGTTTGTTGTGTACATTTGTTTCTTCTTTGTTTTTGTTTGTACTGGCTTACCTTCAGCACTACTTAACGGTCTGTATTGGTATAATAGACATATTTTACAATTTGTAACACCTTTTTTTTTTTTTTCTTGAAATGCTTTGTATTGCATTAGTCGACTGAGTCAAGGAAGAAAATTGTATTCAGCAAAAAGCTGCAGTTTTCCTGTGTGGTAGCACACCAGCTTGGGCAGTCTTCCCAGCCCAGCTCTCTAGGACGGTGTCTCTTTGTTTTTTAGTTTACTTCTTTCATAGCTGTACTACTTCTGTTTACTTCTGTGAAAAGCAGTGCCTGTAATGTATAAAATATGTATGGTATATTTAAAAATACATGTAAGTCTAGCGTATATTTTGTATATAAAATAATATGCATTGGTATAATTTCTGATGGAGCAGTATGACATGTTAATATTTTATTTCAGGAACTAAATATTAACATGGCTCTGTGTTTGATTTGAGCCTGTTTTTCTTTACTGACTTACATGACTGTGGCTCTGTGGCAAGGCAAATGCATCTGTGGTGGCCCCTCTCTCTGCCTTTCTCTCAGTCACCACAAGCATTAATGTGACACTGTGGTAACCAGGTTCAAGGGAGCTTGTTAGCAGAAAGCAATTAACTTGAGAGTTAAATGAACAAAACATACTGACTTTCCAGAATGCCTAGATAAGTGCCCCATGGGAAAGGCAGGCATACATGGCTGGAATGGGTTCAAGGGTGGCTGTGCCAGCCCACTGGATTAGATGGGGACTTGAGAGATGGTTGCAACCTTGTCCTGGTGTTGCCACTTCATGTCTACTGCTCAGAAAGTTCCAGGGATTGCCACGTATGTGGAGCTGTTTTTGCAGCAGTGTAACACAAGATCAATGCTTTCAAGGAACAGTTTAGTCTGCTTAGAGCTGGGATTACATCAACTGTGTAACTCAAATACCTATTTGTGAAGCTACAATAAATCACTAAAACTGGACTGTCTCTCTCAACAAATCCAGATTATTAGATCCATAGTAGAAATACAATGTGAAGATGGCAAACCTGTTCTAACTATCCAAACTTATCAATCTGCTGTATGTCCTGTGAACTCCTTTGTTTAACTGTTTGTCATATCTTTGTGATTTCTCTGTAACAGTGTATGTTCGCAGTGTCTTTGAGGTGGTTTGAGTCATATGGCAGAGTTTTTATTGTAGCTTTATAACACTTCTATGACTTGAGCGAGCACCATTAAACATGTGGTAACTTTTCCTTTCTGGAAAGCAGTTCAGGAATAAAGCATTTATATGTAAACATGCTCAATATTACTCGGATGCTGGTACACAGAATTTAATTCCCCTTCATCCCCTTAAATGATTTAAAAGAAAAATGAGCTTTATGTAATGGCTGGACAGCTGCTGTATTTGTATTGAGAAATTGTTCACTACTTCTGACTGGCTTTTGCAGTACTGTATACAATAATACAGTACCTACTCTAGGTAAAAGTCAGCTTTCTAGTGGAAAGAATTGATGACTGAATTTGTTGTTGGCCAGGACAGTATTTTGCTCTTTTTCCACAACTTTGTACTTGAATTTTGTACATTTTGTAGAACATATATTGAGTGACATTCTGCAGATCCGCTTGGCCTGGTTAGAAGGGAAAAAAGGTATTACTGGTAAGATTGTGTATTGAAGGACAATGGGTATGTAGGCCCCAAAGCTCAGCTATGTCAAAGTTTAGCAGTTTTGTCTTAGTCTATAATATGAGCTGATGAGGCATGGGTGAATCTTTGCCAGTAGTGGTCACGCTCATATATCATATACTTTTGCTTCTGAGTTTAAACATCTCAGAAACTTGATGTACTTGCAAAAGAACCAACCATGATGCTTTTGTTACGGTAAAGGTGGTCTTCTTCTGAATTTATGGAGGAACTAACAAAAGTTTAAAATAAGGTGAAGTGGTCAACTATATGCATTTATAGCTTGTCATTTTAAAAATCAAGCCTAATACCTTATTATTTTCCATTGCAGCATGCAACTCTAATCTGTCACATGCTGTTTTGAGTATTTTGTGAAGTGATTTGTTATCTGAGTGTCAAGATCTACCCTTCTTTCATTGTACGTGCTTTTATAGTGCAATGTGTTGAATGCTTGCATTCTTAAAGGTAATTTTAATTTTGTGGGTATCCTGGTTTTGGCTGGGATAGAGTTCATTTTCTTCCTAGTAGCTGGTACAGTGCTGTGTTTTGGGTTTAATATGAGAATGTTGATAACATACTGACTTTTTAGTTGTTGCTAAGTAGTGCATACTCGAAGTCAAGGACTTTTCAGTTTCCCATGCTCTGCCAGTGAGCAGGTGCACAAGAAGCCGGGAGGGAGCAGAGCCAGGACACCTGACCCAAACTAGCCAAAGGGATATTCTGTACCACAGAACCTCATGCTCAGTATATAAACTGGGGGGGAGGTGACCAGAGGGGACTGACTGCTGCTCGGGGACTGGCTGGGCATTGGTCAGTGGGTGGTGAGTGATTGTATTGTGCATCACTTGTTTTTCTTGCGTTTTATTCCTCTCTCTCTTTTTCCTTTTCATTACTACTATTATAGTACTGCTACTGTTTTATTTTATTTCAATTATTAAAGTGTTCTTATCACAACCCACAAGTTTTACCTTTTTCCAATTCTCCTCCCCATCCCACTGGAGGGGAGAGGGTAAGTGAGTGAGTAGCTGTGTCATACTTAGTTGCTGGCTGGGGTCAAACCATGATAGGGGGATAAACAGTAATTTTAAAATCCCAGTTTTTCTCTTAAGATTTAACTAAGTGACAGTGCAGGATAAATACAAAAATCTGAGACACTTGATTTGTAATAGGGTGGTGATGGACACCTGTGTCCAACTTACATGTGAATATTGAAGCTTACAGTGCTACTTAACCTCCTGATGTGATGAAATACCAATATGTAAAAAATATACTCGAATCTTCTTGTCCTTTTGGTATGTATTTTAACAGAGGAGAGGGGGCTTATGAAGCTACTGTTGGTAAGCTTGAGTTTTAGTGGAAGATGGGAGAGAGAAGTGACCAAAGGCCTGACAGGAGAGAAAACTGATAGGTTATTCTAAGCTTGCGCATGAAAGCTTCATGTTGAGAAGCTGTCTAAATCCCTCCAGTTGGTCTCTTACCAATCACTCTCACCATCCAGCTTAGACCATGCAAGAACTTGTCCTAGGTTAACCAGTGACACTCAGTTGGAAATGATAACCAAATAGAAAATT
The DNA here is from genome assembly GCA_035590275.1 of Ibycter americanus. NCBI lineage: Eukaryota > Metazoa > Chordata > Aves > Falconiformes > Falconidae > Ibycter > Ibycter americanus. The sequence goes on from JAVJGI010000040.1 coordinate 47,165,834, forward strand.
AACAGGTACTTGTAAGAGCAGGTGGGACAAGGTTTTTGCATTTCACTGGCCCTTGGCTGTGGCTAAAGAAGTGAGGAGGTAGGAACAGTGTGGGGTTTTCACCTGGGTTTGCAGCATGGCAATGTAGAGCAGTAACTGCAGATACTCATTCTGTATGGGGAAACAGGATAAGGGTTTTTCCTTGTCCCTGGACTTAAACCTCACACCTGCAAGTGAATGGCTGAAAGAAAAGGTTTTGTAGGGAAGATACTGTACTATCCACTGTATGTCCTTATAAGTTGAATATGTCTGTTAAGGCACTAAGTACCTACAAAGTATGCTACTGCTGTGCCGCCTTGGAGATTTTTGCTGAATACACTGCACTATGGTTGGATTTTAGCATGCATATGAACCAGTGTAAGCTATGCAATAATTATACTGGTATGGATTGTTTGATTGATTTTCCTTACTTCTAAGTAGTTGCATAAGGATTTCACATTCAAAATGATTGGCATGTGCTTTAAGAATAAATAACTTCGCAGGCTTGTAATGCTGTGAGCAGAGCCATGTATGCAGCAAATGTCACTTGCTTTGAAGGCCGGATATTAGAGAAGAATACTAGAATCAATACATGATATAGACATGAAATGAAGAAAAAAACCAGTGAGGGAGTAGAAGGAGGTTTGGTGAACTTGGAAGCCTTTCCATAGTGGCTAGCTGTGTTTTTAGATGGCTGTCAAATTTTGTTTATTTTGGTGGTACAATTTTGGGTCTTGCAAAACCACAAGAGAGCAGCTCATTTCCTTCCTTGCCATCAGGAGTCTCTACTTTGAGGGTGGTAACCTACCTATTATGATGAAGAGTCGTATCTGTTGAGTGCAGCCCAAGCGTTAAAATACTGTGATCCTGCAGCAACACCTGATAAAGCTGTGAAAGAAGGTGCTAAATCATAATGTATGGCTCAGCATACAAATTCTGTGTTATCTTCTTTGCTAGTGGAGTTTGAAGTTAATATTATACTTCATAGGAATTTAACTTTTCTAGATGCTTAACTTGAAAACAGAGAAAAAAAAATGCTGTTGGGTGGTACAGTTGTGATGCTACACTTCATTGTGTGACAGGAATTGTAACGCCTAGGGAACAACTGTTCAACAGGTCACTAAACTGAAAACTAGCCTTTGAAATGTGCAATAAGAACTGATCTCCTGTTTTTTGAGTAAAGCAAAAATGCATACTCTTGAGTTTTTGTTGGTTTTGTTTTTTTTTTCCAAAATAACTTCATTCTGAACACCATTTCTCTGAACTGCTTCTAATGTTTAACCTGTGTAGGTTGAAATACCTGTGCAATCAGAAAAAGTGTGGTGTTAAGCGTTCAATCAACAATGTAAAAAGAACGCCTGCGTTTCACAGGTCCTGAAACATCTCAGCTGATACAGTGGTACAGTTATTGAAGTTTATTTTCTGTAACAAGCAACAACCCAGGTATTACTGAAGGTCTCTTTCAGCTTTTTTGTAGTTCTGTGAAGTGTTGAGCTGCTTTCACGGAAGAAAATGAAAGAAGGCAACATTCAGCAGAATTGTGCAGTATTTTTATATAGAATTCAGATATTGTTGCTTGAGGCAAATGCTAAAGATTTGTGGGTTGGTTCTTCCAGTGTTGAGAGTATAGGTATGAAAAAAAGTGACTTAGTGCACTTCAAAATATGGGTGAAGAAATCACTCTCTTTAAAGAAAGTGTTGGTATACAGTGGGCCTGGCTTGAATATATTTTCTTCTTCCAGCTTGAACATAGAGTTTCTCAGTCAGTGTCTAGTTTGCTAGCCTATGGGTTAAATTGCCAATGTGTCCATGGGTGTTACTTGTGCTCATGCAGCTGAGTGATGGGAAGAGATCCTTTTAAATACTTTGCCACGGCTTCTAATATATTTAATATTCAGCAAACAAAATCTGTGGGCTTCATGGGTGTTCTGTAACAGTTGCCAGGACTTCTAAATATTGCCACTGGGCCTTTTTCCAAACAGTTTTGTTGATGTTTGGTTCCGACCTTTTTTCAGAGGGATAGATGATAGATACCTAAAGCTTAGGTACTGTCATAGTAGCTCTAGCTGACTATCAACAGCAGACATTATTTGAAGGAATAATTCCAAACTTAACACTTTTTCCTCTTTCTCTACTTCATACTTCCCACCACTATCCTCCTATTCCCCACTCTGCAGGACGTTGTTTCTCAATCTAATTTTTTTTGTTGTATTTCAGGGAATACCTTGGAAAGCAGTTGCAGTCAGAGCAACCTCAAACGGCCACCGCACGGAGCTAAACACTTCTGTCAGTTCATGCTTATAGCTACAGTATGTTTGTCTTTAAATTAATATCAAGGAAACACTGAAATCACATGTTCTTTGCCTGCTGCTAGTGCGTAAACTTCCATGTTTCCTCTAGTGTTGTTGGCTTAGTAAAAATTTGTTTGTTCAACTTGTTCTGATGATTATGCCTATTAACTGCTTGTTATATTCTGAATGTATATGAGGAAATGTCGCTAATATATTGCGTTTGTTTTATGTATTTATTCTCATAATAAAGACTGTTATTAAAGGATATTCATTCCATGTTATAATTAGCCTAGAAAAAATGTTCTCTTTTTTTAGCAGGTTCAGTGTTGTCGCTTTCAAGAAAAGCAAGTAGTCCTTATATGTTTCCAGACAAATTAATAAAGCTATGACTTGGCATTCTGCAGGAGATGCAATAGCTTGAGAAATGTTGACTCTCAGTACTAAAATACATACCAAGTCTCAAAGCAGTGTTAAAATTGTTTATAAAAGCAAATGTATGGGTTTTCCTTTGGGGTGGGGTACTTCTCTCTTGTTAGAGACTACATTAAAAAATTTGGACATGAGAAGAGGAAAACACTCCTAGTGAAAACTGATACACTTAAGATTATTAGTCAAGCTGTATAACATCAATATTAAGGCTGTAGATCAGAGATCAAGCTTTTTGGTAACAAATGAGCAGTAACTGATGAATTCGGAATTTCATCGAGTGTTTTTATTATTGAAAATACTTGGTAAATGTTAGGGTTCTGGTGTCATTCTAAAATCTATTATATCTTCTTTGTATTGAGCCAAATAATGTGGCTATCAATCTTTTTGTGTTTTGTAGCTCCTGATAGCGAAAAAGATGTAAGCATCAGATATTGATGATATTGGATTGGTATGTGAAAACAGTCTTGCTGCGCTTGCAACACCAAGCAGTTAATACTCTTGTAGTTAATTTTTTGAATGAAAAAAAAATACAAGAGAACATGACTTAATCACATTGGTAGTCGTGTGTGGTGGAGGTCTCTGGGGAACCTTGGGGTACTTTGTCATCAAGTAAAAAAAAAACAAATTGGAAAAACTTTCTTAACCAGTCTGGATTTTCATCATATATAACTAAAATTTTACCACTGTTGCAAAGGAGAGAGCAGACATTTGGAGGATGACAGTTTGATGACTTTTTGGCCTGCTTAATTAAAATCGAATTGTGTAGATTAATGACTATTGCTTACTTCTGCGTATGGGAGGCATAGGCTTTGATATTGAAGTTAGTGTCATGGAGATGGATGCTGGAGCCTGAAAAGAATTAAACTGACTTTAGTTGGAGTGAGGGTTATCTGGATCTGATCTCAGCACTGCATGTTCCCACAGTGATGAGGGATACTGATGGTGTGGGAAGCTGCTGGGAGAACAAGGGTGCACTTACACTGCCGTTTTTATCTTGGATTGGCTGAATGCTCTTGAAATAAATTTCTGAGTCTTCCTTGCTTTTCACACTTCAGTTTACATCATATAGTTTTGTCAGTACATGAATGGGGTGGTTCTCTGATAAAGCTGAACTGCAGCACATAGATCCTGTGTCTCTTGGCTACTTGACAAGTGTTCAGTCCGCCATACTAGGTATGATTTTCTTTGAAGTATGGCCCTTTGAAATGCATGCAGAGTGAAAGCTGGATTTGTAATGCCAAATGTCTTGCTCTACAAGTCAGATTCTTGTGTCATGCTTGTTGCTGATGTAAGCATAGCCTAAGACTTTTCTTGAAGATGCTGTAAAATGTTGGTCCTATGGTTACAGCTGTAATGTTGGGCACAAGAACTATGACAGGACATTAGTGGGGAAGGAATATACCCTCATCTTCCAAACCAGAAGTTTGTGTTCTTTCCTTGTCTGAAGGGAACAATGAAGCACTGCTTGGTAAGAGGATTTGGGTTTGAATTGTATGAGTAAAGATGATGAGTGCTACTGATGGCAACCCCTCCTATTTTTTGGGGAGCTAGAAATAACCAAGCTATTCATAAGATGAAAGAAAGTTGCTTATAGCGGTTGTCCTGAAACATCTAAATATTGTGTTCATTTACTATACAAATAAATTCTCTCAGTTGCTTTGCTAGTTTTACTCTGTGCATAGTTTAATCATTATGTGGTCTGTTTCGACGCTATGTGATACCTGGAATTCCCTTCCATTTAGTTAGAAATCTGTTGGAGACAGAAGAATGTATATAAAGAAATGATTGTGATGTTTCACTTACATCAGTGTGCAGTATTGATCCTCTGGTGTCTGTGAAACCTGAGAGACATGAGATTTCCACCCCCTGATTGTAACATCAGGGTGGCTCAAGGGTTATGATCTTGAGGAGTTTGTGCCAAGAATTGTACAGTAAGAAGCTTGGGAACTTCTGGGCAGAGTGCTGTGGAGGATCTTCCTGTGCAGCCCGTAATTTGGACTGTGAAGTTGCCAAAGCTGAGAGATCTGCAGAAGTCAGAGGGCGCACTCTGTCCTAGAGGTCCTGAGGGATCTTGGCATAGCAGGGAGCTGCAGACAGATTTCCAGCTGTGGGTTCTCTATCTCCGATCATCCCATGGCAGGCCTATATATGTAGGTCCTGGAAGGCCTTGGATCCATGATCCCAAGAGAGAAAATAGGGCAGAGCTGTCCTGGAGCTTTTAACCTTTGAAATCAGGAAACTTGACCAAAAGCTTTTGTTGAATTTCAACTAATTCATAAAATGGTCTACTGCACCTGGTTTCTGCCTGACTAGTTATAATTGGCTTTTGCTACTGAACACTGTTTTGCCTATTTGCCTGTTTGCGTTAGCTCACTTAACTTGCTTGGCCTCATTCTCCCAAAATCTGGCATGGGGCAGGTAGGCAGGTGCCGTGGTGGCAGATCAAAGGCTTCAGGGCTGTGTGATGACAGTGTGGGTAGATCTCAGTGTTAGGAAGAGAAGTGTATGCCAGCAGCTTCCTTCCTTCCCTCTGGTGATAGGAAGACTTAGAGATGAGTGGGGACTAGCTGCCATGGACCAGATGACTAACTTGCTTCTAAAGCGAGGAGATACAGTTACCTTCCTCCAAATTAGGGTAATCAATCTCTTCTTTATGAAATTTTTCTCCATTTTCCTAATTTTTATTTTCACATATGTGGTATCCAAGAATAAATTGAGTTTAATTTTCCTATAATGAAAGTAACTGAGTTTGAAATCTTTTAAGCTGACTTTAAAGTTTTGCATTTGAGGTGTCTTTTGCTTTTCATGATACATCTGCTTAAATGATTTTCTTTGAACTTTGGTCTCAATCTGAAATCTACATGGGAAATAAATTTGAGTAAGTTTGCAAGATTCAGCAACTGTGAGAAGAATTTAAACCAGTCACAATTCACTGCAGGATGGATGGAGGGGAAGCATGATGAAGAACAGTACTGACATGTGGAATTAAGGCAGGAAAATGCTTAAATCATGTGCTTAGTATGTAGTTTATTATTCCTACAAGCCATTTAAGATCTTAAGGCCTGCAGCCAGTTGAAGAGGAGGCCACATCTTGGTCTTGGCTGGTGTAAGCTGCTCTGCTAGAAACAAACCAGGGTTGAGTAGGAGAAAGGCTGCCTGGGCCCTGGTGTACCATGCTGCATCAAACCTCTCTTCAGTATCTCATCAGAATTCCAAAAATGGGTTTGTGCCCCTGCATGAGCAAATGAAGATTGTCAACCTGCTGGGTCAATAGTTTTTTTCTCGTGAATATGACATGCTAATTTTCGCCTTGTAGGTGACAAGGGGTCAGAAGGAATCCTGTTGACTCACCTCTATCCAAAAGCTTTTGCTTTTCCCTTTGGCAGCTTCTGCAGAGTAGTTTTGAGTTATCTTTTTAGAACCACATGCTTTGTCAGAGTTGAGGACAGAACTAGTGCTCTTGCTGTGACCAGGTACGGTATTAACCTTATATTCACTTCCTGTTAGACTCCAAAATGAGTATTGAAAAAAAACAACCCCAAAACCTGAACTGCTACTGAAACTTTCAAATGGCCAAGGGTATCATCATTCAAATACCACAGAGAGCAGCAATGTTGTTCGCAAATGTTAGGTGCAGCATTTAGGGAGTTACCTGGGAACTCTTCTTACCTTGGGTTATGCTTATATCATTGGTACAGCTGGTTCTGAGGTGCATCAGACATCGCTGAACACATATGATGTGCTCAAAACTGTCAATATCCGTTATTTAAGAATATTTTTCATGACCTGTCCCTTGGCCTTACTGTTGCTTGTAAGCTAAGTTACTGTACAGTAAGGAGCCTAATAAAAGCCAGAAATGGAATAATGGCTGATTGTTACACAGTCTCTCTTGTTTCTGTTACTTGGTTTTATCCAAGAACATTTCTGTGCTATGGGAAGGTAATTTTTCTTGGGGGTGGGTGGGGTGGCTGGGACGGAGCAGAACAAAAATCCCTCTTCATATAAAAGTGGGCAGTGGGACAATTTATTTTTTTTAACTTTATAATCTCACAGATTTTCCAGAAGGGCATAATTTGTCCCTCTGTGTGAAGCCTTAATATGAAGAAGGGAACAATTAAGTTGTTCATGAGCCATCTTTGGTGCTGTTATGTGCATATTCATGATATAATTTTTTCAGGGATCTTCAGTTGGTTTGCCTTGTCTGGCGTATATGTAGAGACAAAACTGTCAAGCTGAAAATTTAAATAACTTCTTCATTGTCATCATAAAGTATTAAGAAAGTCTGCGCACATCTAGCTCTGCCAAAAAATGGGTGAAGAAATTGGGTGGCTGATTGCGGTGATGACAGTTGAAACCTATTGATTTGGAAATCACAGAACTGCTACAGTATCACATTATTTTGTAGCCAGAAAAGATGATAAATTGTAGGCTTAAAGGTTGTCATTCTCTAGATAACTTCCATGAAAAGGAAGTGTGCAAAACAAGCTTATTCTGTCAGGTTCAGATGGCTAAAATACAGCTTCAGATTAGGAGTCTTCCAGTGTGGGGATCACATCCAATAGTTTGCTTGTGGATGTACGCAAATGCAGGGCAGATACTTTGGTCAATTAAAAAGATGAAATAATTTTGACATAAAATAATGAATAAAAAAATAACCCTTAGAAATGCATGGGTGTGAGACCACTGGTGAGATACTGAAATCCATCTGGGATGTCTTCAATTGGTGAAGTCCTTTTGTAGGAGAAATTTGTAGTGTGAAGTACACAAGTTGTACCTTCTGTTGTATTTCTGAATGTCACTCCTCTCTTAGTATTTCAGTTCTTAGTGCCATCTAGTTCTTTCTATATTATATGCTAATTCCTCTTAGAATTAGTAGTATTTCCCAGTTTAAATATATCGTGGTACTATGTCAAGCAGATGATGGGTGAGACCTAGCATGAGGGAAATGTGTTAGAAAAAAATTAGTTGTCTTTCTCTGGTAAGAAAGGGCTCTTTATGCCTCTTCTGTCTTGTATTTTGCCTGTTTTCCTTATACATTCCAGTTCAAATTCTGTCAGATACTATCTCTAAGGAAGAGTCAAGATTTTTATCCTATTGATCTTAATCCAATGTCTGTTTAAGTCCAGATCACTACTTTTTTTTTTTTTTGACTTATAGATATTAAATTTCCTGAATCTTATCATCCCTGACTTAATATGCATTGTGTTGATTTTTTTTTTTATTTTATTTTTTTTTTTTTTTTAAAGAAACCTGGAATGGGATGAAATCTTCCCCTAAAGAGAATACATTAGCTCCCTAGGCTTTTTCTATGGAAGTTTCCATTTCCTTACCTTGATTTTATTAGTCCATCTGGATAGCCTTTAACCTGGGGCAAAGCCAAGCTTGTGCTGGCTTTGACTGCCCTGCAGGGACTAGGCACTGTAACTTCTTTGTAATAGCCTGTTTGTCTTGTCAAGCCTCTGTGCTTTTTCTGGAGATGAAAGAATTCTGTTGGATTTCTGGAATCCTCTTTTATTTGTCTTTTGTTTCCTAATCCAGTACAGCACTTGATAATTTTGAGAATTTTGTGATGTTGCAACTCAGCGGGAGGATAAGTAGTGGATTATTCCATCAAACCACTGAGATCTTTTTCATCCTTTGTTCTCCATCCTGTGTCCCTGCTCTCAATGCACAGCCTGAATTTCCTTTAGCTGGTTCATTGCATGAGAAAAAAGTCCTTTAGACATGTTACAGTGGATCTCTTGCACTGGGATGAACCTCTGGTCTTCTCTGGCTTTCCTTTTTTACATATCTGTTTGGTGCTTCCCCCCCCCATCTTTTCTTTTCTTTCTGCCTCTTTCTTCCTTGTTCTGGAGTGTTGCAAGGCTGTTTTTTCTTCTTCACCTGATGCCTCTTTGGTCACATAATTAAAGATCATTTTTCTCAGATGTTCTTATTTAACTTGTAGATACTGAGTTAACTGTTCTCAGTTTCCTCAAAATTGCATGTGAACTCCATCTCCAGATCCAACTTTAGTCTCCAGCTACTCAATGCTTTATACAGGGAAAAACTCTCCTGAGTGCCTGTTTGAAACTATTAAGCAGAACTTGTCTCTATAGTGTCATCTTTATTAGGTCTTTTTCAAGTGCTGCCACAGTTGCCATCACTACCCATTCTCTCATTTTTATTTTTGAGGAGTAAGGACCCTTCATTCCTTGTTTTGTACAGTCACTTGTAAATTTTATTGTTTATGCAAATTTGGGTTTCTAAGTTTGTATTTTGAAGAGATGGAGATGCTTTTGCTACACCAGTGGGGATTCAAACACATCTGTCTTACTGGCTGTGAGACTTGGAATCAAGGGATTTTGAAGACGTTCCTCTCTGCCTCCTGCCCCAAGATGACTTGAGAAATAGGTGTTGGAAAGTGATGATTCTGAAGAGCATATTCTTGAAGACCTTTTCCATGCAGTGCTTGTAATAGAAGTATTTTGTATTCACTCTGGTCATATCTCACAAGATCCAGGCTCTGCGGTATCAGCAGCATGAGACTTGAAATTTAATCTACGTGCCCTGGACTCCATAGCCTGACAGAATTAGGTAATGTATTCTGAATTTAAAATACAATTCTGAAATAAAGTAATAATAAAAAGAATAATACAAAGGTAACTCCTTTTCTTGTCAGTTACCTTTTTACCATAAATCCTTAACAGTGAAGCGTAAACCACTGCTGTAGAAACACTCTGACATGAACTCCATTGCAGCTTGTGTTGACAATGCTAATAACTTATGCAAAAGCAAATTAAATCTTAGTCTCTGCCAAAATAGACTGCTCTGCGCCGTCTACTCCTCCCTCTGCTTAGTGTCCCAAGCCATATTTAATTTGAAATGCCTGTGGTGCAATATCTCTAGCCGTTTGCTTCTCCCTTGTGCCCAATCTGGATTCTACAGAAGTAATTGAACAGGGGACATTCGTCAGGTAAATGGGTTCCAAAAGAGATCAGCAAATGGAGGATGATTTCTCAGTCAGCACTTCAGCTGTCAGCAGCTTGTATGGCCTTGCAAGAGTTGTAAAAGAATTGACGCTAATGGCTTTTTCCCCTGCTCTCCATAGACAGACAGCTACCACCTTGCTTTAGAAAAAACCAACAAACCAAACTCCCTGAGAACACGTGCTGAGGCTTCAGCGCCCCTGCAGGCGGCTGACCCCGCTTCCACGCTGCGTCTTGGTACCAATGCTGACTCCTAGGGCAGTGCAGAGCTGCTTGCTGTTCCCACTTAACCTTTTAGTTTTCTGGAAGGCTGGCAAAGCAGCGCAAGGGGTTGCATGGCTTCTGCTGAATATATTTCATTGCTGCCAATTTGTTTCCTTCTGTAAGCAGACCTACAGCTTCATTTTTCTGTCTTCCACCGTGACTGCAGGAAAACCTGTTCCCCTGAGGCATAAACACCAGGGAAGCCAGGAGAGATAATATTTCCTCCTGGTGTAGTTATGGCTAAAGAGCTCCATGCAGCTTTTCCAGGGGTGAGAGTTGTTTGTACTTCCTTTTAAAGCTCCTTTTTTTTTTTTTAAAATAAAAAAAAATCTCAATTTCTGTTTTTTTTCTATTATGTGAAGCTGTTAGAAATTGCAGATAAAGCTTGCCATTTTATGAAGTGGTAGGCAAGCTATTTCCTACCTGAAGTGCCTAGGGAGTGAGCGAAATGGAGCCAGACATGATCAAACGGCAATTCTGAGACTTACTCAAGGGGCTGGTAACAGTCTTGTGGTTTTCTGCCCTCGGGCTGGTGCGTGCGCCATGCCTGGGAGGACATCATTCACCTACACGGGGGCAGGGGGAGCTGGTTGGGTTGTGCAGGTAAAAATACTTGGCAAGCAAAGAATCCGTGCAACTAAAGGGTGCTGCCATTTCCATAGCCTGGCCCTGGGGAGTTGTGGCAGGGAGACTCGTGGCTGAAGTGGCCTCTGGAATAACCTGCGTCCAGGCGATGCTGAGGTTTGGGCACTGGGAGGTGGTACTGGGAAGAAACGTGCAACTGCTTCTAGCTTCTATCTGGATTCCTGTTTCGGTAAGTTCACCTTTCCGAAGCCCCAATGTCCTGGTTGAATTCCTGGTATTGGTCTTCGACAAGTTAAACTGATGCCTTACATACCTGAAGTGGTAGCTATAGTCATTTCTGTTTTACTTTCACAGGGGCTCCTCACAGATGAACTCTTAATGTTCTCATTGACTTTTCTGAACTTTTAGAAACTGCTGCCAGACCAGGCAGCAACTCATCTGTCCATTTAAAGTACCTTTTGGCTATAGTATTTTGATTACAATAATTGCCTCGAAAGGCCTTTACGATAGGGTCTGTATAAAGCTTCGCTAAATGTTTGGGAATTTGCTTACAGTTAACATTACTTTGGCAAAAACGTGTGCACTTCTAGCATTTTTGAAGATGAATGTCTGGTAAATACTAAGGGATGACCAAAGTAGAGGGACAGATGGTGCTTTTTCTCAGCACAATTTTGCAGTAAAGGAGTTAAAAATAAAGGTTGCAACATTATCAGGAGCATAAACAATTTAGTGACACTGTGTAATTAAACCAGTGCTTGGGAATGCTATTTAATCAACACTGTTGAAACCCAGGATTTGTAATAAGCCAAAGAGGCTAAACAAAAGCAATCTTTGTTCTGATGCAATTTGTTCTGAAAATAGTTGGTTATACACCATGCGGACAGAGTAGGCTCCACAGCTAATTTGCAGTGTAGCCTCCCTTCTGAGGTATGGCATTAAGAGATAACTGTTTTGTATTAAACAAGAAGGTTTTTATGAGAAGGGCCTGGTTTTTTAGCAGATGCTGTGAGCTGTGCAGGGCATTGCATGGTAACCCCATGCTCCCCAGACCACTACGGCAGCTTGAGCAAGGCACCAGGGAGGGACCTGCTCTGTTTAGCTGCACTGGTGGATTGCCCTAGCATAAAAGTTATTCTTGATTTTTATCCCTTTTAAAGGCTAATTCAGTGATCCGGTTTCCTGGGCAGATCTTTGCAGAGGCGTCTTCTGAACCAGAGGATTCAGGCTGGTGCAAATGTCTGTGTGCAAGGTGATGTTGCAGCAGGGAGTGGAGGTGGTTTGCACTGGGTGAGGGGAGGGCTCTGAAGCAAAGCCGCTCCCCTGTTGCCCCCTGAATTTTTCCTGAACGCTGTCCAATGTCTTTGTCAGCGTCATGGGCACTGGTATTGAGTGCCCCCTCAGCAAGTTTGCGGATCACTGGAGGGAAGGGATACCATCCAGAGGGACCTTGACAGGCTTGAGAAGTGGGCCCATGTGAACCTCATGAAATTCAACAAGGACAAGCGCAAGGTCCTGCACATCGGTTGGGGCAGTCCCCAGCACAGATACAGGCTGGGCGGAGAATGGATTGAGAGCAGCCCTGAGGAGAAGGACTTGAAGGTGCTGGTGGATGAGAAGCTCAACATGACCCAGCAACGTGTGCTTGCAGCTCAGATAGCCAACTGTATCCTGGGCTGCATCAAAAGAAGCGTGACCAGCAGGTTGAGGGAGGCAATTCCCCCCCTTACTCTGCTCTTGTGGGACCCCACCTAGAGTACTGCATTTAGCTCTGGGACCCCCAACATAAGAAGGACATGGACCTGTTGGAACAAGTCCAAAGGAGGGCTGGGAAGATGATCAGAGGGCTGGAGCATGTCCCCTGTGAGGACAGGCTGAGAGAGTTGGGGTTGTTGAGCCTGTAGAAGAGAAGGCTCTGGGGACACCTTATAACAGCCTTCCAGCGCCTAAAGGCGGCCTGCAAGAAAGCTGGAGATATATTTTTTTATGAGGGCCTGTAGTGATAGGACAAGGGGGGATGGTTTTAAACTGAAAGAGGGTAGATTCAGATCAGATAGGAGGAAGAAATTCTTTACTGTGAGGGTGGTAAGGCACTGGAACAGGTTGCCCAGAGAAGCTGGAAGTGCTCAAGGCCAGGCTGGATGGGGCTTTGAGCAACCTGGTCTAGTGGAAGGTGTCCCTGCCCGTGGCCGGGGGTTGGAACTAGGTGATCTTCAAGGTCCTTTCTAACCCAAACCATTCTATGTTAGTAGGAAATGTTCAGGAAAGATAGCAAAGGCCTGGCTTGTTTGTTCTGGGCCCCCGTTCTCTGGGGCTGCAGTATCAGTTGTCTTTGTCTTAGCATCAGTTGTGTTTCTTGCCCCTCTTGTTCCTGTTGGGAGACTGGACCAGAAACCCACTCCTCTGATGGCTTTAAACCTTCTTGCTTCCACATTCAGTGAGGCTATGGTAAGGGTATTATAACTTATTCTTGTACTGATATTTTCCTATAGCTTCTTAAGCTTTGGTGGCAGTAACTCTCCCCCAGATACCTCCTGAAGTCATTTAGAGAGAAATCACTTAGAAACACTATTACCTCTGTCTCTAGTGGGTCCTAATGTTGCAAAGTCTGCTTTCTTCCTCAAGTCAGAACGCAACAATTAAGAGTGCCACAGGCTTGATCTATTAGAGGTGTCAGAAAGTCCTGACATGGACCTCACATCTGTGTTACAGGGAACCTGTCTGAGACGTGGGCTGTTGTGCGCGTTACCTGTAATGGAGCCGATACCTCCTCACACAAAGAAAAATCTTAAGTGTGAGGACCGCAGGCAGAACAAATGAGCTGGCGTATAACTGGAACGTTAATTAGTGAAGCAATATGCTATGTTTCTGTTGTCTTTGCCGGGTCAGACTCATAGCTTTCTGGGCAAGGCTGCAGTGTTATATCTAAATTAAAAAATGCCTTAATTATGCAAACCACTACTTTTTTTTGTTTGTTTCTGTAGGGGAGCAAAACAGCTTTTGTAAACATGGTACTTCAGAAATGTCTTGTGACTGAGTCTGCTGGTTTGACTGGTTTTTCACACAGAATGAACTGCCCTGCGATATGATAATACGCTTCTTGTGTGTTGTTATCAAAGTTTGTTTTTTCTTCTGCATCCAAGGAACTATGTGGTCAAATATGTCAATCTTCACTTCCCTGTTAACCATCCGAAGTCACTCAGGTATTATTTACTATTGCATTACTCCACTTCCATGGTAATGTTCTCTTGAAGATAATAGGAAAAGTCACTACTTTTGTCTCAAAATTTTTTTCCCCAAAGCTGTTTTCCTTCTTTGAATAGTTTCTTTTTGATGTAAGTGCTATGATGTTAACATCACACAGGTATTCTTGTTTCATCAGTACCTTCGCAGTGGCCTCATAATTTATTTGGTGTGTAGCAAGATGAAGATATGAGGGGAAGATATGTAGCATTAAGTTCAGTCAGAGATAATTCTGTGCTACCTTATTAGTTAAATCGTCCTTGATGGCAGTGTCACTGCCTTTCCTATGCTGACGCATTTCATGTCAGTATGAAAGCTGTGCAACAGTATGTGGGTTCTAGCTGTCCTCCCCCATTTCAGCTGTTTGTTCTGTTTGGCCTTCGCTGGCTGGTATCTCAAAACACAGGCCAAGGTAACCTAATTCTTGACTGTGGTGAACGAGCACCATCTGTGTTCCTGGTGCGGATAACTAGTATAATCCTATAAAAGCTTGTAAGGCTTTGAAAGATTATTGAATGTAAGAGTAGAATTTGTAAATTTTTTATGCGTTCCTAATTTTGTTAGCAGAGAGGATGAAGCTTTTCTGCTTTCTCTAGTGCCGGAGCTAAGAAGAGGCTAACTCCTGCTTCTGCTTGCAAGACTTCAAAGTCTTCTAACAAGTTTTCTTGAAATGCAAGACTGTTTGTGCATGCATGTAGCTACATAACAAGCTCTAATTAAGAGGATTTGCAGTCATCTTCCTGAGCTGAATTGCTCTGAAATATTTCCAGAGTTTAATAGGCTAATTGTTAATGCAGTATGATTTTTTTTTTTTTTGGTGTAATTTTACAAAACTTGTTTAGGTGATGAGCTGTTAGTGATTTGCTTGCTTTAACTAAATTGCTTAGGTATTACAGTATTGGTAACTCCTCTGAGCGTGATACTAACTCTCCTGTATGCTTACCTTAAAAGGAGATAAATAATAGCTGTTGGATTAATGATGCAAACATGAAAGTCTCGAACAGAAAGAACTGGGGGCCCGAGGGTTCCCAGTCTGAGATCATAGTCAGCATCTTTAGATGGTTCTGGTTTGTATCCAGCTCCAAGTGGACAGTGGAGCTGATGCTGGAAACAGATTGCCTCTTGATGCATTACTCTTTACCTTACATAGAAAGTTAGATACTGGGGCAGAGAATGAGATAAAATAGTCTGAGCACTTGTTACAGAGGCAGAAGACAGAGTTTATATCTATCTCAGTGAATCCGCTATACAAAATGGAGCTGGTCCAGTAAAGCAGATGGAGAAACTTCCCAAGAATGCTAGGCTGGTGGTCACAACACCCATCTGGAGAGAGAGACCTGGTTTCAAATTGGTATTTGAAATTAGGCAGATGAGGTATTTGAATGTGAGTATTCGCAATCAGAATGAGTAGCCAAACCATTATTTTCAGGCTTGCAGATTTTTCCTTTTGGACTTAAGTTCCTAAATAGCTTAAATGCTTTTCAGAGTTAATGGAAACACTCCATAAATAGAATGGAAATTAAATCCAGCCAGGCAAACTTGATTTCATCTTATATGGCAATATAAGTTAATCCATTTAACACCTGGATAGGAGATGGCTCTCATGCATGCAGAAGAACTGATGTAACATTTTCTTGATTTTTCAAATGTAGCAGTTTATAGTTTCTCTCTAAAATTTCATCCGCTTGGATGAAAGCAGTATTGAGTGGATAACTACAGAATTTATTTGATTTATTGAGATGAAGTTTGCTCATAAAATGCCTATGAGCAGGTTGTGATTCCATCGGGGTTATTTGTTCTTTATTTTTTTTTTTGACTTAATTTTCTGTTTAGAGCTGGGTTTTGTTCTTCTCTGTTATTGCTGACAGCAGTTAGGTGATTAACTGCTGCCATCAGTTTGAGCTAGATGAACTGCTGTAATTACATAAGTCACAATCTATCACTTATATATCTTGACTGGAGGAAAATACCTTAGTAATTAGGTGAAAAAGTGGAGGCCATGGCATAGGGAGAAGAATTTGACCCTTGGGGAGTAACAGTTAACAAAGAGGATAAAGAAACTTTTCTTGACCTAAGCAGTGTCTGAAGTGTCAATCCCAGACACAATAGCCTATTTTTATACCTGCTCTGAGTTCAGATGTGAAATGAAATCTTCTTTTGCAAATTATTTATATTACAGTAGTTTCTCCTTGCCCCGATGGGGGCGGTTGTCCTTCTTGCTATGCATTGTGCACACTAACATCATCTTGCTTGTTTGCCTGAAATAGGGCCCATCATCCCATATGTGCTGTATTAGCTGCGGAGCCTTGGTGGTTTAAATGTTGCGCACTGTTATTTATAATTATAACTTGGCTATGTGCAGTGGGTTGTTTTCTTGTTCTGGGAGGCAGCTGTAAAAGAAATGTGATCGCGTTCAAAACAGTAATTTACTACTCACCCTCTTTCTTTAGGTGTATAAAATACAGCATAGAATAATTACCGGAAGTTATATACAGTGACAAATGTTAATTTCTTGAATTAATTTGGTAGGGGGACAGATCTCAGTATCAGGAGGGAAAAATACCTGTTCTGCTAATTTTTGGTTACTGTACTTTTTCCCCTGTGAATAGCTGTCTGGCTCTTTGTGGGAAGAGATGTCAGCTTTGAGCTGTTGTTGTTACCAGATTACAATAATCCATAAGCAGAAACCCTTAATGTTCTTTCTTGCAAATCTGCAAGCTGTTTCACTTCTTAGGTTACAAAACAGCAGCTTCCCCCTTATTCTGTGATCTCTGAATGAATGTGATTTGAGTCCTAACAGGCGGACTTGGATGGTCAGCTCCAGAGTTTTGCTGTGAGTCTTCGTGAGCTAAGCAGAGCCAACAGAGGGAAACATAGAATGGTTTGGGTTGGAAGAGAACACTGAAGATCATCTAGTCCAAGCCCCCTGCCATAGGTGGCAGGGACATCTGTCACTAGACCAGGTTGCTCAAAGCCCCGTCCAACCTGACCTTGAACGCTTTCAGGGATGGGGCATCCACAGCTTCTCTGGGCAACGTCATACTCAGGTCTCACACTATGCAATGCATCCTCATTAAGACCACCCATCTTCCCATCCTTTGATACAATACACAGATATCATTCCCTTAGTCTATGGACCATCCCTGTAAAATGTCCACTGACAATAAGGTCTCCCTGGAACCTTCTGCATTTTTGATCCCAGAATTTCTAGGGTATTTGATGACCTGAATTGTACAGAGAGAAGAATAAGGGTTTTGCCAGTGTCCTGCAGGCTTTGCTGTGCCTGGTTTATCCCATCCTTCTGGGAGGATATCTGCATTTGGCTTTGGAAAGGGAATAAGCTCTGGCTGCCCGAGCAAATGGGTGTCTGCACCATCCTGAATCCTTATTGTCTGAAAAAGCTGTTGAAGTGGAGCTCCTGTTTTGCAGCAGAAAGCTTAATATCTATAGAAACAGCAGATGTTTTTCACTGGCTGAAACAAGGCAGTCAATTGACATGTAAGAGCTAGGGTCGAAAGGAGAATTGGATCGTCTGCATATATTTTTAGTGGTGGCTTCATTTGCATCAGTATAATCTGCTTGTTACTGGGGGACTGTGCATTTTGTTTTGTGCGGTTTTTTTAAGGCTGAAGCCATATTCTCTCTGTGTCTTCAGTGATACAGAAAATCACTAATAACAAAGGTGAAATGGATGACTCTCCATGGTGTCTGAGCAATATAATTTTTATTTAGTTTCCAATACACATCCCTATTGTTCTGTTCTGGTTCTTCAGTTTACTCATTTGTCTAATAAAACCTAGATGCTTATCTTAAAAAATACCAAAGTTCCCTATACCTCTTCACAGAATTGCTTTTTGGTATGCTCTGTATCATGTGGAGTCCAGTGTTACAGAGCAATATTTATGTCAAACTATTTGTTATTTGTTGGGTTTCCAGTGCTTTTGAAATAAGTGCATTTATGCACTTTTTTCTTCTTTTGGACCACTTGTTATTATAAATGAGTACTCTAAAGCTTAAACTTTGTTCTCTGAAGGCTGGCTGAAATAAGAGAAGAAAGTAGATAAATTATTTATAAGAACAGCAATCCATTCTAATGGAAGAGACTATAGTTTTCTTGCATTAAACTTTATATTCCTCTTAAGCATTTTTTTCTATTGAATTAGTTAAAGTAAAAATTTGTAACTGATAATCAGCCTAAAGCATTTAGATCTCAAGGATACTCTGGAAATGCTAGGTGGCAGAGTTTTGCTGAACACTAACCCTTCATTACTCATTTTCAAATACAGGCAGAAAAGTCTTGTTGGCATGTGCTTTTCACCTGGTCACCTTCCAAGTATTCTGTTTAGTAGAATGAGAGAATACGAATAAAAAGTAATTTTTATTTTTTTTTAATGAATCCGATTGAAGACACAGGAACAATGATGAATAAACCATATGAGAATTTTGAAGAATAGGTTTATCCAAACAAGTTCATTTTTTTTTTTCTTCTTCTGTTAAAAGGTAGGAAAAGAACAGGGGAGAAAAAAAACCCAAAGAATTGTTTAATGGGAAATTTAAATGTATACCTACCATGTAAATTTTGAAAGATAATTTACAATCTGAATTTCAGAATGAGGTAGGCTAACATGTGCAGGCCATAATGGACTTCAAACTGCACATAAAGATCTTGTTATCTCTGTATATATTATTTGGCAAAAAAACCTTTATTTGCTCTTTGTTTTGTGCAATACTGCACCAACATGATTTAAAGCTTGGAAGAGCAAGGGTTATCACTCCTTTGCTATGTTTTCCTTTCTGTCTTCAAACTCACCTTCAAAATGCAGTTCCCCAAAACGTAGTTCTCTAATGTTCCCTTAATATAGTTTATCCACCCCAAATACTTGAGAGAAGATATTTTCATGTTTTCAGTTTCTAGCTATCACTGCTGTGTTTGAAAAGTTCATGTCTTCTTGATATGTAGTCAGCACAATTTAGCACTGCACAAAAACCCATGGAGACTGAAGTCAATAAAATAATTTTGTTGGTATAAATCCAATTAAATGACACTTCAGTATAAAGGCTGTAATAATGAAGGCATAGCAAAAATCCAGGAATACAGAATTCCAGAGGAGGAGAGACAAGATACTCTGGGAATCTGTAACCATTTTATACTGTTGTGGCAGAAATGCCACGGAGATGCTCTTTATACAATATGAGCTCTTTCTGTGCAAGCACAGAAGGCGATGGTTGATAGCATGGCAGTGCTTTAGACCTTGAACCATGGCCAAAGGTGAGCCTGCTGGGAACATCTGCATAGGGACTTGATGAATGAACTGATGACTGAAGGTGCCAAACACATTTGCAGAGCACATCCACACCTGCTTGAGCAACAGCTCTTCAAAGTGGAATAGGAGGAAGTGGTACCTCTCCAGAAGATGCACCTGACGCACTTGTGTGTGCACAGGTCTGGCGTTGGATGCATAATGTGCATGAGTTTGCAATGTATCGTTTCATGTCACATCAACTATTCATGTCATTTTTTGCTTCTGCACCTAACCCCATGAGTGCTGGAAGATGTGCTTGTTACCTGTTTGTTTAGAGGGAGGCTGTGGCAAAGGAGTGGTGGAGGGGAGGGGAGAAGCGCTTTCTCTCAAAGCAAAGTAGATTTCTGGTGCTGGGCAGCAGCACGTGGGTTAGTTGTGTGCTGGCTGTGCTTGCCTGTTGCTCTGGGTCAGTGTTTCTGTGTGGATAAAATAAAGTACCCTTAGAGTGTGCCGCAGATGTTGGCTTTTCTCTATGTAGAGGCTGAGCTGCAGGGTCCCCAGAGTGCTGCGAGCAAGCAGAAGCAGCAGGGAACGGGTGTCACAGGTGGGATGACAATCTAAACCAGTGGTTTTTCAAATTTCCAGAGACATAATTTCTCATTTCCTTCTTTACATGGACTCTATGTGGAAACGAGAAAGTGAAAAGTGTATTCTCTCGTTCATAAGGTCAGGTTAGAAGAAAAGTCCATGACATCAGAACAATAGTACTTCAAAGGAGAGGTGTAACAAAGCCTGCTGGGCTGCTCTTCATCTATGCAGGAGGCGAGAGCTAGCATAATGGTACTTGCGGGCTTTTTCAATGATGAAAGGTATGTTTGTGATTGAGCAATTGCCAATTATTTCAAAGATGAAAAGAAGGCATATTAATAAAACTGATTTTTTAAAAAAAAAAACAACAGGAAAACTGAGATTTAAAGAGAATTTTGGCTTTCTGTTCAATAGTGCATCAGTGGTTGGTAATCCTTTGTAAGGTGAAATAAATACAGTAACAACTGAATCACAATTCTTTTACTTAATAAGTGGACAGCAAGCAAAGCATCTTCAGGGCCTTGTTGTGGATAACAGCACCGAAGTGATGTGTACGATGAGTCAAACCTAAAATGATAGCAATTTATTTGGCCAATTTAGTTACGGGCAGTTTGGAATAATTTAAAAATCCTATCCCTATGGCACTTACAGTTGGTAAGATTTTATGTTAAATGTACATGGACAAAACCTCAGGGAACGTAAACCATCAGATTTCAATAATACCTCTACAAGCATGCACTGTGCACGGAGTGTCTGCCAGGGTGCAATGAACAGGGAGCTTGTGAAACCAAATCAGTGAATATGCAATCAATTCAAGGGAAGTTTTCTGGCTATCTATTCCTCTTGTACCTATTTTCAAATAGAGAAAGAATTACTGCTGTTGACACCTCTTCTTTAAGTCTGTATTGTATCGAGTAGGTGTTTATGAAGCTAGCTCTCATGGTCTCCTGTTCTTGGGATGCCTGGCACCAAACAAAGCTGGAATTAGTAAGATGAATTGTATGGGAAACCATCTGGTGGCATTGCTGGATTGTACCCCTCCCTATAATGGTTGCTTCTGTCACATAAAAATATGTATGCATGCAGTTTGCAGGAACAATACTGGTTGTAAATATTTAGTTGGATTAGGGGGAAGAGGGTACTCTGTTCTTCGCGCTACCCAGGGGGAAAAGCAGGTCCGTCAGGAAGGCACCAGCCAGTCTTCACTGCGTTTGTGGCAGACCGCAGGGTAAAATCAAACCCCACACAGAAGGCTGACATACGGGTCTCTGTGGTATTTATAGCCATGGGGAAAAGAAAATAGCAATAAATTGTTTGGCAGAAATCCTTTACTTTCCTGGCAGGGCTGAAGAGGGGGATATGTACCTTCACGCTAGGCAGCAGGCTGAGCGCTTGAGTCTGTTGGAAGGGTGCATCAGTTTGTAACTCACTGCCCACGCACTGAGTAGCTCTGTGGGTATTTTGAGCCTGTTCTTTGGACAAGTAGCTGTGGGAAGATGGCTATGATACAGACGATGTGGGACATGATTTATCTAGGGGCTCCTGGTGGTAGGACTTGGAAAAATATGTTGTGAGAGTTGTCGTTGGGGGTTTTCTGGGAAGCCTTTTTGTCAGTGAAGTTTTGTCCTGAGGCAGGACTGGCCTGCTTGGATAAGCTATGGTGTAATAACCAAAATGTGATTTTATGGCTCCCTTAGAAACTTGTTTTATTCCCATCGTGCTGTTGCTGTATCAGAGCAGCCTTCCCAGTGCATTCCCAGCTGGCTGGAGGAGCAGCGCTGGGAGGAAGAGCGCGGGACCGGGAGGAAGGCTCCGCTCGCTGAGGCATGGAGTCCATTTGGCTCGGGAACAGCAGGCAGCCCCAGAAAGCCAGGGAACAGGGCAAAAGCAGGGTAGCCCTGATAAATTTCTGAATTGCTTTACCGTCCCCCAGTAAAGTTCAGGGACTTCTGGAGGGTGTTTATTTCTGTTTGCACTAAAATCTATCTTTAATAATCTTCAGGTTTAATTTGTATAGCATGAATATGTCCAGCGCCCTTTTGAACCGAAGTCTTGGTAGATACAACAGCTTACGACAGAGTCCTGCAATATAACCACCTCTCGGGTGAAGGAATTGTCTGTTTTGTTCCCCACCGCGCTGCCTGACCCCGAATTGCTAGTGCCCTGAATGTGCAGAGCTCCTGGAGCCACCCCTGCCACTGCGCCTGGGGGAGGCTGGCAGGTCGCCTCCGCACAACCCAATAAAGCATGGCATGATGACAGTGTTATTCCTGGGAGCAGGAAACACGGCAGGCATTGTGGTGAAAGTTTATTAAATAATGATTGATTACTGCTTATGGAAAAAGTCTTTGGTTGTGTATTTAATTAGGAATTAACTTGGACAGTGAGCTCAAGGAGCTTAAGGACAGCTATAGATCGCATTTAATGAATCTGACAGGTGGTGCTGGTCCTGAGCCCCCTGAACGGGCAGGATGCGGGCAGGACCATCTGGACAATAAATATTGTGTGCAGCTGGGTCATGACAGTAACTCGACCACACCCAGACGTCTGGCCCATGTCCTGGCATGGCATGTATGGACTTTATGGATCATGAGACAGCGCACACCTGCACTTGGCACAAACTTACACGCTTGCACACACTAGGTATGTAAGCTTTTTTTGTTTTCGCTGAGTACAAAGGCAGGCAAGCTCCGGGACCGGGCCAGAAGCCTCACCTATGGGTGGGTGTACCACATAGGAAATTGGATGCATCGCTCCTATTACTCTTTTATCGTATTGTGCATAGTAACTAGTACTGTTTCCTTTTATCATATTGCATGCTATTTTCCTTTATAATATTGTAATATAATAAACTAGACTTATCTTTATATTTGTAGTCTAATTTTGCTTGGTATCCAGTCAGCCAGCAAAACAGGCATTTGAACCAGTTTTCCAGAGAACCATTTTGGCTCTTTTACTTTTGACCTGTTAACATTTAGTTGGAAAGCAATTACACACTTTCTCTTGCTGTGCTTTTGTGAGAATAAATGCAAAAACGCAAAGATTTTTTTCTTTTCTTTCTTTCTAACTGTGAAAGCTTCTTCCTGGAGTAAGTAAAATCATTGGTAACTGCATTGGTCACTGAGTCAATTTTTGTGAGGAACTATGAATGTGTGTTTTAACAACAAGTATGTTCATTCCTTTTTAGGTCTTGAGAGATAACAGTAATGCAAATCCATCCTCAATAAAAGCAGAATTTCATATACTGAAGTCAAGGAAGGCTTTCTCAAACCCTTCAATGAAACCTGGTCTTGAACTGTCTGTCCTATTAAAGAGCCCAATAAAGGAGCATGAGTCGAAGCATGAGCTGGATTCTTGGTCTCATTTTCCACATATGCTGTGTTGTTGCTCCTGAATTTTCCAAAATATATTTTTTTGAAAGGGAATTGAGCTGAATAATTTGATTAATAACTTGATGCATAATTTTCAGTATACTTGCCAATGTTTCATTAGTGTTTTTCCTGAAGCTCACTTTGAGCTACAAATGTCTATAAGCATAAAACGGTATCAGTAAGGTTGGGTGCTATAAAAGTGAAATCCAGTCCAGTCATGATAAAAGTTCCCTCTACCCAAGTAATATTTTGAATTGGTTTTGTTTTATTGGTTTTTTTTAAAATACTTAACCTGAGTGCCGCTGTCTGATACAATGTTTAAATAATGCAGCAAAAAAAAAAAAAAAATCCATAAAAACAGCAATTGCCCAGCTGGAGAGATTAAAGCACTGTTATGCCACTAGACCTAGGAAAAAGAAACAATCCACCTAACTTTTTATCTCAAAAGCTGAAATAGGAGGAGTCTCATGGCCTTTCAGTAATGTATGTGCATTATTTTAGGCAAAGGGAAAAAAACAAAGCCCCAAACTGGTAATATTTTGTAGATGCTGTTCTGTAGGGACAGAACAAAAGTTAAAAAAAAAATAAAATTGTTTCTCCGGGTCTGCCTGAGACCTTGAGCTATCTGAACTCATCCCAGCACTGGCAGCACCAAAGATATCAGGACAGCCATCCAAGGCACTGATACACCTAGTGCTGGCATATGCCATGCTGCTTTTTTCTAACTAAAGAGACCTCAGTTCAGGGATTGCTAATGATAGATCAAAAGCCCAAAAGGAATTTGTACCCCCAGGATGATCAGAGATCTTGAGCTGCCTGAGCTAGTGACAACACTGGCAGCACCAGAGGTGCAGAAGCAGCCATCAACATGTGGCTGGTGCTGGCATACCCTTGTGCTGCTTAGTTCAAGCCCTACCTGAGCTTGGACTGAGCAGAAGATGTGGGGTAAAAGGACTGAGTGTTCACAGACGTGGCAGAAAGGAAAAGGGAGGGGGGGTGGAAAAAAAGCGGGGGGGAAGCAAATTCTATCTTAAAAATAATTAAATTTTTCAAACACAGAGGGTGTTTTTTTGTTTTTGTCTAAAGATGAAGTTGTTGGCTTTAACGGGGAGCTTTGCCTCCAGTGCAGCCCCGGTGGACATAAATGATTGCTTGGATCAGCAAAAGCCCTTCAGACTGGTGAGGTATGTTGGTGATGGGAGGGGGAAATGAAATAGAAAAAGTACTTCGTGTGCTGAGTGCTTTTCTAAAGTCTAAATTGCAAAAGTCACCTATGGGCTGTACAGAAAGTGAGGTGGGAGTTAAACAAAAAATCTATTCTAATAGAGTCTGTGTATGATAAATACGTATATGACAGCTGGATATGGTGGACTTGAAAGGAAAACCTCTCTGTCCAGCTCTAGCTAAAAGGAATGTGCCATTGTAAAGAAAAGGAGTGTGTAAATTCACAGTATCCTGCAGGGAGGAAGAGAGGCCTTGTCTGGTGCATCCTCCTCTTGCTGCTCAGAGCGTGGACCATGCACTGTCAGCGGGCGGTCAGCACTGTGACCGCTTTGCTGCTGGGGCAAGAGTCTGTGCTGAGCTCCTGGGTAAGGGGATGGGCTTCCCGTGTTCAGCCCAAGGAGAGAGCGGATTGAGCCTCCGAGAGCTGCCCTTGTTCACAGTGTTGTCTCCATGGCCCTACTTCGCTGGCAGCCCTGCTAGTCCCCTGGCACAAGAGTGGAGGTGGAGGCTTGGGTGGTGTGGAGGCAACACAAGGCCAACGTATATGGTCACAAACACGCTGGGGACGTGAGTGGCAAGGTTTCTAATGCAACGGACATATTTTAGTTACCTAAGTGAGTGTATCTAGTACAACTTGAGATGCCCTGCCAGGTGCTGGTGTTTGGGTGACTGAGTCAAGCTGTGGATCAGTGCACGGGAGATGCTTGCTTGGCAACAGTAAAGGAAGCCAAAATACTTGTAAGATACCTGCAAGATACCTGCAGAAGAACAGCAGTTTGCTAAAGTGAGCGTGATCTGCCTTTGGGGTCATGCTGTGTCTGAACATGCCAGTAAACAAGTGAACTGAAGTGTGATCCCTAATCAGGGCAGGGGCCAGGGGATGGTGGTGATGTACCCTCTCCTGTATTCTGGTGTCTGCTCTCCTCGTGAGAGGTCTGTCTTTCTACAAAATCTCTGATTCTGCTCTGCAGCAGAGTTGCAGGAAAATGCCTGACAGAAGTGAGAAGGATTTAATTCAATGAAACAATTCATTGAAATAGTGAAAGGTGTCCTAGTGATTTATGTGGAATTTGAACAAAGCTGCCTCTATGATGCTGGTCTAGAGCTGGGAGTGATCAGAAGTGTGTAGTGTCAGACTGTGTGTGAGCATATTTGCTGTTTTCAGGTTTTTCTGCACTTGGAAGGAACTTACAGCACTTTTTTTTTTTCCTGTTACAGGCTTGTAGTCCTTCTTTCATCTATGCAAACAGTTTTGTGAACTTTGAGAACAGTCCTCTGTGCATTAAAATGTATTTGCTGTTGAAATGTTAAATCAAACAGCAGCCTGAATGTTTTTAAAGGTCAGAGTTACTGAAGTAAAACACACATTGCATGCACCTTTTTGAACTGTTTTTCTATTTTTTTTTTTTTTTAACATGGAATCCTGCGGTATATAGACAAGGCTGCAACTAAAATGTGTAGAGTGAAGTCTAGTTTAGTCCTACAGGAATTAACAAGCATGATGAAGTTTGCATCTTCCATATACCTTTCATAGGTGATTAAGAAGATGACTACCAGAAAAAGCGTAATGATCTTTTCTTAGGAAAAACCCAGGGCAATTAGTAATTCACCTTTCCAGTATTTTCTGCATCACTCTGAGGCTCCAGGAGCATGTCTGGGGCAAGTGCGCCAGTGGCTTAAATGAAAGCTGAGGTAGTGCAATTCTGCAACCAGGGCTGAATGATGCAGCAGCTTCTGCAGCTGTGGGATTGCAGCTCTGTGAGGCTCTAAAAAAAATGCTCTAGCTGCTACAGCAATAAAACATATTAAACATATCATGTCAGATAAGCAGGCATGCTTTGAAAACACATTATTATCTTACGTTGGGATGATTCTGTTTTTAGTTAATTTGGTCATGGGGCTATGGTTAATATGGTACACCCCATCTTAATTTGTCTCTTCTGACTGCGAACTATATGTAGATCTAAGTATTTATAATATTTACAATAGTCCTAAGTATACATCTGTTTATAAAACAGTAAGCTAGTAGAACTGAATGGAATTTGACACTGGTGTTTTGGGTATGCCATGTTCTTACTGTACAATCAGGATAAAGAACTGCGCACTCAAAAGGGAAAACTGATTCAGTAATAGCATCAGAGATGCAATTGTCCTAGGTATTGCTGCTCCAAGTGACAGCTACAAGGCTGAGAGAGTATCAGAGAATTTAATAGCTTTTGCTTGGGGTCAGGTCCTAGCCAGGTAGAGAGGCGTTCAGTTTTTCAACATGGGGGCACTGACGGCTGCAGGGCTGGCATTGCACCTCCTTACTGGAGTTCAATTGTCCTTAGAGTTTTGGTTCATAGGTACATCATCGTCACACAGGAAACAGGGGTGGTGGTGTTTATTCTTCTATTTAATGACTTAGCTCCTAGCTCATCAATTTTAAGACTTTTGGTCTTCCATCCATCCTGTGTGCATTGTATCACAGATTTTTTATTTTCCTTCTTCCTTTCCCTTATTTGCTAATATAAAACAGAGATGATGGTGCAATTATTCCCTTCAAGGTAATGAATTTGGAGCTTAATATCATAAAAAGCCCTTATTAGATTTTTCCACTGTAGTGATGAAATTAAAAACCTAATCTTTCCTGTACTCGGGAGGGAGAGGATTCTTATAATTTACATAAGTTTACATTACCAAAAACCAAGACAAAACCTGCAGAATTTAATGTAGATTAGGATTTGAAAAGGATTCATTTTATTTCTCACAAGGATGAACTCAGCCTGCCATGCTACATGATCATTCACTGTCAGCATCAGCGGAGGTTACTCCAGTTGCTGCTGTGAGTGCAGCAGAAACTATCCAGCTGAGTTGAGTTCTGCAAAGTGCTGGATGTGTTCCAGCTTTCCTTCACTCCCATTGCAAGAAGTGCTTAGCACCTTACGTATCTTGATCAAATTGTTTGTAATTAAGGACTTGAGTTTGTGTCCCACAAGTATTTTAGTCATTCGCCTGCTTTTTTGGGGGTTATTTCTACCTGAAACAGACACAATATGAAAGAGCAAATGCTTGACCCATGCCTAAGAGAAGCTGCAGCCTTTCTGTTAGCCCCTGAATGCGTTGTAACTATCTGCCATAAGTCTTTTTCTGAACTAATATTTCTTTTTGTGTCTACGAGGAAGTCATTAGCAACCTTATGCTCTGAATCAGAATCATAAAAAATGCCAGAACCCACCCCAAAACCACAAGGCTTTGTGGTGCCATAAATGACTGAGTTATAATTTATTAATTTGGTGGACTATCATCTAGGCAGTGTCCAATTCTGTAATTAAAAGTTCTGCAGTGTAAGCATCTGATAACAGCAGAACATTGATATGCATATGGCTGTGTGTGCAGGGTGTTTCAACAATTCAGAAAAAATGGTGTGTAAGTCATCTGTGAGGATGCTGGCGGAGCCAGGAAGGCTCCCCAGGAAGCCAGGAGGAAACCCACCATTTGTTTCTGCAGCTGTGAGGTGGTTCATTCATCAGCATATTTTCGTTCTCTCAAAACAC
>JAVJGI010000040.1:47193690-47214820 GCA_035590275.1 Ibycter americanus
CAGGAGGAAACCCACCATTTGTTTCTGCAGCTGTGAGGTGGTTCATTCATCAGCATATTTTCGTTCTCTCAAAACACAGAAATAATGCATTCAAATCTGAGTACCTCCTTGACTCTTAAGTGTTTTGCAGAATCTGGTGCTATGGATGATGTATAAAGAATGATGTGATTTACATGTTTTAGGCATGATTGTGAACAGCAGGACTGGTTAACAGAAATTAACTGCATGTGTTTTTAAATAGACATGAAACATTGGGAAAGCTTTCTTAGAATACTCATATGCTTCACATGCAAAATTTCTTCTGAAATGTAATTGAAATTTTAATGATTTAAAATTTCACTGAAAGGAGGACACTGAACAGCCTACTTAAAACCAAAAATAATTTGTCGTCATGCTGAAATTCATTAACTTGATGGAGCGCTACAATCTGGGCAATGTCAAATTATTGTAATTAGCACTTCTGTGATGTAAGCACCCAGGAACAACAGAGCCTCTGTGTTTTGCCTGTTTTTCTGCATTTTTATTCATTTCTTCTGCTGGATGAGACCCTCCAGCTCCTATGAATGTCTGCTGTAGCTCAACCCCCTCAAAACGTGATTATGCAATAATTTAAAGTTGCATAAAGTCAAAATGATACCCAAACTGTACACCAAAATTTATGAGTGGAGAGCCAGAGCCTCTTGTTGTTGACACCTCGAGTGTCATATAGGGCAACAAAATGAGTCATGTGAAATGCCTTTCCCCTCTGCCCTGGGTTCTGCACAACCTGTGCTGCTGCTGTCTGCTGGCGGCAAAAGAGAGAGGTCGTCAGCAAACCAAACCCTGTGGTTTGTGACTGAATTAGCAGCTTCCCTCTGTGTATCACAGAGGAACTGAAACTGTCGGTGCTGTGCAGCACAGGGCCTTGACTCTCCCTATGCCCAGTGGCCATATAGCACAATCCCAGGGGAACGAATAGACATTTTAAACCCGTTCACTGTAAAAACATTTGGGGTGAGATGCAATGCAGAAGGCAAAATATTTCAGTTCCAATTAGCCCTGGATTAAGATTTGTGTGTGTTATTAGAGAGCTGCTGAGAGCACACAGCTTTTCTCAGAGGCAGGGGGACAGCTCTCATTTTACCATGAATATGCATTTGCCAAGTGAGGAAGACAACTCTTGCCCATTTTCATTGCAGTGGGTTTTGCTGAGCTGAACTGTCCTGAAAGCCTGAATAGGGCAAATGGCAGCTGCTGCGGCTGAAGCCAAAGCAGCTCATTCAAGCAACAAGCACAGGATGTTTTAGAAAACTGAGGGCTTCTTGTAGCGTTTTATTCATGATTAAGAGCTAGCTTGGAGAGGAGGGCAGAGTGAATGGGGTGCTGCTGGTGGGGAAATGGGGAATAAAGCGACTGCAGGAGCATTAGCAGACAATTTAGAGACCTTTGTGTAGGCTGTGGTCCCCCCTCCTTCTCGAGAGATATGTGCACATGTGCCACAACCGTGATTAGCCTTGATGATATTTTGCCTCCTTGGCATCATGCCTGAAAGAGGAACAGAGGCTCTCACCCGGGTGGCTGAGACACTGCGGGGGGGTTGGAGACGTTCCCTAGCCCCTCGTCACCCACCGCTGTTGGAGCAAGGCACGCACTGTGTCCATCAGCAGGCAGGTCTGGGGGTGCTGCGCCCACGCGTGCGTGCTGCTCCGTGTGTTTCTGCACCCCAGCAGGCTGCCAGGGTGTTGGTGTGGGCTGGGGACCTCAGCCTGGTCATTGCCTCCTGACCAAAGACCCCGGGGCAGAGGCAGAGTGAAGCAGAGGCCAGCCCTTCACAGGTGAGCTTGCTGTCCACCTCCTTAACAAGCCCTCCCCAAAGCCACGGCTGTGGCACGGACAAGTCATCACCTGACGTGCACCCAAACCCCGCAGGGGCACAGAGCACACCCCTCAAACCTCCCCTCACGGAGGAGGATAAATAGATACACAGAGGGATAAACAGGCGAAAGGATGTTGCTGATCTTTAAGAATATCTCAATGTTCTTGGAACTGTGTGTGTTGTCAGACTTATTAAACTTTTTAGCAGAGGAATGGGTAGGCAGTAAGATTAGGGTATTCACAGGTTTCCGAGTGGCTCCTGTCAAAATATACATTATTTTATTAACAGAACAAGCAGTAATGCCTATGTATTGTATAGAAACATGACAATATTTTCCCTGTGTGTTGTGACAACTTTGGGATAAGAGAAGAACATAAGAATTTAATCACATACATGTTTGTTATAGTAAATAGGTTATGTTTTGAAAAAAACCTAAGTGATTTATGGATCTAGATTTACTTCTGTAACAGCTTAGGTATTAGGAATGTGAGTTTCTTTAGAAATCAGTGGTATTTAGGCTCCAAAGCTACTTACATGCTTTTAAAATTGTATTTAATGATTTGAAATATAAGTGATTTACAGATAAACTATTAATTCTGAATTAAACAGCATTTCAGGCTAATGTTAAGATTATTCTGAAGTGTCCCTAAATCTAATAAGTTAGATAAGTTTATCATTACACCAATGATTATCTTCATATATTTACGTAAATATGTGAAGTATTTTAAATGCCCATTATGCGTTACATTTCCAGTGTCCTTAACAAAAAAATATCTGATATTTTCTAACTATGTACTGTCAGAACTAGTCCCGAGCACGCACACCCATACACACCATTTCACTAAATGCTTTTAATGTTGTTGTGAAAAGCTTCTTTTTAGAAATTAAGTATGTTCTTATTCTTCACAGGAATGAGCCCTTCCCCTTCCTAGGAAAAAGCTGAAGCTGGTAATCTGTAGGTTGCTTGGGAGGTGGGTATTTCTGTTAAAAGCCTTGTTTCAGATCAGGTATGTAAAACTGTTTCTCACAGGTGTGGTTAATGCTCTAATCATGGGGACCTTCTCAGCATCTTGGTCGTGCTGGCACGGAGAAGCTGAGGGGGCCCCTGTTCTGCAGCTGGATATTGCAGCAGGAAACTGCAAAATCTTTCTCCATGATGAGTGTTACTTAACTTGACATATTTCTAGGAAAAGGTTTGGAGTAGAAACTTTCAAGCAATGCACTGGAGAATCTAGTGTTTGTACAAACACTACAAACAAACGCTGGTGTTTGTAGCAGTCGCTGTTACTGCAGCGTTGCCTGCAAGCCCCACATCACTTCTAACATGCTCAAATGCTCCACACATGGAAGAGTCCTTTCCTCAGAGGATCTTTCCAGGGAATGGAGAAACAGTCAAAAGGCAGTAGGAGCACAGCTTGGCAGCAGCTTGGACTGCTGGTTTGCCAGGCTTGGACCCTACTTGTTATGTTGTCTGCAGAAATTATTTGGGGAGCCATAGGGAGCTTCTCTGCACAGAACTGAGAAGTTTTGTACTTGCTTCTACAGCACTGACGCATTCCCCTCCCTGCCCATACCTTCACAGCATTAGTGAATATTGCCAAAGTCCAAGAGGGGTCTTACAGATGTAACTATAATGGCAGGGGCCAAGGGCCAGCATTTAGACACTGGTGTTGCATTTGTGTTACGCCTGTTGAGCAGACCACGGCGAGGTGACAGCTAGTATGGTTGTTAAACCAGGTCTACCTTGCTTGTGGAGCTCAGTCTGATGTAAAAGTGAATATTGTTTTCCACCTACAAAAAGTGATCTTAGAACATACTTTCTAGGACTGCAAGACTGTATGCATGTGTTCATCAGATCCCCCAAACCAGTGGATAAGGTGCTTCTTGGGCTGGAGGGAAATCTTTTTCCATTCTGCTTGATTTTGCACAAGGAACTGATTTCAGATCTGCATCCTGGGGAAATGTGCCAACTACAGAACTACTGAATACTCTGTAGGGAGCCTCTCTCAGTCTGTTCTGCAACTGTCCCACTCACTGCAACAAGTATGTGAACATAAATCTGCCACTTCCAAGGTGAGTGCTTCAGGCTTTTGAGAGGATCATTTTAATCCCAGAAATGTTTCATGACAATATAGAAAGAGATGTTGTAATTTAGAAAAGACAAGGTGCTATTTAATATGAAATATGTCTGCCTTTAATCACATTAAAATTGAAATGAGAATAATGGATATTACAACAATATCATATTTGAATATTACAGTAATAGCTCTGTATGTTCTGGGTTGTTATCAACTTTCATGAAATATAGCAAAAATAATACTTTTATAGATGAAGAAATATAATTTAAAATGCAATTCTAAACAACATTGTGGAGTTCTAAGTTAAAGGAAGCCAAACTCAATGGGTTACCAGATCATTATTTTGAAATCGAGCAGAAGTAGTTTCTAAATCTTTTTCACACCAACTGAACCATCCAGGGTTCGGCAAGTCCAATGACCACAGAGATATACACTTGTGACCATCTCTTACATATGCATGAATATCTTTGAGGAAATTTGACATTAGTTAATATTTTGGTAGGCTTTTATCATGTTTTTCGTTAGCATTCTGATGAGGAATTAGAAATACAGTTCATTTTGCTGTTCTGCTGCAGGATTAGTTAATCAGAATGAAATTATCAGAGAGTTACACAACTCTCTGAGCCGGCCAGCCAGCTATTTCTGCTATGGCTTGTTTCTCTACTTTATTAGCAGACAGTTCTTCTTGACATCTGGCTGTCATTTTGGCTGCCTATCTAGAAAGCTGGCTTGCAAACATTTTCTTTTGACAGAGGGTCAGCCAGTCTTAGGAAAGTTTCTCAAAAAATTGCTAGCACAGGGTTTAAAATGGGTTTAAACTGCTGGATAGGCATTCAAGTGTGGGGGAAGAGTGGGTGAGGGATGGTTTTGAAAGTGATTGGCAACTGGGAACACTGGAGTGATTGAGTCCTGCTTTACTGTGCAGCAACTGAGATCTATCTTGTGTATTAATGAGTAATTTTATTGCTGTTTATGACAAAAAGGAAGGTAAGGCAAGAGAAAAGATCTTGTCATAAATTGTGTATGCGCTTTTATTGTGGTGGAAGTCAGGAACTAGAAAGTGCTGATACAGATACAGGATATCTGTAGGATACAGATACAGATACAGAAGCTTTTGAAGTGTTTACTGTGATTATAAACTCCAGTATAGCTAACTATTAGATGATGATTTTCAAAATGCAGATAAACTTTATGGGAGGGAACACAATAAAACAAACATACAAATTCTGAACTATGCTGTTAGAGACAAGTCTGTGAGGGAAATGTAAGCTTAAGTTTGAGATTACTGTATCACAGTACTTCAGTCCCTGAACAAAATGAGGAAAAAGGAACAGGAAACAAGTATGTTTAAAACTAGATTAAATAGCCTGCTCAGGTAGGAAGAGATTATATGATCTCAAGCAAGTGCCTTGCCAAAAATGGTGCAACCAACCCACTGAAATCGGGGCATATTAATAGTGCCTTGTTGGAATTAAAAAAGGAGAGCAAAGGGGAAAAAATTGAAAAGCATGAGGCTGGAGATGAACAAAAATAACCAGATATACATTCTGTAGTGACTGGCCTGTGAAAAGCCTGCTGGAAGGTGGTAACACCATGGAGTAAGTGCTGTCAGTCATGTGACATGATTTCTTCACATCAGCTTTTTTACCAGAGAGATTGATGGCAGCTATTCAGACCTGATTTTCAGTAAAGATGAAGAAAGTACTGGACTGTGACATGATGAACCTAAACCAAGCACTTTTTAAAGGAGAAGCATGCAGCTGTCTGTCTTTTATATGGTAATGCAGATCAGAAGGATCCATTTTCAGCCTGGAAACCCAAGAGACAGGAACAATTTAGCTATACATACAGAATAAGTTGCTGTGAGCATTTGCAACTGCTGGAGAAAAAAAGCATTGCTAACACACTGAAGAGCAAAGCTACTACATATTGAATGTCTGCGGTAGTTGAAAACTTACATTTTCCACATGATGGATGACTTGAGAGGACTTTTCCAGGGATCTGCTATGTTTACTGTGGTCCCAAAGAGTGGGAGATCACTGTGAAGGTGTAGCAAGATGCTTTGGCCGTGTATATATTGTACTTTTGGGCAGGCATGAAAGTGGTCAGATACATACTGTGTTCCACAAATCACTGTCTCATTTATTAGCAGTATGTCTATTCAGTCCTTTGCCTCCCTGCCTGGCCCCCAGCTCGGTGCATACAGTTTTTTCTGAGGACATGTTTCAGTTTTAAGGTGCAGTTTTTATGAAAGGTGTCCTTGCCCATGGCAGGGTGGTGGGAACTAGATGATCTTTAAGATCCCTTCTAACGCAAACCATTCTATGATTCTATGACTTGCATTCCATTGAATTGTTGAAAGATGGCTGATGTAGCTGATATTCTCAGGAGCTTCACAGAAGTAGTGTGTTTCTCAGGCCTGATCTCACCTCATTTCATCCTTTAAAGGTATATGGAATACAAACTTACATCTTAAAACTGCCATCACCATTTGCCTACAAATGAGTAGAACCGATGCTCTGGAGCAATTACTGGAGCCCAAAGGTCCCAGGGCAGGCAGCTGAGCCCTGTGTTGCTGAATGAACCTGTTTTTCAGCTGTTACCAGCAGGACAATTTCTGGCCTGAGTTGGATCACTTTTGGTAATGTTTATCCTGAGGTGAATGAGCAATGAATGGGGATTCTTAAAATAAATGTGGCTCCTTTTAAATATACGTTCCCATGGTAGTAAATTCCTGACATTAAATCAAGTGGTTCCTGTTACACCTTTCGGTTCCTTCAGTCAAAAATATTTCTGACAGGAAATTTCCAGCTGTGCTCTGGGACATGAATAAATGACAATGAACCTTCTTAAATAGCTGTGTTACAATAATTAATTATAATAATCTTTCTCTACTGATCGATGAGCACAAAATAAATTCCTTCCCTTCTTGATCTGTTCAGTCTGTTCCAGGCTGTTAGACAAACAGCGTGATTTATTTCACAGAAGATGTTTTTATTATCACCTATAACCTCCACTACACAAATTGCATAACATTTCCTAAAAAGAGAAAAAAATATGTAAATGTCTTTTTCAAAATGTATGTGTAAAATGTCTTTGTTATATTTCCAAGGGAAATTGCATAATTAACAGATCCTTTCTCCTGCAACCTGCTGTGCCCTCCACTGTAACTACGTTGATATGACATGGTGAAGGGCTCTGGTTGATGCCTTGACACCTCCTGACCTTGTATTTAGCACTCTGGGGACATGTCCAAGGGTGGAATGCCTGAGAGGTATCAGCCATCCCAAACCCGTCCCAGTTCTAGACAAACTTAAAGGTAAGAATACGATGTAAAGTTTAAGAAATCTGCTCCTTCATTCAAAGGCAGGTGCAGAGCAGTGAAATCATAAAGATGACACCTATAACTCTCGTTCTGGTTTGACTTCAAGGAGGTTTTTACATTACCACCGCCAAAGCAGATTGTCAAGTTAAACTGGCTGGAGCTGAGTCCTCTAGACAAACCTGCAAAAGATGATATTTTATTTCTTTTCCTCACATTTTCCTTTCTCAGTTGGGCTTCCGTGGAAAGAAGCTGCATGTGCTGTTGCAAGGTTTTGCAATTCTTCATCCTGGCAAATGATTCAGTGTGGATGGTAGCTGATGGCTCAGTTCGTACCTCCTGGTCAGTGCACAGCTTCCACCTTGTACTGCCTCAGTCTTTATGGGAAAATCATGGTGATTTTCTCTAGCAGAAGTTGTTCACTTGTCTGCAACTACTTTTCAACTACCATGATTTTGAAAACCTGGTATACACAAAATCCGTGACGGAGTCAAGTCTAACAGGCCAAATATACAAGGTCATCAGAGGAGCTTCTGAGGCTTCTGCTCACTCAAGACTCTGCCAGTGGTACCTGCAAAATCCTACCCTTGCTAAAACATTAGGTTAGTTTAACTTAAAAATTTGCAGAAGTTTGCTCATGAGTGGTCGCTCCATGATTGTGAGGTCAGGCTCCATAATGAAGTTAATGGGCTTTTGGCTTGTATATGAGGCTAACTACACTTTACCTGCTACTATCATTACCTAAAGGGTCTGCGCCTTGTCCTGATCCACAGGGCTCAAGGCAGATGGGGCAGTGATGTGCCCTGCTGGGAAAGGCTTAGGGGGGATCAAGATCTTAAATGTATCTTTGTGAGTTTCTCTTGCTCTGACTCTTTGTGATAGGGCTCTGTGGGCTCCAGGTGGCTGATGGACAGCCTGGTCCTGAGGTTGGTGGATGATGCCCACCAGAAGTCATAGCTTGTGCAAGGATGTTGTGGGGATGGCCACAGGAAAAAATCCCTGCCTGGATTCTGATATTTCTAGGTGTTAGGATATTTCTAGGTGTTAGGGGAATTACATATGAAAACAGTGACTTCAAGATGCTGCTGTTCAAAAGTTGCCCATTCAAAAGCAGATGGATTTAGCTTTCATTTATTTATTTTCACTCATAACACTTCATGAAAAATAGACTTGCTCCCTCCCCAGGGCAATTTCGAAGTAATGGAAAAATCCCACCCCTCATTTTCTTCTTCCTGTTTTTTCCCCCTTTTTTTAAACTCCACCATTAAAATGAATGGTTTTTAACAGAGTTTTGACTGGATATAGGTCTGGTAAGTTAATTTTTGGTAGTCACTGTCAGTTACACTGAAGAGTTGTATCAACTCATAGATCAGCTTGGATTCTTGTATGTAGGTGGTACTTCGCTTTAGGCAAATAGGTTTTTTTTTTATTATTTTTCTAAGATGATTTCTGAAGCTATTTCCCAAAGAAACATGTCATATATGGTTTTTTTTTGTGAGAAACATCCTATTAACAAATTGAAACACAGATACATCTTCAGAAAAGGAAACTTGAACAAAACCTTTATCTCACCATGCAGTAAGCCTTCCTTTCAAATGCAAATGTAAATGCATCAGTTACAAATCAGCTGTTATTGCACAATTTAAGAGGTAAATAGACATGAAATTAAATAAAATGCGTAGCTTGTCTAAGTTATTGTCAGTGCTGTCTTTAATAACTAACAGATGAGAGATGCAGTTTGCAAATCATAGATGCTATTCCATTATAGTGTTCTGAAACTGTTTTTTTCCACTCCTCCAGAGGCAAGAAGTTTGGTTCAAAAATAGAAGTGGAATTGTTTTACCACAGAGGGCACAAGAACAACTTCCCCTGCCAGGTCCAGCTGATGCTGCAGTGGTTCGGTGCAGGTCCTGCTGCAGGGCAGCTGTGTGTCCCCTGGGAACCCACCCCTTGTCAGGCTGAACAGGGGTAGGGCACTGGGTGGACTAGAACTAAAAGGCTTTGACTGTGTGGTTATGTGAGGTTTGAGGGGATGTACCCCGTTGCGATTCTGCAGACAACAGAATAGAGTATTTTCACCTGGAAGGGACCTACAATGATCATCTGACCAATTCAGGGCTGACCAAAAATTAAAGCATGTTATTAAGGGCACTGTCCAAATGGCTCTTAAACACTGACAGGCTTGCGGCATCGACCACATCTCAAAGGAGCCTGTTCCAGTGTTTCACCATCCTTTTAGTAAAGAAATGTTTCCTAATATCAAGTCTGAATCAGAACCAGAGTAGCTCTCTGACAAATCCCATGTCATTGTTGCTCCTCATGCATCTATAAAAAGGGATTTTGAGTTATAATTCAAGCATGCACATGAAACAGCAAGTGAAATTCTGCTACAGCAAGTGAAATTCTGCTCCATCAAGGATGACGGGAAAACTCTAGCGGTGAGAAATCACAGCAAAAGGACTGTTTTCTGAAAGAATGAGATATTGCTCCCAGGTAACTCCATAGGATTGCTTCAGTGGTCTTGCAGGGTTTTTCTGTTAAATATATTCCCTTCTGTGAATTACTGCTGTTGCAGAACAGAGGCCATGGTGTAAATATATATATATAAAAAAATTTTTTTTTTTATTTTTTCCCCTCCATAGAGACTGGATGCTGGATTTTCTACGCTGACAGTGCCTTTTCCCCAGGGGAGTGCCAGTTTTATCTTCTAGTATAAGGTGAAACTGGTTTGCATTTTTGCATTAGGCTGAATACGAATCAGCCAATTTCATATTTCAAGAAAATCTTGCTTGGTGTTGCCTGCTGGTATTTTAGTCCAGAAGTTGTATATTTGCTTTCTTATGCTTTCTAAGCATGGAAAACTCCCTTATATACCTTGCCTGTGTCTCCTTTGCATCTAAAGAGCTCATCAGCTTTCCTCACAAGTCTGTTTGTTATTCATGCCAGCAAGTTCATTAGTATTACTGGGATGAGATCTGTAAGGAAGTTACTGAATTTCACCCTGGGTATTGCAAACTCACCCACATATAAGACAAAAGAGTTGAGAAAATCTGTAGATTTGACAAAATGTCCTTTATCTTGCAGCTGTAAGACTGTTGTAGGTGATGACCGTTGTATGTGTTTGGAGCATGCTTCCCACCCTTTCACTTAGCCACACTGTTGAACCCTGTTGCTGAACTCTGGGATCCTCTTTGTTTGGGTGTTGTTATATGAAAGCTCGACCTTCTGGATGGGCTTTGGCCCCTTTTTCTGGGTGCTGTGGCTGGACACACACCTTTGGGCTTGTGTGAGGTAACTAACAGCTGGAGAGAGAGCATCTGAGCCCTGGCACCCCACTCCTCCAGCTGCAAATTGCCATCTTCTTGTTGAGCTGGTATCTGACTGTGCTTAACTTGTTTCTTCCTGGACATCAGAGCTTTAGCCAGGGTGCTGGAGGCTGGGTTAACATATAGGGGTACATCTCATTTCTGTACTTTGAAATCAGTCTCGCTACTTGCTTGGGCTTATGAGACATTTCTTTTACCTGGCCTAATGTGCCTGCAGCCCTACCCACCAAGTGGCTTGTCTTAAAATAAATTAATTCATATCAAAGGTGCTGAGATCTTCCAAATGTGGCAGAGAGCAGCCAGACACACACAAGGGCAAGCGGTGTCTGTCTGCAGGGAAAACCTTCCATATGCGCACTTAACATTCCTTTGGAGAACAAGGTTTCACTTTCAAGGGTGGAGGAGGGTGGAAGAGGTTATGTGAGTATTTTAAGGATAAATCAGAGAAGTGCAGGTCTGGACCTTATCATCCTAATTAACTATATCACCAATAAGAGGGGGAGAAAGTTTGCTATCCATGAAACTGTAAAGCAGGGTCTACACTGCCTCACTATCCTTGCTGCTTCCAGTAAGTGTGTTATGAGCTTCTGGTAAGCTTATTGCAATATTAATAATGACATTTGTTTAAACATATCCTGGTGCAGTGCTCTGTGCTGATTAATTCTGATCTCCAGTGTTGCTGGAAAAGATCACCTCCGTTTCCCACTTGATCTGACTGAGGAAAGGCTGAGTGAGACAAGTCTATATGTGTAAGCTGTAGAAGGACAGTATTTTCATGTGGAGATTCTTTGGAAACAACAACAAGAGAAAAAGAGGAAAACCACATTTTATCCTCCTTTTTTAAATACAACAGAAGAACTGGGGGGAAGAATTGAGCCCCTAGGAAATGCTGAGAATGAAGGAAATGAAATATTGGGGCTGGGATTGGAGAGTCTGCCCTGAGGCAGCCAAACTGTTCCTTGGACTGCACACAAACTGGTACAGTGCTGGATTTAAATGTGATTGACATTTTAGATGTCTAAAAGGATAACCTTATGGCATTCAAAAGGACAGAGCAAATGGGACTTTTAATGCAAGAGAGACAATGAAGAATACTCTGTACCTGTCTGTACTTGTTCCATACAGGAGATCCCATAAAGAAGGTGATGCCATATGAAAGTTTCAGTACACTGGATCTCCTTTTTGCCTGAAAAACTAATTTTGTTTGAAATTTACCTGAAAACTGGGTTTATGACTTCTTCTTGGTGTCTTTGTTTCCTTGCATGAACTGGATTACATTGGAAGCTGCTATATGGAATTCTTTGTGTTGATGTATTAGCGGTGCTTATTGCAAGCACCCTGTGTTTATCTTGCATGAGGAGCAAGCAGGCAGTTTCTCTGTAATTCCTGCTGATTTTTTTTGATGCAAATCCTAGAACTGTTGATAGTATTTTGTGCCTGGAAGAAATTCCATAAAATACTTTGGTAAATCTTCAGCTCTCGTAGTTTTATGTTACTGCTGACTATACAGGTTCTACAGTCATTCAGAAAAGCTGGAAAGGATAAGAAAAAATATCTACTAATTTATTATCTGTGAGTATATGGCTTCTGAATTCAGTGTCATGAGGAAGCAAATGCTAGAAGGCTCAAGAGAAATGGCACAGCGAACTTGTGTCTTGCTGTGATCAGCAATTTCCTCTTGTAGCTGATGAACCCTTTTTTTTCCCTCTATGAAAAGATTGGATCAGAAGAGGGTAACTGGGAATCTAGAGACTGTTTGCAATGCTTCTTTCCACCTTTTTCTTTCTCTTGATCATGACTTCTACATCCTAAATAGTTTTCTAAAGGTGCTGCGAGCTGGGTGGCTTCTGAATAATGCAGCACCAGTAGAAGAATGCAAGAATCTGTTACAAACTTTAAGGTTTGATGTGGGAAAAGGCTGCAACTTTTGAAATGGTTGCTGTTCCAAAGCAGTAGGGCCATAGGGAAATAGAATTTTAAATTTCTTGGCTATTCTATAGATTCATAAAACTTCATGAAAGCTATGCCTAAAATTTAGCTATTCACAATACATTTTTGTTACACCTGAATACTTAAAGATGCTGAACTCAATACAAAACTATTTGTGTTAAAATAGTGTACTACATGCTTCATGAATTTACAGTGCTTTAAAATACATAATAAATATTGCTATCTTAAATTGGATTGCTTTATAAAAGCTTAATGCTTTTGGCTGTGATTTTCTTTGGCCAGTGCTTCCTTCTGAGCAGCCATTTCAAACAGAAGATCCATGTGTGACTTTTCAGGTTATTTTTCCATTGAGTTTGCAATAAACTGGAACCTTCTGCAAAATCCTCAGGGCATGAGTGGCACAGCCTTATTGTTTTAAGTCTTCCCTCTAATGTACCATGTAACATTCACGTGCTATAATGCGCTCTGCTTTAATGTCATGGTTAAAGCAAAGGCACAAAGTTAATGTTATTGCAATTTTTAGGGTCTTGCTGGGGGCAAGGTGGATTAGTCCTGTGGGGAGGAAAAATTGCAGAGATATTTTCCATGGTTTCTTCACAAAGAACATGCACATTAGCCTGTAATCCTAATGGTGCAAATGGCAGGCATTTACCTTGCTCACGCTTCCAAACCTGTTTACAGCTAGCATGCTGCTGCAGAGCAACTCCCTTGTGGTTTCCGCTCTATACCATGATGCCATTAGGGTTTCTTTTTAAACCTCCTCTAGCTTTTCCAGCCTGAGAAGTAGCCAGCCTGACAATCAGACTTTGATGGTACTGAAGAGGGCAGTGTGGAAAACTTGATTGCTCGCTCTCTATTATTCCTCCCTCATCCCTTTCCCCAGAATTTTTCCATTTTACGTGGCATAACACACTTTATGAAGTGCTTCATTTTGCAGACCTTGCTGTGTACGTGATGTTTTTTTAGGTCCATTTTTGTGGTACTGAACTCTCCACCAAACCAACACTCCACAAAGTAAAGATATTTTTCTCAGAGTATATGATTACGATCTGGGATGTCCAGAACTTGGTGAAACATTCAACATTGTGCCTGAACTGGTTTTCTGCACTGCTGATCCCTTTCCTTAAGGGGTTGTGTCTAACAAGTGCATCATGGCCAAGGAAAGCTCACGAGTATGCAGGATCCAGGTGGTGGGAGCCAGACACCAGAGTATGAGTGTGTAACTGAGAAGCTCTCCGGGAAGCCTTGTTTCTGAAAAATAAACAGATTACCAGTACCAAAATGGCCTGACCACACTTCTAGCACGGACAGCTCGGCTGCTTGGAATCTCTAAGTTTTCATTACTATAAAACCAAAATTTGTTTTCTTAGAACAGCATGAATTGCCATCCCTTTGCATTTCTCAGTTTCTCCTTTCTTCAGAAAGTTGTTCAAACATTAATTTGACTACGTAATTAAAGCAAGCACTATGGTATTGAAAAGAAACATTTCAGTTGCCTTTAAATTTGAAACTGGAAAACAAATGAGCATGGAACAAGATTACCCTTTGCTAAAGCTAAAGCACTGATAACTTTTCAAAGGAGTAACAAATTTAAGGATTCTTTGACAGGCAAAGAAATCTAATTTCTTCATTTCAGCGGGTGACTGTTCCCTGCATCCTCAGTTTGTTCAGCTCCATTTTGCATCTACTTCTGTCATGCTGTTTGTTGCTAAAAGCAATCTTTTATCTGAGAAACACCCTTAAACAGTTCTATGGATCTACCAGTTGTACTAGGTCTGGCTGAGCCCCACAGCAGCCCTCCTAGTGCTGTGCTTGTGTTGGTAGCTAGAAAGGTGGTGGTAACACACCAGTGTTTTGGCTACTGCTGAGCAGCGCTCGCACAGCATCAGGGCTGTCTCCTCAACCTTCCCCCCTGCCCTCACCAGCAGGCTGGGGGTGGGCAGGATCTTGGGAGGGGACAGAGCCAGGAAAGCTGACCCAAAGTGACAAAAGGGCTATTCCACACCGTATGATGTCTGCTTAGATATAAAGCTAGGAGAAAGGAGGAGCAAGGGGGTCAGTCATTATTTATGGTGTTTGTCTTCCAGAGAAACCGCTACGTGTACGGGAGCCCTGCTTCCCGGGAAGTGGCTGAATATCGCCTACTGATGGGAAGTAGAGCATAACATCTTCTGTTTTCCTTCACTTCTGCACACATGACTTTTGCTATTGCTTCATTAAACTGACTTCATCTTGGCCCACAAGGGATTTTTTTGCATCTTATTTTCTCTCCCCCAGTTCTGCTGAGGAGGCGAGTGGTGGAGCGGCTTGGTGGGCACCTGGCATCCATCCAAGGTCAACCGATCACACCAGTGAGCATTAAAAGCATGCTGGGACAATCCTCCTTTTTGTAGATGTTCAGAGTGTTTTTCTGTGGCATGTACTCTGGTACTGTTTTTCAGGCTTAAGATAAAAGATCTGCAATATTCTGCCAAAATACTTGCAATCTATTTCAGTGTGGTTGCATCGGAGTTGGTAGCGTGAGCATGGCTGTCTGCTCAGGCCCTTTTAGCTGGAATGAATTTTAGAGCAGTGATATTCTTCTGGCGTGAGGGTTATTTCTGGTCTAAAAGACTTCAATAAGTCTTCTGAAAAGACTACAAAACTGTTTTAAAAACCTACCCCACCCTAAAAAACCCAGAACACTCTGATATTCCCATTTAGGTATGCATGAGTAAGGTAAACAGGAAGGAAATAACAAAGTTCATCTGAATGAAAGTTCAGAATTCATCCTAGTTTTCATCTGCTGTAAATTAAAATCATTATGATATCAGAGCATGGGACGGCAGCTGGATTGTCTTTTAGAGCAGTCAGGTAGTTCTTCAGTTTCAAGAAAACTGAGAAACACTGTTGTTGGGCACTCTTTTTACATGTCCTTCTCGATGACGGTTGGAAGGCAGAAGCTCTGCCAGATGTGCTAGGCTGTGCATCATTGCAGGATTTCCTCCTGTAAGACATTGTCTGCTTGCTGTGGAAGGACATGACCGCATGGCAATGGTCTGCAATAGTTACTCTCCCATAACCTTTTGATAAGTTGACTTTCTTCAATGAAACCAAAGGGGCCATTAGTGTGTCAAACCAGAGTGGAGGAGGCATGGGCAGGGGAGCTTGATACTCGTTGCTTAATGTGCTTTCGTTTCACACCTGAGGGCTTTTTTTCTTTCCCCTTGACAATGGTTTCCCTGGGTAGGCAAGCTCCCATTCACTGCCTCGGAGGTGGCTGAGCTGAGCAGCTTTCGGAAGTCTGGTCTCATCTCACTGATGAGAACGGGGACTGGAAATAGAAAGGAGCTGCTTCAGTGTGCGTGTTAAATAGCTGCCTCTAAAAAGCCTTTTCTGTACTGGATACCTCAGTACATGCCTGGAAACTTTATCCCTTACCAGCCCTCCCAGCTTCCCCAAGACTGGCATAATATTGAAAAGACCCAACAAACCCTGTGTCCTAGGCCTGCTGCGGGAACTCTCCCATCCTTTCATCTTAGTGGATTTTTTTATTTTTTGGGGAATGAAAAATGCTTGTGTCTGACTTCAAGTAGGTGAGACTTTGTACATTCTGTCTGTTCATTGTCAGAAGTACTTCTGCCTTACCTTGTGACTGCTGTATCTTATCCTAATGGATATCATTGTGTTGTGTATTGCCTGAAGCTCTTCTATCTTGGTCATCATCAGCATCATTATAGTCCCTTTCTTTTGTAACTATTTTGTTGTTGCTGAAAAATGAAGATGCAGGACAGTGACTGAAAAGTCAGTTGCATTCAGGTCTCGTGATGAGTATCTGTTCAATTTTGTGACTCAAAAAGAAAGAGTCTTTGCAATCTTGCAGCAAACTGAGCTTCCACGAATTGCACTGTGATCATCTTAAGAGAGGAGCATAGTCCATGTTCTCGGTATGGTCACGGACTCTTTTTACAAGGGCCAGAAATCAGAAGATACCTTGTTTTTAAATTGTTTGAGACATGCAGGACAACGAGCCAACTGATGAATAAAGTTCTGGTTTGTCCCTCTGAGACCCTCTGTCCTCACAACAGAAACCCCACACTTGTTCCTCTAAAATGAATCTGGAACAAAAGCTGGAAATGATATTTTATCTCAAAATTGTGAAGGGGCTTTGAAAACT
The DNA here is from genome assembly GCA_035590275.1 of Ibycter americanus. NCBI lineage: Eukaryota > Metazoa > Chordata > Aves > Falconiformes > Falconidae > Ibycter > Ibycter americanus. The sequence goes on from JAVJGI010000040.1 coordinate 47,210,378, forward strand.
TGCATTAAAGTCCCTGTTGTATCTTTGGCTTACCAGGCTGTAAAGGCAGCTCTCCAGCCTCCTATATCAAAGTCTTGAAAAAAAATAATCATAAAGCCTTCCTCCTGCCATCCAAATAAGTGTTCAAACACATTGAGGGAGCCGATCCTAAAATTTCATCATATACTGTTTTAATTGACATTACAGGCTGTTTAAAGTTAACAAAAGTTTATATGGTTTTGATTTTTAGAGGAAGATGAACTGGTTAAAATCTTTTGAACAATTTTTTGTCCTCCTCCCCAGTTTGGTCAAAAAATATCTCCCAAAGGGTTTGTGTCTATGTCTCTGTAGAACAGAATAGATTAAACTTGTCTCTAAAAGCTTCTAAAATTCAACCTGGAGATCATGGTCAGGTTCAGAAGAAGATTTACTTACCCCAGAATAACAAATAGGCCAGTGGGCTGGTGCATTGGGTGTACCTGCAGCCAGCACCACAGGCTTTTGAGCCAGAAGAGAGGGCTGAGGGTGGGTATTTTGTTTTCAACATGGATATTTTGTTTTCAATTTGCTATGCTGATGGAGGCAACATTGGTTAAATCTGTTTTAGATTGGGCTGCCCGCTTGGGATGATGAGGTCTTTTTGGAAGGGAGTACATGGACCCATCCTGAATTGATCTGGGGTGATGTTTTCAGCCCTTCATAATACAGATAAATGACTCTTAGTCGCTTCTGGTTTTCTGTCTGCAGTGTGGTGGTTCCCCTGCTCACCTGTTCCTTTAGTTATGTTCTGAACAAAATCTCCTTTTAACAATATTTTCCTTAGGTATACTGAGCTTTCATCTCTCCCCACAGTGTAGAATCAAGGGTTTCTCTAGGCTTTGGATATATTACATGCAGAGAGATAATGCTAGCTCCATGACAACACCAAGCATTTACAGTCTCAGAGGAACTGATCTTGGTAATGCATCAACCTGGGAAGACAGCTGTGGCGTTGCAGCGGGAGAAATCCCCCAGCATGCAGCCTCGTCCGTCCCCGCAGCTGCAGTGAGACGTGCCAGCAGCCTGTGCACGTTGCAGAGGTCAGAGCTTCCTGCAGCCGCCTTCCTGTGGTTACAAGCCCACAAATCAGGTCCCCAGGGTCTACAGAGCTGCCCTAAGTCTTTCACATGCAGCTCCTCAGTGTGAAGGAAACCTTCTTGGTTTTGGCAAACTTCTCTCTGGTCATTTCCTTCACACCCTCAGTAAACAGCTTCACATTCAAGTGTCTTCTTAGATGTTTCACTGCCTAATATATTTTCTTTTCTCCCCAGTGGTAGAAGGATTAATGGACTGATGCTGGGATGGTGCTGGTTACTGCCACGCATCGATGGGTGACCGCAGGGGAGAAGCTACTCCCATCAGGGACAGATGCTGCCTGTGGGTGCATCCTCGGGGAATAAGGGATGGAGGGGAGCGCAGCAGAAATGCAGTCCTGTTTCTGCTGCATGCTCAGAAATGAAGCATTGAAGTCCCTCCAAACGCTGAGCAGGCGTTCTCTGCGCTGTGATGCTGCTTTCTGTGCTGAACTGAGAGCAGCAACGTATGTTCATGTGTAGCTCAAAGTGTTGACGCATCTTGCTGGATTGGAGCAAAAGATGTCTCTTGTTTCCACTTTCTTTTTTTCTGTCTTTTTCCTTTCAGTTTGTCTTGAATGCCATGGGTGGAAAGACCTGTTGGTTAAGACTGCCATGTGCAATTTTTTCATACTAGTTTATTGTTTTTCTTTCTTTGAAGAAAAGTGACAGAAAACCCATGTGAAGAATGAGGTTTCCATATAGCAAAAATTGAATGCTGTTACACTTTTGGAAGCTTTAAATACACAGAATTATGATACTTAAATGGTACAAGCCCGTGTCAGGTTTACTGTTGACTCTCTACTCCCTCTCTTATGACACACAGGCAAAGCCTCATAGACCAAATATCACTGAAACTGTATCCTTGGATAACTTTGCTGTTTACGTAAGTACATGTTTTTGAAGACATGCTTCAGACAGTAATGACCATTACAGTGCATCTCAGAGCACAGGATAATTCTATTTTAATTATAGAGGGTAGTTCTTCATTACTGAATGCTCAGAGAAAAGTGCAAAAGAAATCTGATTTTCATGCTGTTATAATTAAAGGGAATACAAAATTAAAACCACAACCAAACTACATAATCACAAGTTTGAATTAATAGCAAGGGAAATATTTTGTTTATTAAAAATAAAAAAGACTGAAATACCAGAAATGAAACAATGCATCCTGTAAAGAACTAATATATGAGGAGACAATATGAAGGGATGTCCCTAGTTTCATTTCTGTGTCTCTTTTTTCTGTTCATCGTGCTTTTCCCTTTCCTTCTCATGTATTCACTATATGAGTTGTCTCTTTGTAGTCAAAAGGATTTGGAGTTAAATTGCCTCCACAACAAAGTCACAAATTGCACTTAAGTTCCTGTGCAGTGGGGGGCAGCTTGCAGAAACAATGTCTAATTTTGGTTCATCGCCTTTAGAATGTCAAAGGTACAGTTTATGCAAATAGTGCTTTTAGTTGGTCGAAATACTGCTTTTACTAATGTGCTTTCCTGTTTTCTGCAGATAATGCATTGGCTGTCCGTGTGCTAAGTGCACCACTACATCTGAATGTCCTACTTTTAGAAACAAAAATTTTAGTGTTACAGACTGTAAAGTACAAATTTATGTTGAAGTATTTCTTAAACTGAATTGATTATTAATCTTTTGATTAGATCTTATTCTCCTTCAGAATTTAGTAAAAGTTTTTCAGTCACTCATAAGAACAGTAGTGACCTAGATACGGTCCTGCTCTTTGATTGGTATCATTGCATGTAGGTGTACAGGGATATTACAGGACCAAATAATTTATTTTTAACTTAAAGAAAGTGTGCTGAACTTCTAGCAAGAAAAATGACATTGCTCTGTCTTTGAAGTTGTTTTCTACTACTCCTTTCTCTAGAAACATTTGTAGGAACTTATGACCAATTGCAGAGTTGGGTGTTTAATTTGTCTGGTCTTGAATAGGTTGTTTCAGAAGAAATTTAACTCTCTGTCTGGAAGTTAAATTAGACTGTCTGTAGAGCACTTGTGTCTGACTTTTTGCTTATTTTAAAGATAAAGAAAACTTTTCCCACACAGACTTTGCACAACAGAACTTATGGTAGAAATACCACCTATGCAAAAATGTATTAGCAGTGTGGTTTCAGACAGTCAAACTTCTGTAGCACGCTTACTGCCCTCAAAGCAATTTCTTCATCGTGGTCACCAAATAAAGCAGGCATCCTGAGGAGAATGCAATTGTATTACTTAAACACATGAATATGGTACCCAGGGGACTTGCCTCGAGACTATATAGGTCATCTCAACTTTGGCATTTTTGGTGTTGAATGATTGGATCTAGAAACTAAAATACTTTTGTCTGAATTACTTTGTGTGGAGTTATTATTACTATTGTTCTTATTATATTTAATTTATCAAGGAAAAAATTCCCAAGGTTGGCTTTTCCCTCTGTTTCACCAAATAACTCTGACACTCAGGTAAGTGTCAAAATGACAAACGGACTGCTCTTACTTTACATTTTTCAGGGATTTCTAGGAGGGATAGGCTGATGAAGTTTCTTCTCCATGTGATATCCTCAGCTGAGGACACTGGGTACATGTGCAGGATTTGGTTTCCATCCCTCTTCTCCATCACAGTGAGCATCATATACACAGAAAATTACTCCTGTTTCATGTATATCATGGCTGCATGTGGTAGTGCTTGGCATTCTGGAAGATCTTCTTCATGGTTTAAGTTGCCTGAAATCAATGACTTTCAGGTTTCCCAAGAAAGCTGCACATTTGCTCCTACTGTTCCCTAGATGATAATGGAAGTAAAATAGAGAAAAATCCAACCTTTTCCCAGCACTCATTTTGTGGGGTAAAACTTTCTGTCAAAATTCTTGGGAAACCATGAGCACTTTAATTGAAAACAAACCAACCCAAAGCAAAAGCACATATTAGTTTTATTTTTAAGTGTGTTCTTTCTACAGCTGATGCAAAACAGGCTTCCCTGTTGAGGAACATTGGTTAAGTTATGCTTTTGCACTGAGTTGGCCTTTTTCTTCCTGGTAGAAAAAGACAAGGAAGGTCAGTTAATCTAGACCAAAATCAGTGTTTGTAGAGGAATGAAGGCAATGGGTTAATTAGCATTGGTAATATGCAGCTGTGACCTTACCTCGAAGGCAGTGAGTTTATTGACATGGATGTTGCGCAGCTGTAGCTCATTCCTGCTAAGCAGTTAAATAGCACCGAGGATGGTGGGAGAGGGGGCTGGATAGAGGAGAGGCACTGTGGACTGGCCTGGAGATGGGTGGAGCACTGGGTGAAGAGAGAGGAGACTGGATGAAGAAGAGCCCAGGGATGTAGGAGAGATGAGGAGAGGCCCTGGG
>JAVJGI010000040.1:47223238-47251175 GCA_035590275.1 Ibycter americanus
CAAAGAAATGGTCATCCAATCATGAACTGATGCTCTGTGAGTGAACCAATCATGTATAAACACCTATTCTTAAGAAAAGTATAAAAAGGCTTCTTTAGAACAATAAAAGGGCTTTTGTCTGATCATATTGATCTCTGACTGAGTCCGCTTTGCGGCAATATGTATTTCACAAAATTAAAACTGTATGTGAATGACATGCTGAGAATGAGTTTCTGAGTATATATTTATCTGAAGGCTCAAATTTAAAATTTCCTGTATAAAACCTTTTTTGCAAAGATGAATGAGGAGGATCAGCAGAAACACAGGTAGATGAGGAGAAGAACAGATAATAAATAACAGTTTAAAAGAAAATTGCTTGATGAACTAAGCTTACTGAATTAACTGTAGTGAGGGGTCCACAAAATAGTGTTGCCCTTCCTTCAGTATTTATACTCATTTGGGTATAAATACTTTTTTTGTCACTTTTTACAGGATTGTATGTAGAAATGTGTCTTTACGCATCTCTTCCAACATCAGAGTAGATTGAAGTTGCCAAATGTGTTCCCTAGGTATTACAATGAACTGACCCAACACAAGGCTCAGGAATGTGTTTCTAAGAAACTCTGTCTTTCCCCGGCCAGGAAATCTTCACCAATTCCAGGTTACAAAACCTGGAGGGGATTTGTACATTTGTAATACCAAAGATATAGCACTTGTACAGCATTTCTAAACTGGAGACCTCTAGAAGAAGCTTTAGATGGGAAGTCACTATAGTTTTCTGTGGCGTATGATGCATGGACTCCAGGAGTGGATCGAAGGCACGAAGACACTCAAAGACACCTTCGAGACACCTTATTAAAATCAAGCAAGCCTTTTATACCTTTACAGCAGGCTGACATGTCAGCCTGTAACTATGCTCAGTAATTTTCCACTCTTAGCTCTTTTTTCTATTGCAGACACAGCAACTTAGCAACTCCCTTTCTCTACAAGGCCACAAGCTCTGCATACTCCTCCGTATCTTAAAGTTTCTCTTCTTGCTCCCATGGCTTCCTTCCAACTAGCATAACTGTCTCTCTCCCAAGGTCAGTTTTCGCTCACTGACACCATCGAGCTAGCTTGAGAAATACCCACAGTTTTCCTTATTCATAGCACTGGAAGTGAAGGAAAATGAAGGAATGAGTTGAACTGGGACAACAGGGAATTCAATCACAGGACACCAGCTTACAGTGAAATTTTGAAGTATACAGCAACTCTGAATGCTGAGCCCATGCATCTTTCTACAAACAAGTTTTAAGAAATTATCTATCTCTCTATATGCACATATATATACATATCCCTTAAATTTATATAATAAACATTGTTTATTAACTATTAGGACTTACATAAATACGTATCATGTATATTATATCAAAATTATCTTCCACTCTGTGTGTATGTATACATATGTGTATTTATAGAAATATATAAAAGTGTAATTGAGGAATAAAACCCCCAAATTGTACAGATTGAAGACATTTGGGAGGTAAAGGAGGAAAACCGATAATATTCTTTCTGTCAAAGAAACATGAGACCTAATAAAAGCAAGGACACAAGCTAACAACAAAAATACTTTTTTTTTTTATTGCTCACTAACCTCCTGGGTTTATTGCACTCAGAGATACAATGTTTCTAGGGTAACAGCAGCATTTTCCAGTTCAACCCTGTTAGTGTGGTAGCATGTCAGGCCAGAAACCTGTCCCTTTCCTTTCCTTTCCTTTCCCTTTCCTTTCCTTTCCTTTCCCTTTCCTTTCCCTTTCCTTTCCCTTTCCTTTCCCTTTCCTTTCCCTTTCCTTTCCTTTCCTTTCCTTTCCTTTCCTTTCCTTTCCTTTCCTTTCCTTTCCTTTCCTTTCCTTTTTTTCCCCTCTCCGGAAATACAGTAACTGTATTAACATTAAATAAAGCTATAGCTATATTTGTCCCCTAAAGTATTGGTTTTATTCATGGGAAATGCATCCCTTCCTCCAGAAAAGTTCCTTTGAAAACCATGAACCACTTCTGGGCTAAAGTATTGATTCATTATATTTGATCCCATCAGAAAAAAAAAGTCTATTTTGGGAAAATGGCTCCCTGTTCATGAAGTCCTGTTACTCAGTTCCTTCCTGTATTGCTTTGAATTTCTTTCCCAGCAGTTTCCAGTTCTCACTGAGATAGGATAGTAGGATGGCTAGACACTGGACACGCTACTTTTGAAGGGTGTAATAACTGATCTGTGGAGAGACTGACTCTTTTCGCTTTTCCCCCACCCCTGTTGTGTCCAATAATGGAATGTCTTACTGTATTTTGTTAGTAACCTGAAAACAGAGACATGCATGTACAGCTGGCCAGACTGAATAAATCTGCAGTTAGCAACATCTCTCTCAGTGCCACTTTCCATTGCATGCAGCCTTTGTATAATTTTGCTTAAGATGGGAAGAAACAGATTAGTGCAAATCTTGAGCTTCCACCAGAAGATGGTTGCTATTTGAGAAGCTGGCTTGTGTGGAGGAGTCTGCGCAGCCTTCTTTTGAAACTCTGAGCCTGTCAGTAAGCTACAAGACAAGCTGGTGAGCTGTAAAGGATAGATACAACTCAAAGGGAAACTGTTGACCTTAAATGCAATTTTTCCAAACTAACAGTAGATGGACACAAGGTCTGCTGGAGTCCAATGGTGACTAGATAAAATCATGGCAAGGTGACTGAGGAAATATCCAACTGGATGCCAGGCCATCAATCATTCAGAAAAGCGAAAGTCATAGGGAGTCATGGTTGGGGATGTTCCTTCAGACACCCTTTGCACTATGCCCAAGGAAGAGAAGCGGCAGGCACAAACCCTGGTCAGATAAGTTGCCCTGGATCAGTTAGTCACCTACCATCACTGGCATGGGTACCTTCCACAGCCACCACCAGGGTGGTGGGCCCAAACAGGACTTCCCAGGGTGCTTCCCTGTGGAGCTGAAGATGGAAGAAAAAGTGGTGGCTATGTGCCAACAGGCAGGTTAGTGTATGCAGTTGGCGTTTGGATGGTTGCATGTGCCATCATTACGTTAGGTCACAGAATTGTTCAGGTTGGAAGGAACCTCCTGATCATCTACTCCAACCTTCTCCACTCAGCCTGTCTCTTCATAAGCAGGAGTCTGAAAAATGTGCATGTGGGAAGAACAGTGCATTTATGAAGGGAAATTTGGGTGGCATTTTGTGCTTTCCCACAGTTAAATGGGGTACATTGGCAATAAAAGGTGACAAGCTCACTGATATCTGCTAGTTGCACACCAGGCTTTTGTGTTTGAGCTGGGCAGCTAATGCCCAGCATGTCTAAAAGCTGGGTCCTGCAGTGTGGTAAATGGTGAGTGTGATCCCTGTGCTTTTAGTGTTGCTTCTTCAGTGTTGCTCCAGTGCACCTTGGAGAAAACCACTGCAGTGCAGAATGACTTGGAGCTGGGCATGGGACAGGAGGGTACCTGCTCCCATAGTAAGTGGAGGTTGAGCAGGAAGTTCATTGTATGGGGAGATGACTGCCATAAGTTTTGTGGATCACCTGATACTCAGAAATTGATGCTTTGCTCTGTGGAGACTAGATATTTCTGCAAACACACACTTGGAAATGTGTTTGTCGTAAGGTGAATACATACTATTTATTGAGCAGGTTCTATATATGCTAACATTCTTACAGTAACATTGATTTTTCCTGATTCCAGCTTAGATTCTCAAATGGAATAAATCACTGTCATTTCAAATGAGCTACGTACACTACAGCTTCACTTGGCTTCAAATGAGCAACTTCAGTTTACACCAGCTCTACAATAGGCCTAGGAAGTTGGCAATTCTCAGCGATATTAATGTAAATTTACTTGATTGTTGTGCTTTCTCTTTTAAGTGGGAAGAACGTTCTTAATTACCTTATCTCCTCCCTTTCAGCACTCTTCTGGCAAGAAGCAAGCAGCAATAGCTCTGCAGAAGTGATAGACCTAGGGCTAAAATTGAATGCTGTATTCAGTAATAACAAAGGTGGAAGCATTGGACTGACTCGTGGAAAAATGGATTGACTAATGCATTAACTAGGTTGGAAAAGCCCTTTAAGATTATCTAGTCCAATTGTAAACCTAACACTGCCAAGTCCACCACTAAACCATGTCCCATATAGCAACAACCAATCTTTCAGCAATAATCAATATAACAGGAACAACCAAGTAGGTGTATATTATTGCAGGTTAGTACAAACTTATCATTAAGGAGGGAACTTATCCTCAAAACAGCAGCAGATATACTGATGATAAATTACTTATTTGGCTATATAATACCAGTGTAAAGTGAGTATGTAAGTATATCTTGGTTATGTAGCTTCTTGAAGCTGTATATGTGGGTGAGGAATAATCAACTTGCCACAAATAAACAACACCTTATAAAATATTTGTAATGAATTCTAAGTAACGCACAGAAATCCATACAAAAGAAATTCACACTGACCCAGGGCCTAAGCACCACCTTATTTGACTCCAAGCTGAGGTGACACAGCTAAAGTGATACTTTTAGCTTATAAACCAGTTCAACAGCCTCCAAACACATTTGGTTGCTTTAAAATCCCTTTTCCAACTGAAGTCATAAATTAGATGTGTTATGGGAGAACTTTACATTCAAGACTTGTGAAAGATGTCAGAATGATAGTCCTAGACCTTGGAGTCTGCTGACTTAAAGAAGGTGCAGGAAAAAGGCAGCCAAGCTTCCCTTTTTTTGTATTTTTTTTTTTAAATTTAATATATGCATGTGTATATATATATATGCATATATATATATATATAAAAAAACAGCTAAGAGCTGGAACATACAGATCTTTTGGAAATATCCCACTAACAAAATCAGAGTATGTTCACAACACATCCTCAGGAGTAACAGTCTGCAAAAGCCATTCAGATCAAAACAATAACTCGGTGCTACCTAGACAGATTAGACTTGGAGATAAAACACTCTAAAAATCACATTCAAATTGAAAAAATGCAAATGAGGGTGGAAGGGAGGTTGGAAAGTTCCATACAAGGCACAAACCTTGAAAAATATAATGTCAAAAAATCTCAGGGTGACAGTGGGCAGCAGATTAGCTATAGATGGTGACATTCGTAACCCTTAGTAATCCTGTGACAATTGCTTGTGACAAAACATATAAATACAGAGGAAAACCAGACAGGTTTCTGCTGGTCTTCAGCTACAGGAAAATACTATCAAGGGATATGGATGTTTTCACCACTAACCAGATCTGGAAATGCAGTATGCTTGACTGTCCAAAAGAGTATTTTTAGAAAACAGGAAGGAAGAAAGGACTAATTTGCAAGTACAACCCATCTTCATTATTACATGTTCAGCAATACTTGTTCTTAAACTTTGTGGTAGCTTTATTTCAATTAAAATTGGATGGGTTTTTCCGAAGGTAAAAATGCAAATGCCATCTGCGGTTTGACTGCTTATTTACTGCATTATCTGTAATAGAGTTTGATGATTATTTTAGTTTAGGCTACAGCATGCTTTTAGCTTTCGTTTGGTCTCAGATGCTTGTGATGGCAGCACGGATGTACCATCAGAGACGTGAAATGCCTGTTTCAGAGACATTGTCTTCTAAACCTTATAGAGATTTTCTCCTGGGTCTTAGCAACCTGGGGTGCCTGGGCAAAGAGCAATTAATTAGTATTGTGCCTCCAGGGAAGCAACATTTCCAGTGAACAGGAAGGAGGCCAGAGACACTGCGTTCATTAATTTGACCCTTGGGATATCTTGAGTTGGAGGGTAGGTTCTGTGGGTGGAAACCTCTCTGAGGACCAAGGAAAGCTATGGAGTAGCTCCAAGACCCAAACTCATTGGTTTCAAGATTATATGTGGGTGTAAATAAGAGCGGTAGGCTGTTTCGCACTAAAAAAAAAAAAAAGTATGCTGGATCTTAAAAAAGCTGTGTATGGTGGAAATTGCATTGTTCAGACTTCTAAAATCAGAGCAGGGAAATATTCCAGAGGAATATCCTGCATCACGAACTGTGTTGGGTGTATGGACTGTTGCTTTATTAATTTTGCAAATAAAGGGGCAGTTGTTCAGATTAAATGCAGGTTCTACATTAAAAAGGAAAAACTTGAGTGGTACTGAAATAAATCAGTAGAAATCAGGAATTACAGAGTCTTGTTATCATTATAATAGCAACACAGCAGGTCATTTGAGAGGTTTGGATGTACAAGTTACATAGCAAGAGTAATGCTGAGTGATAAGATATGCTAGTCTCTTCCAAGGAAGTCATCAAGTTTATGACACCATGATACCAGTTTGCCCTTGCAGATGAGAGAAGAAAAGCTTTGGGACTGGGAATCTGGAATGAGACCTCTGCCTGGCATGAAATTTTGGCATATACAGTCAGAGCTACTTATTTTTAAAGCCCTAAATTGGTCGCGCTTATTTTAACGGGAACTGAAGCTGTGTGTGGGTGTGAGTGCTCATTTCTCTGCTTTAGTCTGGTATCCAGGTATTGATTTGGGCAGGATTCTTCTCCCCAGGTAAGGCTGACAGTGACCTTTAAAGGGTGGGGGTGGGGACACTGTCTTCTGAAGTTTGGGGACTGGTAAGATCATGGAGCTAAATGCGTTTTTGAAAGAAAGGCCTGAGCATTGGGAGCAGCATGCTCTCTGGCTGTGGTAGGTATGAGTCTGGAGGACTGGAATATCTGGTGATTCCTAATAACCATTGACATACAGAAACTTAGATTACCCAAGTTATCTTTATAAACTTTATACAAATTTATAGAATGTCTAAAGACATGTGTCTGCACTATCACAGGAGCATGCATATCATCACTATATAGTGCTTTCAAAACTTATGAGCAGAAAGCTAGCTACTGCTCTGCTGTGAAATCAGGAGGCATCCATGTGTTTCAACAGTGATTGACTGACACAGTCATTGACCTCTGTAACTAGTGATCTGATGTTTCCTGCGATGAATCCCTTTTGGCCAAGCATAACTGCTATTCTTGTAGTGCTGTTGTTGATTTGGAGCTCATACTTCATCGACAGCTGCAGATGCAACCATAGCTATTTCCTTTTTCCTTTAATTTGCTGTGGAAAATTGGTAATTTAAAGTCTAAAGACCAGCAGTAGAAATAGTCCAACTGTTCCATAGGGTTCAGACTAATATTTCTTTCTCTTCTGTTTTTCAGTGGTCTTTTATAGTTTTTGATTCCCTACACTGGTCTCCCATGGATTATTGGTCACTCTTTCTTGCCTGAATATGTGTTTTATTGTTTTAGAGCTGTGAACACTAACAGGGTCTGGCACAATGTAAATAGTCTCATGTGAAAAGAACAAGCCTGTTTAATTTGATTTTTCTCTTTCTGTGACACCTGCAAGATGCAGATACTCAGGGAAGAAACCTCAGTTAGGAAAGAATCTTTCCATCAGATTGGGAGAGCCAAAGGCCCAGCATGGTCAACAGAAGCGTGCTAATTCGTTGCTTGGCAGACAGGTGTTTCCCTGGCACTGCCAAGCCCTAGAAACTGGTTGGGGGTTTCGGCTCAGGCAGTGGTGGTTAATGGGTCATACTCTAACTAAAGGCTGGTGAGAAGCAGAGCACCACAGGGGTCTATCCTGGGACCTCTCGTTTTACATCTTTATCAATAACCCGGAGGAAGTGACATTACACACCCATCAGAGGAGCAGATGACACCTAACTGAGGGGACCAGTCAATATGCTGAAAGGCAGGGCTGCCCCATCCAGAGGGACCTGGACAGGCTGGAGGAACAGGCCAACAGTAAACTTAGGAAATTCAGTAAGGACAACTGCAAAATCCAGGCCCTGGGAAAGAAGAAAGGCTGGCAGTGATGCAGGATGGGGACAGACTGGTGGGACAGCAGCTCTGCTGAAGAGTTCCTGGGGGCCATAGCAGACAGTGAATGGCACAGGAGCCCATGTGCCCTGTTGGAAAGAATGCCAATGGCATCCTGGGTGCTTTCAGCAGCAGCGCAGCCTGAAGGTTGAAGGAAATGATGATTCCCTTTCACTCAACACTCTTTAGGCCACATGAAGATTCTGCATTTGGTTTTGGGTCACCCAGCAGAAAAACTGAAGACATCGATCAACTGGAGCAAGTTCAGCAGAAGGCTGTTGAGATTATCAGGGACTGGAGCACTTTCCCTGTGAGGAGAGGCTGAGGGGATGGTGTCTTGTTTGGCCTGGAGAGGAGGCAGCTTTGGGGGCACCTAACAGCAGACCCCCAGTATCTATAGGGAGGTCATCAAGAAGAGGGAATCAGGCTCTTCACAACAATGCCTGGTGGGAGGAGAAGATACAACAGGCACAAACTGAAACAAGAGAGGTTCAAATTGCATACAAGGAACACCTTTTCTCCATGAGGACAGTCAGACAGTGGCACAAGCACATTTGTACAGTCCCCATCCCTGGGGCTTTTCAAGACCTGGCCGGATGAAGCCCTGAGCAATCTGGGCTGACCTCATGGCTCAGCCTAGTTAGAGCAGGTGGTTGAAGCCCTGCAGATCCTTCTAACCTGAATTTTCCTGTGGTCCTCTGGAGAGATGGTGTCTGTCGCACAGCAATTTGCAATCTAAATTGAGACAAAAGGTAACCACAGGGGAACACAAAAGATGTAAAAATACTATAAAACATTCTTGATCAGTGGGGTAACAGTAGTTATGGCATCCAGTGCTTTTACTGTTTTGAAAATTTAGACTAAATGTGGTGTTGAAATGTCAAAAATTGTGGTAACTATGACTTTGACCCATAAAGGCTGTGCGTGGCCTTTTCTTGACAAAACTCTGTCAAACCAGTCCTGTCTGAAGGAGTGTTGACTATAAACACTGGTGCCTTCGATGTATTCCAGTATAGGTATGACTTTCTATCTGGAAGAGGTCAGTGAGAAAAATGAGTCACAGTTGCCTTCTTGGGAGCTTGCTGATTTCAGAGACCAGAAGGAAAATCCAACATGGAATATATCTATTTTTCAGTTCATCCTTTTCCTGATTTTTCTTTTTTATGCAGATCAGACCGGGCTGCTTAACATAATGATGAGAAATCTGAATTACTCTCTGTGTCTGGAGTTTGTATTACTATGTCTGGGTTTTCTAGTCCTGTGGACTCTAGTTTAAGTGCTCTGTTTAAAATTATGCTTCCTAGGTAAGCAATGACTGCGTACAGCCTACAAAGTGAATGTGACTGCTCTAAGCCCTTCATAGAATGCTTTAAAGATCAAAAAAAGAAAATTATCTACTTGTATATGTGGTATTCATGTACACAAAATTGCAACCCATCTTTTCAGTCAGAAAGGTTTTGTCCATTTAGGAGGATTAAAAATTACACTTTTTCTTTCTATCACAACTCTCAGTCAAGATTTCTATTTAAAATAGCAATTTGCAAAATTTCACATTCTTATTGTCTCATTGCTTGTCATCTGCCTCTCTCCAAACATATTTTACACTTCCTCAAGCAGAAAGTGCAAGAGATGTGCCCAAATCTGTTAACAAAAAATGTACAAATCTCTTTTGCCTGTGTGAAATGTATTCACTGTCATAAAGATCAATTGATGTTTAATTCATACCTCAAGTTTTTAATCTGCTCATTTGACCTTTTTGATATACTGTCAATAACACTGGTGCCTGAATAATGAATTTTATCTGTTCTAAGCACTAGACAGGTTTACTGCCTTCACAGCAGGTTTTGAAAAGTGTCATGCCATTCAAGTGTTACTAAAAGTGTACGATGCAGTGTTATGGAGGAAAATGGTAAATAAGGCCTTTAGCAAATGTTGGAGATACTGGAGCATGCACTTTGCAAGAAGATTAATGAAATATTTCTCTCTTTCCTATAAAGTATAAAGGGAATTCTTCAACAGCTTTTTCCAAGGACTCCACACCTTTTTACGAATCCTGTTTCTTTTCTCATAGTTTCTCATGTATGCACTGGAGTCTGAAGTGCCCCACAGTTTTGACGTGTTCATACCAATGGCCTAGTGTGAACCAGTATTCAGAGTTGAAAAGATGCAAGAAAGCCTACGAGGCTGTATTTATGTGTCAAGGTTTTGGTATGGAGAGAGGCTGCAGGGATGGTCTCTGTGAGAAGAGATCAAAAGTTGTCCCCATGTCAGAGCCAGTTTCAGGTGGTTCCAGCATGCTCCCACTGCTGCCCAAAGCTGCACCCATCAGCTGGGGGTGCCTCTGCAAAAGATACTGAAGAAAGGGTAAAAAATGCTGTACAGCAGCTGTGAGAGAGGAGTGAGACAATGTGAGAGAAACAGCCCTGCAAAGAGTAAGGTCAGTGCAGAAAGAGGGAGAGGAGGTGCTCCAGGTCGTGGAACAGAGATTCCCCTGCAGCCCATGGTGCAGCCCATGATGAAGCAGGTTGTCCCCCTGCAGTCCATGGAGGACCACACCAGAGCAGGTAGCCACATTGCAGTCTGTGGAGGATCCTGCACTGCAGCAGGTGGATGTGTCTCCTGCAGCCCATGGAGACCCCATGCAGGAGCAGACTCCTGGCAGGAGCTGCAGCCTGTAGAAAGAAGCCCACACAGGAGCAGGTTTTCTGGCAGGAACTGCAGCCTTTGGTAAGTGATCTCCCTGTCCTTACCTCAACCCATGAGCTTTTCCACCGCATTTTCTCCCTCTGTGCTGCTGAGGATGGGGAGTGAGAGAACAGTTGGGTGGGCACTTAGTCATCAGTGAAGGTCAACCCAGCACAGAGACACATGGCATATAGACACCATTTAAGAACCAGTTAGGGGTAGGGGTGAAGAACAGATGAAAGTTTAGAAAATAAATCTAATTTCAGCCTGGTTCTGGACTGAGGGATTTCTCATCTGAGCAAGGTCAGAAGTGAGTGGATGCTGAATGGATGATCAATGTATATATGATTTGTTCATCTTTCTTCCTAACCATGGAGGTAAGTAGTTGTGACAGTTGGTAAATTAAAGTCTGCAATGAGAGGCACAGGCTTTATATATTTATATGTACCCCAAGCTCAGAGTGGAGAGCAGTATTGCTACACAGCTCATACAACTTCTTATTTTCACTCAGTGTTGAATTAAGACTTTATTTCCTTTTACAACTTTTCAGTTGTAAGCAAATGCTTGCTTGTAGCAAGATGCTATTTAATTCAACCTTAACCTGTCATTGTGAGGTTGAGGAATATTGCTGCCTTCCTCTTGACAAATGTAATACCCGGCATGACTTGTTCAAGATGACAAAGAAATTCACGGCTGAGATGAAATTGGAACCTGAACTCACGCAGGATCCCACAGCTGCAACAACAGCGGTGGGGTGCTCTTGGCGCCAGCTCACACTAATCATAACAAATAAAGCTGTACAGATCTTTTCACTACAACTCTCTGCTGAATGTGTTCCCTGCATGAGGCAGAAATCCTGAATGTAACAGAACAGTTAATCTCCTTTAAAATCTCCATGGTAATGCATATGCATAGGATGGACAGTTGTGCAGATGAAATCAGGTTAAAACCAAGCATTCTTCACTCTGCCTTTTCTGCCTCTTCCACGCCCAGCCTGGGGACCTTCCCACACTGAAAATGTTGCACTTAAATAAGTAAACTTCAGCCATGGTCATTAAAGATAAATATTATTTCCTCAGTAATCTGAAAAGTGCAAGTGGACATAAACACAGCACAAATTATCTTCAAAAATTTAAATCCACTGTTACAGTTGTGCATCTGCATATTTATGTTTATACCTATGTTTACATATAAACATACATCTGTTATGAAAAAAAAAATTAAAGTTTAGATCAGAATTAAGGATCTTTGAGATGAAACTTTTTTGGTGTTCATTACAAATATGTGCAGACATTACAAGATACACGACATCCTTCATGTTCTACTACTTTGTTTTTGAGTGTTTGGATTGAATAAATGCTGTGGTAAGGTTCTGTGACAAATGTTTATTCAAGCATTAGTTCAAATTGAAATTGTTTTGTATAAGACACAAATTGGAAATTTGTAGTATTTGTGTAAGACACAAACATCTGAAGGACAAGTTAGTCTTCAGTCTGGACTTGATTTTTGAGTCCCAGTGAGATTTCAAGAATAAACCAAACAATGGCAGAAAATGGGTTGGCTAGCTTTGGAAGTATTTGTGTAATGGTAATAGCACTGACATAAATACATATTGTCCTACTGGACCAGTGTCTTACCTGTTTTATGCCAACAAGTTGTGGTTGATAGGAATTCTGGTTTTTAATGTAAATGTCAGATGATAGCTAGCACTATTGGTGATAAAGTTTAAAAGTATTGAGATAAAATCCCTCTTAAACCCCTCATGTTCACTCTCAGGATTGGTTTGGTTTTTTTTTTTGGATACCTGGTGAGCTTTGTAACATTGGTGTTTGTGTAACTTGGTCTCTGTAGCATATGGAAGTAAATGTCACACTTCTGTTCCCTGAAGCAGCACAGGGTTAAGGCAGTGCATGGTGCTGGGCTGTGCTGGCAGGGGTCTTGCTGACCACAGCGAGGGAAAACATGCTCCAGACCATGAAGGCTTCAGCATGCTGACAGCAAGGGAGTGAATGCTCCCACTGGCATTACAGACACAGTAAAGTGGTCAAGATTTTACAGTCCTTGTGTATCTAAATCCATCCATCAATTTTATTTTTTCAATGTAGGCGCAAAACATTTTCATTTCAAGTCCTAGCGTACAACCAGCTGGATACTAAAGAGCAGCGTGAGGTTTGTTGGTGCTACAGATACCTTGTTTACAAGGTTAAAAAGCATAGCTGGGCTATATCAAAGAGAAAACATCTATATAGTCTTGTCTCACCAGAGAACATTCTCCTGAAGCTCCTGTAGCTGCTTGGAAAACTGCAGCCTGGTTTCCTCACACCCTTTTGTTCTTACTAGGCTGAGACAGCGCCAGAAATGACAGGCTACGGCTGACAATTTTGGATACAATCAGACTGAACTTAGTGAGGCTACATTTTCAACCTCAGATCTTCTTACAAGGAAGAAAACGTTTGTTAATTGAAATATTTTACTTTAAAGCATATTAAAAACTGCCTTGCCCTTGCCCTAGATAATGGCAGCTGTATGGAAACAAATCAGCTGTTTATAATTACCTGTTTTATCATCCTCAGAAATTCCCTGTGTTAGAAAATCCAGGGACTCCTAGGGTAAGTCTTGATCAGATGAAACAACCTTTTGATGATGTTTGAAAGCATGACTGTTCTTATTGAAGCAAAGCCACAGTTAGTGTCACACTAAAGAAATACCAGCTGGTATGATACGCACCCTCTGCTGCAGGAGATGATGAACTGATGCATCTCACTGTACAAGGTGTGATAGTGTTACAGCTGTCTCCAAAAGCAGGTGATAAAGACACTACAGTTGCTGAAATATAAGCAAGGATAAGATTTTGTCTACAGAATGTTTATTCCTGGTCATAATGGGAAAATAAAAAACCGTAAAATCCTCCTAATCTCCTAGTTTGTGTTGTCTCCGAGGTGCAGATGGTTAGAAGGCTGCCTTTGTATTGCTAAATTGGTATGTACTCTATTGAGACACAGTAACCATGAAAATCAATGATGTCACTCTTGCAGTACCCTATGAACTGGAGTAGTACTCCAAATACAATGAAAAGAAGTAACTGTGTAGATATTTTATATTTTTTATCTCCTAGGGACAAAAATAATTTTAATTTTAAATTCTCTTTGTTACATTCAAGTGTAGATATGTACTAACACAATAGAGGAATAAAATGTTACAGCAAATTCAAAGTAAATTTTTTATCTAAAGATGAATTTTCAGGGAAAATAAACAGAAACAAGAAAGAAAAGTTCCACACAGTTAAGTAAGTATAATAAGAGTGGAATTTAGTACCGTAATCACAGTCAACTTTAGAAGGTCGGGAGACCTTCCTTCATTGTCTCCAGATGGAATATAATGCCGCCAGAGAAAGGAAAAAAATAGCTGTCTGTGAAACTCCAATAAATTTTTCATGTCTCTGTAGGACTATAATCTCCTTAGAGCAGCGAAGATGTTCTGAACTTCTTGTATGTAACACTGGAGTCTAACATGTACTGAATCAGTTTGGATTTCTTTGGGACAGGGGGTGAAATTCTTAAGAATTTTCCTTCCATATTAAAGAATAACTTTAATATCATGCTAAAGAATAACAGTAGGAGAATTTGTAGGCATGAAGTACTTATCTAATCAAATGGCACAAACCATTTGAACTATGTTGTTGTTAAAACTATTAACATTTTAAATGAAGCAAGGAATAAAGCCTGCTTACAGTGGCTATAGACTAATTTATTCATCAAGACCTAATAGCAATCCCAAAGCTTATGACTCATTTTATTGACCTCTTAGCAACAGAAGTAAGGTTAAGTCAAGCATTCTTTGGAGAAAATTTTACTAGAAATTTGGATTTAACAACAATACTTTCTTTTGGAGGAGTTAGTGTCAGTAATTCTGTTTATAGCCATGAGCACGATTCAGGCTTTTCTTTAAACTGATGTAACACTAGGACTGAATTCCCCTCCGAAGCACACCCTGGAAGTGAACTACATGATTTGAGATACTCATGGTTTGTTGTTTTAGATTTAAGAGCAGTAATCTGTGACAACCTGATCTAGTGGCCATCCTCAGCACAAGGTCAGCCCAGCCTCACTGGTGCCCACACCAGGCGTGGTGAGTCTCTTTCACAAACAGTAGAGAAAACTTGGAGGACTAACTCTGAGCAGACAGCAAATGCTTGGTGCGGTGAAGGGGAGCAAGGGGAGCCCCAGCCCTGCAGGTGGGCTGCCTGGTCTTTCTGGTGTATAAGCAATTTGAAGCAAACATAGCCTGCCACTCTCTATGTGTAGGAAGCTCGTTAATAAAGGATCTTAATTTGGGGTTGTGCTAAGCATGCTGCTAACAAGCACCAGTGCTACAATGGATATGGAATAGGAACCTGGCGATGTTCGTAATGCTGCTGTGAACGCAGCCTGTTAAGCACTTCTCAGTGCAGGGATTGTCTTGGCTGTGGGTACCGAAACCAGGTACGACTGCGAGTTGCTACCTGCCCTGAGCCTCTTAGAGCACTCCTGTCTTACAGGAGACAGGCCTTGGCATTTCTATCTCATTTGGAATTAAAATTTGGGAATTATTTAATTCCTTTATGTTGGGGAGACGGTGACTTAGTGACTACTGAAGTAGTGTATGCTAAGCAGAGATAACTGAGTTTCCTTGTTGTCTGTGTAATTGCAGCAGTGTGAATTCCTATGGATATTAAATACCTCCCATTGCATTTATCTTTTAATTGAAAATTTACAATATTGAAGAAAGGTTAGCACAAAGTAATTTTGGAAGCTCCTGGCACATAAATGTTAGAGGAGAGATCTAAAATATTAGAGAGACCTTGATATGAAAAAAAAAAAAAAGGCAAAAAAAAGCTGTGTGATAAAGTCATACTTTGTGGAAATAATACAGTGGATAGCTTGGTTAAGCAGAAGGAATGCTCCCGTCATTTACCTAGTTGGCTCTAATGTGTCTCTTACCACTAAAGGCAGCAAAAGTAGTTTGTGGGTAGATAAGTATTCTTCATTTTCCCATTAACTTCTGATCCAGTAATTAAAGTCATGCTGTAGCAGATGCCAAACATGAAGGCATCTAAATATAAGGTCACTATAAGGTTTGTTCTACCCACTTTAGGGCAGCATTATTCCCCATGTCAGAACTATCTGCAGGCTGTTGTGCCTGGCTAAACCTTCCTCCTGGCAGGCTCATGGGCATCCCGTGGGCATTTCCCTTCAAGGCCTCCTGAGCTGTGCTCCTGCCCCACACCTGGGCAAGTGGGCAGGACTCTGACCAGTGCTGGTCACAGCAGAGGGATGTCTCCAGGCTCTCGGTTTCTTTGGGAGCCCCAGGTGACCACATCTAGCAGAGCTGTGAGAACTTTCCAGGCTCTTCAATCCAGCTACTCAAGAATCAAATTGGTTGCTTCAGGATCAGGTGTGCCTGATTCAAGGATCAAAGTGTCCTGAGTTAATTTCAGCAATTTCCTTTTTGGAGGAATTTACCTTACTTCACAGCTTATGTTAAGGACCAGGATCTCTCATTATAATTTTCTTTCCAGAATACTTTATAGGATATATTTGCTCTGTTTTCTTTTGCATACATTACCCTTTACAAAGAAAAATTTCAGTGCAAGTCTACTATCATTCATGAGGATTACTCCCTTTCCCCTGTGATTTAAGAATGCCCCAAGATTTCTGCCTGTTTTTGAAATGTGTTTTTGTAAAAACACTTCAGTCTATATTCATTTCCATAACTAGAAAAATTCTCTAGCTAATCTACCCTGTTACCGATTACGGTTTTATGAGTGCTGAACAAAGAAAAAAACAGTAATCTACTTTTGCCACAATTATTTCTCTGTTTCAAACCTTTGTTTCCTGTTTCCTACTGATCTTGAAACTTAATTTTCCAGACAAAGTATTTATTACATTTTGTAAATCTTTTGCAAGCCTGTCAGAGATTTAGTAAAAATAATGTGTGATAAATGTGACTAAAATAAAAAGTTGATTGTAAGCTTAGTCCAAGTACTACTGATCCTGTGAACTGTAGAAATACAAAGTATGCAAAACTAATTAAGTAGGATCAATGTTAACTTATATTTAAAAAAACAACATGTTGTTAATTACTTAGAGTTTAAACAAGGAGGCAATTATAAAATAATTATTGAACTGAAAGGAATCAACATCATGCTGTTTTGTGAAGATACAATATCTTAATCTGCAGCCAAAATTAAAAGTTGTAAGCTGCCTCCTTGGTTTCCACACACAGCTTTTATGCAAACCACCAACTTCGTAAGTGCTAATCCAGCCAGTAGATAACTAACAATATAACACACCTACCAAAGTATGACAAGCTTTGCAAATTCAACTTCTTTCATTGGTAGCTTAAATGGTAGTCCAAATAAGAGACTGACAGAGAAATAAATTTATATATGCTTATCTATCTATCTGTCTGTCTGTCTATCTATCTATCTATCTATTTATGCACTCTGGTGGCTTAATTCTACATAAAATAGATTAAAATTCTGGCCTCAGAAATGTCTGTGTGGTAATCAGGGTCTCGTTCTTCTGTCTTTAAAATGGAGGAAAGACTCCTTGTTTTGCTTTCTCATCTATTTCAAATCATTTAGCTGTGTCATAGACCATTGCTTATTTCACAACTGCAGAGACCACAAGTATTCTTATTATTGTACTTCCTTCTCCTATTCACCAATCTTCCAGGAAAAAAAAAAAAAAAGAAAAAAAAGCGCATTTATTTATTTCTAAACCTCTGGTATTTTCCACACTTAATGTTTATTTTCTACCTAATTTTGACCTTTTCACTATGAGCCAGCATGTCTATTCCTTCACTAAATGAGCATTGGCTGTGCTTCAATGGCTGTGCCTCATGTCAATGTAGCTGCAGTATCTGAGGAAAGGATCTCTTTCTTTAGTAACCACAGATGACGCTGGGGTTCTGAAACTCCTTTCTTCCTGGTAAAGACTTTCATTTTTATGAACAATGCTTGTGGTTTTCTTCCTTTCTTCTGGAAATGGATTTTTCTAAACAGATTGTTGTTCATATTGATTCTCATTGATTACAGGTAGCATGTTTTAATTTTATAAACCTTGGATAATATATTTGATTTATATTGAACAAGTAGGTTTCATTATTAAATTAGACTTAGATGGGATACAAAGTATAGAATCATAGAATCATAGGATGGTTTGGGTTGGAAGGTACCTATAATGATCACCTAGTCCACCCCCCCTGCCATGGGTGGCAGGGACATCTTTCACTAGACCAGGTTGCTCAAAGCTCAGTCCAATCTGACCTTGAACACTTCTAGCGATGGGGCTTCCACAGCTTCTCTGGGAAACCTGTTCCGGTGTCTTACCACCCTCACCATAAAAAATTTCTTCCTTATGTCCAATCTAAACCTACTCTCTTTCAGTTTATAACTGTTGCCCCTTGTCCTGTCACCATAGGTCTTGGTGAAAAGCCTTTCTCCATCTTTCTTATAAGCCCCTTTTAAGTATGGAAATGCTGCAATAAGGTCTCCCTGGAGCCCTCTCTTCTGCAGGCTGAACAACCCCAATTCTCCTAGCCTTTCTCCATAGGAGAGATGTTCCATCCCCCTGATCATTTTCATGGTCCTCCTCTGGACCTGCTCTAACAGCTCCATGTCTTTTAAAAAATTCATGTTATGTATTTGTTGTCACATATAGGGTTTTTTTTGTAGACTTTTTTCTTGTAACTGAGCTCATATTCAAAGCCTTTATTCACTCCATGCTTTTTTTTCTTTTCCTCCGTGACTCTCCTTTTCCATTTTCCTTGCTCAGACATTCTTCGTCTTCTGTGGCAGCTAATGTCATCTTCCTCCTCTGGCAGATGGAGGCAGATGGAATTCTGAAATTCATGTTGCCACTTTTGTTATTATTTTGTACCTATCCAGAAAATAGATTAGATGGTCATTGCTGGAAGACAGTTCTTTCCTTCTGCTGTTGCTACAATCCAGATCTTCAGTGCGTTCCACCATAAGGGCTCATTTTTCTGCATCACATCTATCTTGAAACAGGAGAATTTTCTACGCATCTTTAACTTCTCTGAGGCCAGTTCCTACTTATGAAATATCGCCTTCATTGGAACTGGAGGGCAGGACAATACTGCTTTCAGAATGCTGTTTTATATTAATCTCTAACCATAGGAAACTGGTTAATTTTGAAGGTATGCTGTGACTAGCAGTGCCATAGTCTTATTGTGCTACATACAGAATGCCTACAATTCAGAAGGTATCAAATTGCATTATGTGTGTTTAGGTAAAAAGAACAAAACTAAATGTCACATGTATCTTTCAGTCTGTCTCTCCTAATGGCTTTTAAAACCATCGGTTAATTTTAACCCAGCTTGTCAAAAGAATAATCAAAAGGATTTAATACGTGTGAGATGAGATTAGTGAAATGGTAATGATTGGATGGAGAAGAGAGTGCACATTGGAGACCCATATGAGGGAGAGGCTGAAGAAGTTTTTAACCAGAACAGGAATTGCTCCAGTACTGCTAGGAAAGCTTATTTTATTTTTAAAGCATTTATGAGTTCGTAAAGGTCTCCATGATGACCACTGACCTGGCTTGGCTTAGATTAGTTGTCTGGGGCACAGTGCCCTGTTTTATTGTTTATAACGGGAAAGTAGAAACAGACAGAAGTGATGTACACCTAATTCCTTCCAAAGCAAGTACACTTAAAAATGTACTATATGATGAAGTGTTTAATAACTTTGTGTTTTCCAAATGTCAGTGTAAGCATCATTTATCCACTAGCAACAGTGCGTTTTTGCCAATCCATTATTATGTCTATGTCTGTGATTGAGTGGTCCTCTGGGTATAGCATATTGATTAATGTCAGTAACAACACGTTCTTCCTTTTGTTCTAGACTGGAAGCATGTCATCTCTGTAGAATGTATACAAACTAGATAGACTATTATGTTGGTTTATAGCTTTGCATTCTAGATTAGCCTTGAAGATTACATTAGCCTCACTGCAAAATAAATGTTTGTTATCTCTACATTATTTCTAGTATTAAAAAATACCACTTGATATCCATCCTCTTTCAAATATTGAATATTTTAACCATGTTCATAATCAAAACAGGCTTGACAATTAGAAAAAAATGCTTTTATACTAAATTAATGTTATTTTCCTTAGACACTTATGCAAGGTGATAAATTTATGTAGATTTATTTAGAAGCACTCAAATGCCAGCTTAACTGTCCTTCCAAATTCAGATTTTTTTATGAACAACAAAAAAGCAATTCACCAAATTTTTCTTGTGACAACTTACATGCAGGGTTTTCCATGTCAGAGCTACGTGAAAAACTATCTAAAGATTTTTTAAAAAGGCGGGATATGGAGTTAGGAAGAATTCAGTGTAGAAAATTTCTGTCTTTCATGCACTAAGAATTTCCCTTTTTATTTTTTCTAAAACCCATAAGTACTGGAAATTGCAAGTACAGTCTTGATGGTGAGGCAGTCAATGAATGTTTTTCTTTTGACTGGAAAATAGTCAGAATTTTCCCTCTATTTTTACTCTAACTTTTATTGCCTCAGTTTTATTAGTCCTATTGGCTACTGGAAGTACCTAGCTGGTTTGTGAATTAGTGTCTATTTTTTTCGTCCAAATACATTCTTGGACCAAAGGGTTTGGAGGGGCAAAAACTGGAAGGGAAAGACAGAGGAAGGGGAAATAAGCCTTTAACTCAGGGCAGATTTTCTGCTGTTTTGAGCAAGTCTTTCTTTTCCTAATGCCAAAAAAGAAGCTAATTTCACAGTGGTGGAGCTGAAGACATCCACAAGCAACAAATGTTTATCAAACTGATGGTCCTGCCTGAGACAGTGTACTGTCATGGCTGTAGAAGGTTCTCCATATCAGACTACAGAAAAGCAGGTAACTAGTGGGGTAACAAAATGACCCCACCAGATAACAAGGATAGTACCGGTTGCACTACTGAGGACCTGCAGGCATCAGAGCAGTGAAATCACTGAGAAGCATAGGACTTCAGAGGATCCTTATTTTCAAGCCTAATTTTAGTTTATTTGGGTGATTTATTTCCAAACATCTTTTTTAATAGACTTATTAAATATGATTGTAAAAGAGGTTAATTTTCTCATCCGCCTTGCAATGAGGTGGAAAATAAGTAGTTTTATGGCATTTCCTGTGGAGTCCTGAAGTAAAAAGGCAACATGGAGGAAAGCATGAAAATAATTACTAAATCTTTTTGCCTGGGAGTTGCCCTGGTGGACATTGCTTGTAGAAGAAAAGGATGAGCAGTAAGACAGACCGTAAAATGGTAGTAGTAGTAATTCCCCGTGGTAGTAATTCCCCATAGTAGTAGTTCCCATCTGACTTGGAGAGCCTTGAGACTTGGATTTCCTCCAGGCCAGACGAACCAAGCTTCTGAAAGTTATTGGCTGTATTTTGGAAAATTGTGGGGAGTTATCATTCAAATCTTTGCATTTTCAGCTGGATTTATTCTATGCTATTCATTTTTTCGTGTGCTGACTAGATACGTTATGAAAGAAATGCTAAAGTGGAACAAGCAGGAAAAAGTATTCAAGTGACCAAAACTATAATGTTTACTGTCTCTATTCAGAAGCTAAAAAATAGTCACAGGCTATTTTCATAGACTGCACTCTCCCTGCAGAGATTATAATTAAAAATCTGTTTTTCTGTGTATTTTCTACACTTGTTATTTCTTATTCTAAGTAAAAGCAGTAGGCAAACAGTCAGCCGCTTTTGCCCACCTCTACTTTTTCTTTGTCCAGTCTCTCCAGCCTTATAATCCTCCTTTCCTTCCTTTCCCTCCATGACTCTCTTCCTTTTCCTCTTCGTTGCTTCAGCACTAGGGCAAGAGCTGATGAGCTGAGATTGCTGTGTTCAGTTGGAGTCAACCTGCTCAGGGTGAGCAGACTATGGAGGTGTTACTTTCCTGTGGTCTGACAAGTCTCCTCAAGGCACTTACTAAGTGAGATTATTCAAAAGTTTTCAACATGGAACTATTTGGGAAATTCCCTTATGAACAGTTCTCTCATAGTTCAAGGTGATTCCATTCGGAAAAATAGGGAGCTTTTCCACTAAGATGTGTTAGTACCAGAGGGCCTCAGCAAAAACACAAAGTTGTTCTTTTTTTGTTGTAACTAAACTGCCTAATCTTCTTCTCCAAAGTGGTTGAATGCTTTTCTTCTTTGCCAATTTCTCTCAAAATCATTAAGATAAAAGATGAAAGTTAGCATGGAGAAAACGCCCCACAGATCCAGTATTAAAAGTTTGTCTGAAAACTGAAATATAGTGTCTTTTGTGAATGTGATGATTTTTAACTATTGAAGGTGTATAATGTCACCTATCAGTGATTTTTTTTATACAGAAATATTTATGCTGCATAAATGAAATACTTGACAGGTGTGGAAAATATTTTTTTTTACTGAGGAAGAGTCACTAAACTCATCAGATTACGACAAATCTGGTAATCCAGAAGGTAAAAAATCCAAATTTGAACCAGGAAAGCTACTATCCGACTTTATCTCATGTTGCATCTTCTACATGGGTCTATGTCTGTATCTCAAAGGGCAAATAGGCATATAAAGGAAATTAAGTTTGGATCTCATGGTGAAAAGATTAGTAGTTATATATTCAGAATTTAATTGCAGCAGAATTGATTGAAAAGAAAATATCTCTTTTCTGCTGAGTGTAAAATGAAGAAAGACAAAAGAAAAAACTTTCTTAAAAATAAGAGTGGGAAAGGTTTCATACCAGCGCAGTCTGGGGACATGATCACAGGAAGAAAGATATGTCCACCTATAGTATTTTAGGAACAAAAATACGTGCATCTTCTATTGTAGAAAGAGAGTTATGGTGCCAAATATCTAACAGTGAATAAATTACTTTGGAGCCATTTTTCAATTCTGTTTTAATATCTGATAGAATTTTTAAGCCCCCAAATTTTAATCTTCCCCAAGAAGGGTAAATTATAACTTGGCAGTTGTGTTTCATATCTGTGGTGGTTGCACCTTATATATATATCAGTGTCAGAGCTAAATGTGGTCATCCTTTCTTATTTTCTGGTTTTCTTATTTCTTGGTTCACTAAAAAGATCATAAGGCTTAACCACTTTGAAGATCTGCTCTCTCTCATGTGTCAATTCATAGTTCCTAAGAGATCTTTTTCAAACCTCAGAGATGTACAAAGTCTCACCAAAACATAGATTTGATAAGATCACATGCAATTCATCTTCTGGAAAGCAAAATGAGGACTAGAAAGGCAAATGGCATATTTTGGGTTTTATAGTTGTAATTAATGTTGCTTATATCTTTCAAAAGGAAGTAGCAATGCAAATGCTAATTATAAGTTATATATGTATTGAGTATGTATTTTTATTTGTGGAAACCTTTTTTTTTAAAGACTGGTGGTTGAGTCATTAGCTGCTAGTACTCCTGTTGCTCAGTTTCTGAAATTATTCTTGTGCACATTAACGAGTAATTCTTTCTGTCATAAAGTTACAGCACGAATAGGATGTACCAACGAAATTCCTGCTGGTCTAGAGTGGAATGGCTCACATAAACCCTTTCCTTCTTCTGCATGGTAAAGGGCCTTATTCAGACTATGAAAGCGACTAATTTCCTGAATATTCAGGTGGTGTGAAATACTAAGGTTAGATGCTTCCACAGCGCATGGTGTTAGGCCTGCTTTTATTTTCTATCCTTCTTATTGATCTGGAATCAGAGAAAAATAATCCACTATTTTAAAAGGCCTGTCCTGTAGGGCCTTACTGTCAGGGCTAATTGGACCAAGCCCTGCCAGCCTTTGGTGGGCAGCTTTGGGTACAGATGGACTATTTGACTCACAGAGAGTTCACAGGTCTGATGCATAATTAGCCAGTGATATTGATACAGGGAAAAAGCTTTAAGAAGAGGAATGACAGGAAAGCTTGCAGGAAGGCCAGACACATGATGTGGTAAAGGAGAGAGTAAGTAGAGAAAAAAAGAAGGGACTTCTGAGTCTGCTTCTGGCCCTCTTTTTGATTCCTTCTGTATGTCTGGGAGCACAGTGCAACCTTCGTGTGTTTTCTCCATCTCACAGATGGTGAGCCTTTTTACTCTATTTGCCTCACAGCAGTATTGTGGTGTTTAAGCAGTTTGTAACACACTGTGTTAGAATTAATCAGAATGCACAAAATGCAGAAATTTCCCCATCAGCAATGGCATTTCCCTTCTTTCACCATGCAGGGCTGGTTCAGACAATTTTGTTGGTAGAATTTATTTAATCATGTCCAGTTATGCACAAAACAAGGTCTACAGGGAAACAAAAGTAAGTTGGGGGACTTACTAACTACTCTACTAACCTGGACAGATAATTGTGATGAAAACCGTTTTAGTGGTGTGTACCTCCAAAATCCATTTAGTGCATTGCTATAAAGCAATGTGGGGCAATCACAGAGGGAAAGCAGTAGCTGTGTGTATATATAGTACACACAGAGTCAAAAATTTTGAACTTGGATCCTTTTCCAGAAACACCTACTCTCCAGAAGGATTTATTAATCTGGAAATGGTAAAGTCTTACTTATCCTTTCAAGTAACAAAATCTGAAAAAGAACAATATACGTGAACATAGTCTGCAAAATACTAAATAAAACTGGACTTCAATTTGTTGAAACAAGTTGCTGCAGAAATGGTGTCCACAGAAAGCTTACATTATGTAGATAAGATTACTATTTCACCTGATTATCACTAACTTACTACCTTAGGTGTGCAGAAATGGCTGAGTTACAACAGTTTATCATTAAATATTTATTGTATTTCTTTATGAGTTTTTCCTTAATATACAGTTGTTTGGTGTAATGTACTAACCCATAGGTGTAAACTAGCAGCTACGGAGTAGGAATTGCAGGGAGAACAGGTGACAGGAAAACCAGCAGTCTGAATGGAAGGCTAACAATTCAAGGCAAACCATGGGTGCATAATACTAGTATCACAAGAAACGCACCACGGGCTTTCAGGTTAATCCCAGTGCCGAGGGACTCCACGAAGGAGGACTTTCACCCAAACCCCAGTGTGCCTGCGTGAAGCACTTCCAGGGGCGGTGGGACTGATCTTGCTCACAGGGCAGAGCTGAACAGCAGGGGTGACCATGAACTCTGAAGATCTCTGGTTATCTTGTTGCCATAGACACGGGAAAGAAGAGACAATCTAGTTGTAAGAACAGCTTATCTGCTTCCCCCCCCCTGCCTCCGTCCCTCAAGACACTTATAGAAACCCAGGAATGTAACTCTTTGCTGCAGCCTTGGCTCATTTCATTATTTTTTCCAGATGCAACAAATGTACGAAAGTAGAGGCTTCTGTTTGATTCCATCTACTTTCAAACTATTAATTCTTGTGTTGTCCATATTATGTACAAAATCTAGAGTGCCACCTCCCCTGTAAAGGAATAGCTCTTCTTTCTATCCTCTTTGGTTCCTAAAAGCTGGTCCTGTATTTTTGCTATTTCTAATAATGGAGGGAAAGTTAAGGACAAGAGGTATCCTGCATTGTTCTGAAAAGCATAAAGAAGAGCACCTCATCATGATCCTTTGCACTCGGTAGACCTGCCTATAAAATCCAGACCCTTGTTTTTTCGGAACCAGGATTCATCCCTGCTATCTTCTAAGATGACCTCTGAAACTCTCTTCTGAGATGACATGTGTACATTGTGATTTCTGAAACAGTACTGTGTGGGTCGCTGCCGTACAGCATGAGAAGGACAGAGATTTTGCAATGCTACAACACATATTTTAATCCTGTTGCACTCACCTGACTATTCCAGAACAGTAGAATATCATTCATCTTGGGGAAGTTTTTCTTTATAACTTTTAGCCTCTTCCATATCAATTTTAACATCATAAATAATAAACCTATCTTGCTAGAGGACCCATAGTTCTGTCTGAATTTATTGCTGAGTGCTAACACAATAAATTTAACCTGAATAGTTTTTGAGACTTTCCTAACTCTTCATTAAATTTAGAGGTGGATTAAGCATTCTACAAGCATTGTGTGGCTTTAAACTGCACAACTTCCCATAAACACTTGGCAAAATTCAAGGTAAATATAATCCAAAATCTGCACTCACAAATTCAGATTTGAATGACTGAAGTAAAGACACTCAGATTCACACCTAAAAATATAGTGAGATGATTCTATCAGTTATGTTGAAATATTTAAGTTTTATTACTAGAATTTACAGGTTAAATTACTATTGACAATTTAAATGTGAATGCTCTGGATGAAACCAAACACGTTACTGGTGGAACCCAGTAAGGACAGGCTCACTTGGCCAGCATGTCTAGCAAGTGTTTAGGCTACTAGACTAGAGAGCAATCTGTCTTTGAATATTTCTTTATCTGCAATGGACTGGCTCCAAGGGGAAAAGCTAAAGCCCAAAGATGGGTTGTTTCTGTAACTCCAACTACCAACTCATCTGCCAGCCTCAGCTGCTGGAGCTCCCTCTCACCCTCACTGTCCCTGTAAGTGTATATATGCAACCATATTCCTTCTTCAGCAGTAATAAAAGTGCCATTGAAATAAGTAGTTTCTACAAAAATTGTGTTCAGGAATGGATGATTTGCAGATCTTGAGCTTTTCTGGCCTGAGGAAGACCTGCAGTGCAAGACAGTGTCTTTGCCGGCTGATCACAGGACAGTCTCAGGGAATTTGTTTGTTGTGCAAAATTACTTAGAGCCATTGGATGGCACACCTATAGAAAGCATTTACATTCTGGTTACCTGTAAGTAAATTTTAGGAGTAACATTGGTTTTAGTTATGATGCAGATTTTCTTAGAAATTGCATATCTGCTTAAGAAGCTGGTTGCCGGGATCGGTCCCTGTAAGGCGAATATTTTTTAGGAAAGTTTCTGTCTGTAGGATGCAAATGAGCCGAAGGGTTACGTGTTGTTGGGAGCGTTACAGGCTGTGTGCATGTCTCATGTCTTCTAAAGCTAATGCGGGATTTGTTTGTGCCATATGAAATCAGCACTTCCGGGCATGTTAATGCCATGTCCTTTAATAGCCTGTGATAAAAGCCTTTAATAAACCGCAGACTGGTCTGTCTTTAACAGCCAGCTGTGTAAAACGCCTGACTGGCCGACTCTCCCTACTGGCAGAAAGCAGCAGTTTCTGCCACTTTGCATGACAGAGCAAGTAAGGAGTCACAGGCAGTAAAGACACACTGGTGTCTTCACTGAAAGCACGCTATTGAAACAATGCAAATAAAAACCATTGGGCACTAAAATACTTTCTATTCTTGAGGTTTCAAAGGATCTTTTCATTTACTAAAAAAAATATCCTTCAGTACATAGAGCAATTAGCAGCCTAAAGCAATTAGTAATCTTCTTTTGCCACAATTGAAAAGCACTTTGGAAAAATAGCTGGTATGGGATTCTAATTTATTCAAATAAAAAAAGAACTGCCTTGGTGCAATTTACGTTATGAATATGCTGATATTTTGTAATAATAGGCAGTTACACTAACAGTAAGAAAGGTGAAATCAGAAAAAAGGTGAAGACACCCTAGCTGAGGGGTATGCTTTAGTGCGATGTCTAAGATGTCTAAGCCTTTGATGATTTCCTGTGTTCCCCTGCCAAAGTCTTAATTACACTCGATGTTTCTTTTTGGTGCCACTTGCTCGCACTAATGATACCTAGTCAACACTTTTTTCTTCTGTAGGTTTTGTTCAGCTTGGGTTGCTTTTGCAGTTTTCTGTGAAAAGAAAATCCTAGTGATTTTCTTTTCCTTCCGCTCCTTCCTGCCTTCTAGAAAGGAGATTTTTAGCCTGGTATTTTTACTTCATGAGCAGTATTACTGAATTTAGTGGCACTACATGCAGTAACAGCGATAAAACTGGACTTTGGTATTTTCTGTGACCCACTTAGTACCCTTCTAAGCAAGGCATGAGTTTTCCAGTTTGATACCCAGCTCGGCTGTAATAATGGACAAATTGATCCTCGCTCATTTTCTTCTTGCATTGCTTATTTAAACAAATGCCTCAAAGGGCGCACTTCCATGTGGTGCAAAACGTCGGCACGAGTATTCAGATTCATTTTCACACCCGGTAACCTGCAATTTAGCAACAGCACCAAACAGTACAGGGTAAAATGCCCGTTTGTCCTCTTTGTGACATTTTAGACATGAGCTTGTATGTCTTCATCTTCCCACAGGTGTCGCCGTTTCAGCAAATGGCTGCAAAAGGCTTAAAATACCTGCCTTTCCGTTACTGACGCTGCGGAGTAATTATAACCGGGGGAAATAAAACACCGGAGCGGGGGCAGCTGGCAGCGCCAGGCGGAGGGGAGACGAGAGAGGGCTGCGGGGGCATCACCCCCGGCCGCCCACCGCCCCGCGGGGGGCTCCTCG
>JAVJGI010000040.1:47251217-47329952 GCA_035590275.1 Ibycter americanus
TGCGCGGCGCTGCGGGCAGCGTGCCGGGGCAGCGGCACCCTCTGCCGTTCCTGCGGGAAACAGCGCCGCGGGGGTGGGGGGGCGGGGGTGCCGCCTGCCTCCCCCCGTGGGTGCTCGGTCCCCCTCTCACACGTGGGTGTTTCCCCGGGGCGCTCTGGCTACACGGGCTTTCTGTGCGGGGTCAGCGATTCTGGGCTTCCGCCTGACCCTTGTGGTTGAGTAACTGCTTGCCGGTTCTTAACCCGTTGCTCGGTGGTGCTCAAATAAACCCAGATGACCTCAGGTGAGTCGGGGTTTGTTTTGCGAGCATCACTGGTGGACGTGGATGTACGTGATCCCTCTTTCGCCTCACTCCTGCTCCTGCACTGCGGAAAGCTGTGTCCTCCGCGCCTGGTTTTTCTGGATACTCTTCACTCTCAGCATCTCTATTAAAGTGCTGTTCACTCCTGCGGCTCAGGCAGGTTCTCTGTGACCTTCACGGAGCGAGTAATAGGGCTCGGTTGGTGGGGAAAAGGGAAGGGAGAAGAGCTAAGGGAGCCGTAGCCTTCCCCACTCCATCCTGGAGTCAACAGAGACGGGCTTAGTCAGCTGGTGCAGGCACAACCCCTCATTCAGAGCCCTAAATTCACCCCTCTCTTTATCACAACACGGTTGTGTTTACACCATTAATCATGTATGAATGGAGGTGTCAAAAACAGGAGGCAGAGGAGGTGGGAGGGGCAAGGTTTAGGGGTTGTGTGTGTAAAATTTACTTTTCTCTATCTTCAGCAGCATCATTTTTCAGTCTGATTCTTACTTCTGCCAGGCATCAGGAAAAAGCCAACAAATGATTCTAAATCTTAAGGCAAGGAGATTAAGATTTAGGTATTCTTGGCATATAATCAACACAGTTCTTACCTCCTGGAAATGAATCATCTTTCTTTTGTCAAAAAGGTAAAGAGATGGCTCTGCAAGGAGCTTGAGTTCTTTGGAGAAGTCAGTACTTATCCCACACAATCCACTGGGATCATCCTAAAAAGAAACAACCAGGCTAATCTTGAAGTGGCCTTATTTATTCCCATAAATCTTATCAATGGCATCAACAGCATCTCCTGTCTCAGAGCTGAAGCTGGGTGGGAGTTTGGGTTGTGTTAGCTCAATCCCTCCCTGGGGCAGTGTACCGGCTACCAGCAGAACTGTGCTTCCACATGCTGGGAAGCCAGCTTGCTGTGGAAGATAACTGATAGTGCCCCATAGGAGAAGTAGTTGTAAATAATAATTAGAGATGCTTAGTTTCTTTGTTTTGGTGTTTTTTTCAGTTAAAAAAACCGACCAACTATATCAGATGGGCTGGTTCCGTAGACCAGATATCTGTATCTGTTCTACAGATATCTGAAGAATACTACAACTTTCTTTTAAAGAGGAGTGCTAAAAGTTGTTCTTTAGCTCACATTCAGCTGCTTTCAGGACCCTTGTGTCTCCTCTGGGAACTTTCATATGAGGACCTCGATGAAATGAAATGCAAGGAAGATGGCAGAGTGATGACCTGCTTTGACAGCTCTATCCTGGCTCCAGGGTGCTGGCCTGGGTGCCACAGGTTGTCTGCGGTGGTAGTGTGCTGGGAGGAGGCAGGGTGACGGCAGAGCAGAGCAAAAAGCCTCCTGTTACGACCTACTGAACTTCTTAATCCAGCCACTGGCCTCCTCACTGCCAGTTAGCTCTTGTCTGTATGACCCTTCTTTTCTAAAGTCCTAGGGCCAGAAACCTTTCAACATCTGCCTAATACCTCCCTGCAGCTGGCAGTTTGAGGGTGGCTGGTCTCTCCATACCATCCCAAAGACTTTTCTGTGGAAGATGCACATGTCTTGAGACAGACCACAGAGGCTGTCCTGGTGCTCAGGGTTTCATTGGGTTGGTTTCTGAAGGTGACAACGGAGATCTGTACTAGTGATTTATTTTAAAATGTAACACAAACTTCTGCCATCTACAAGTAAAAACCAAAGCACAAGTCTTAGGCCGAATATTTAGTCTGCTGTGACCAAAACGTGTACAAATACTGTTTAGGAAATATTACATATACTTTCCTGCCTCTCTTTTCCCCCTTTCACTCCTTTGCTGATCTTTGAAGAGATAAAATACACCATTTTCCCAGAGCTGTGTTCACACAAAGAGCAAACGTTTGTGGATGCAGAGACAGGAGAACTTTGTTTCCCTGGCAACAGGAGCCACCAGAAAGTCTTTCCAGCACCTCCTCCCTTTACTCAGGCTCACTATTATTATAGCCTTTGGTCAATCAGGTAGTAAAAACAATTATGAACTAAAAAAAGCATCTTGATAGTGTGCTCTACCTAACTCATCTGTCCCCCCGCCTTCTAACCTCTAGAATAAAAGTGACCTCTGCTAATGATCCTGTATCAAAGTATCCAGTGTTACAATTCATGGCCAAATTTCAAGGTATGCCCTACCCCACAGACCTAACTTAAACCTAGAAAGTGTCAAGGTCTTCTGGGAAATGTCAGCAACTAAGCAGCTTTCACTCAAAACCTGCATGTGCTGGAGTGATGGAGCTGGCACTCTGCTGTGGCACGGTGAGCAGGTGTTGCACAGAGTCGTGCCGGTGATTCAGTGCGGTTCATTCTTACCTCTGAGTCAGGCTGAATTAATGTCCCAGCACATTGTTAAGGTTTTGAAGCAGTGTGCTGATGGGGGCAGCTGTTTGCTTTAGCTTTTGGTAATAAAAAAAGACAACACTGAAGCCTTTTCCCACCTGCTATTGTTAAATAACATGTATCTCCCTCCCTCCGTGATCCTTATTCATTCAAAGAATTTCAGTAGGATTGCAAAAGAAAACAGTTTACAGATAAGAATTCCCAACTTATGGTTTTCCTTCCACTTAAATGTAGTAATATTGTGTAGCTGATCTGATAATGAGGCAGAGATCCTGGGGAAAAAAAAGGTGTGTAAACACATATGTATTGTAGTGCCTAGCTATCGGATAACTGCATGTGGTATTTTTTTTACCTTTGAGGGCTGGAATTCACAGCTTAAACAATGTTCCCTAAATATAGAATTTGATATATAGTTTTGTATTGTTAATGAAAAAAGTCTAGGTGATTACTGTTGTGTGTCTCAAAGTCCAGTGAGGTGAACACTGGCTCTACAGCATTATAGTGAGAGAATTGGTGGGCACGTGAGCCACAGGTTTGTAACAACAGTGCTGGGGGAAAGTTGTAGCTGCGTGGTAAGACTGTGCTTTTATGCTGTCTGTCTTTCCTAAATCTTTCCTTGTTTGTCTTTCTTTCCTAAATCTTTCCTTGTTTTCCCTTGAAAGAACAGGGCCTTTTTCCTAATGTGAGCCCTCAGAGGGAACAGGGACTTCTGGCATTGGTGCGTGGACAGTCTGGGTTAGGTCAGCCTCAAACCCTCTCTTTCTCTTCCCTTGTGACTTCAGGAGGCTCCTGTTTGTTTCCACAGGACTATTGGGAAGGGCACAGAGGCACTGAGTAGTTACGTGTTGAAGGAGAAGATGACAGTGACGGAGCGTGGTTCTCCCTCTGCCCTTGGTTTTCCTTTCGATATCATTGCAGGTGTTTCCAGTGCCTGCAGTGAGACCAGTTACTGCTAAAAATCCAGATATTAAAGTTTTCATCAAGAAAGCAAACACAAGAAAGGAAAATATTATTTTTAACAGTTTATATGAATTTGATTTGACTTTCAGAAGAAAAGAGATTTCTCTAGGCCAAGTACTTGCTTGTTACTGAATTGCAAAGCCTTACTGCAACCAAGAGCCAGAGCTCAGCCTCCAACATGGAGCACACATAGACAGAAAACATCGGGCAACTTAGATGTTGCCTCTGGCTCACTCTGTAATTTGCAGTGTTGTGGTCAAACTCCACCTCACTCCACCCCACCTCCCATGTAGTTGCAATGCACACTCTGTTAAGGGTCAGTGACTGTAGCTGTGAGCACATCTTTTTTGTGCTAAGATCACTGGAGAGTTTCAGCACATAATTTAGCTAGAGGAAGAGTAGCTTGCTGCCCAACCGACTGGTGCTTGAAAAAGCTTTGATTCTGCTATTAATCTTCCTGAGATTTTTACATCATCCGTGCTTTAGATTTATGCAGAGCGATAATAGACTTTTCCTCTCCATATGGAAGTTTCTGATCCACCTGTAGCAATTGCAGAGTGACAAACTGTTGCTTCTTTCTGCCTCACTTCATCCTAACCATTAGAATCCACTTTATTTATTATTTCATGGCTGTATATGCTCATATTTAAGGCGCTTATCCAAACAAAATTATTGCTTGTAAGAGATAAATTGTCGACGAATACCGAAATATTGCTATCTTAAAGCTCTCCTGTATATTTTAATTCCAGAATGTGGAGAAGTCTGGGGAAGATGTTAAGAAGATGTTGAAAATTGCCAAGTAAACCTATGTATGAGAAGATATAGCACTAGTAATTCCCTTCAGTACGTCTGCAAGAGCCCATGGATTGCAGAGGATAAAAACAGGACTCTGGGGTACATTTTATGTTAAGATCTTACCTTACCTTCCAAAAAATTATTATTGTCCCAGGTCTGTGTTCCATCCTTCAAATGTATTTGGCTCGAGGGTGTTTTTCACATGTTCGCTATTTTGCATTTTTATCCATCTTCATTAAGGGTGAAACTTTTAGAGAGCCGTATACAGATGATAGTGAGCAGATGCTGATGTTCTGGAGAAAGCAGTGATTGCAGTCCAAGCCATCACCACGTTTGCACAACCCTACACCTCTAACAGAGGGGATTCTGCATCTTTTAAAACTCCTACCTGACTTTTGACTTTACATCTGACATAATTTCTCATCTTGGTCGTAAAATTTTTTTAGAAATAGAAATTACAGCCCCATCACAGACACTCAACAAGAGCAGCACGAGGTAAAGTTTCAACATGGGAAACGAATGAAGGAAACCCACAGCTCCTTTCCTAGCCATCCAAGCTTCGCCCAATGCCCAGAGAGGCACAGCAGCCTGCTGTTCCCTGCTGAAGCCTGCTTTCCTGCTGCACACTATGAGATGCAGCCAGCCTGGCTGTTCCCCACCTCTTCCAAGGGAGTGGGAACCACTCAGGGTCTTGCCTCACCTCTCCCAGTTTGCCATTTAAAGGGACTCCTGCTGGGAATTTCAAGGTCTGTGTGTAAATTAAGGGATATCCTGAACACAGGTTGGTGTCTTACCAACTCCTGCTTGATGGACTATATTAGGGATGAGCTCTGAGGGATGTGATTTCTGCGCATACCATCTCTCCATCCCTGACTGTAGCTGGAGCCTGGGAGGAGCGGAGCTCTGACAGCACTACAGGGAATCCTTGGCTTCTCACATGGTGTGGGACAGCTTGAATAAATTAAGGACAGTAGTTGGGGTGCCTCTCTCTGCTTTTATAGCCAGCTTCTGACTTTCCTACAAGTTGCAGGTGTAAAAGAACAGGGGCACAGCCACCCAGTAAGAAGTGTTTTGGATGCACGGTTATGGAGCTGAGGCATGAAACATCTGAGGGACGAGCCAAGGCATCTAAACTGAAAATTCCTGTTTTATTCAGCATCTACTAGTCCTTAAAAGCCTGTGGGATTCAATAAGGCAGAGAGGATCATTACGTGAGGCCTGGGAGTGCAGGGGAAATGAGGAAAAGCAACTTGGAAAAGTGTATTTAAAACAAGCGTTCATTCATTGCAGAACTTATTTCTCGCTTTGCTTTTAATTTATCTGCCTCAGTGTTTAGACAGAAGTCATGTGAGCTTCTGAGCTGCAAGGACAGAGGAGAACGTGCGCATCAGTGCAGAGTGCTGCTGGAGCCCTGGCAGAGCGAGAGGGAAGCACAGGGAGCCTGAGAGGGAAAAGGCGAAGTGGTGGGAGCTGGAACAGCAGCAACTGCTGCTACCACGCTTCAGCTCATGCCCGGGAACCGGCTCCGCTGCCAGCACTCCTCTCTGAAGGTGCAGGTGCCTCAGGTTCAAAAGTCCTAGAAGCTCGGTGGCACTTCCAGGAGCCAAGCAGAGCTGCGTTATTTTTTCCTTTTCCTGCTTAGAACATCTGTTTGAGGACTCCGCTCCCTTTCCCGGACTGAAAGAGGTAATTTGTGTCATTAATGTGTCTCTTCTTTGAAAGCAGGTATGGGATCAGGAAAAAAATAACTCAGGGCAGAATGTCAAGGCAGATGTGGGTGGTGGGTTTCTCTATCCCCCCTTTATAGCAGAGCTCAGGCATTAAGGAGCCCCTGTCATTAGGATACAGTCTGACTTAAAATATGGAGGATGGGAGAGACAGGGTTAAAAGTGTGGGGGTGGATCTGAGCTGTTTCCCATCTGATTTGTTTCTTTGTGCAATCTCTGAAAGTGGAGGGAAACTTTCCTTGCGCACCTGGAGGGATAGCACTTTCACATTACATAGCGAGATGTAAACCTTGTAATTATTTAATATGAATGCAGTTTGCTTAAATCTTCTCTTGGCAAATTACAGTTCCCATCATAGCAGAGCTCCCCTTAACACATATGAGTTTCAGAGGTCTTAATGTCCGGCGACTGTGATAGCACTTTTGTTTCTTTCCCTCTCTTCTCTCTTTCCAGCCTACTTGCCTCCTCTTACTGTCTACACTCCTCCCGGTCTCCCTCCTGCCCTTGGGGGCTGTGTTCCTATGGATGCCCCTGTACAGATTTTTCGGGAGGAGACAGACTCCACCTGCTCCCCGGGGCCCTGTCGTGCTCCCAGCACCAGTGGCAGCTGGTTCCTGGGCTGGGTGGACTACGACAGCAATGCCACTGGGGCCTTCGGGGACACCCAGCACAACCACACCAGCATCTCCCCTGTCATCCCCATCATCATCACTGCTGTCTACTCGGTGGTCTTCGTTGTCGGTTTGGTGGGAAATTCTCTGGTCATGTTTGTCATCATAAGGTAAGGGGCTTTTGAGTTGAAAGAGGTGCAAATAGCCATCCCTAAATTTGGGAGGATGGGGGAGGGGGGGTAGTTTATGGAAGCTCTCTGGGTGTGTATACATGAGGAACTGGGAGAAAGCAACTGGAATGACCCAAACCTTTTCAGTCACAGCGGTTTGCCTGAATGTGCAGTTAGAGGCAGGATGGAGAAGTCGGTTCAGAATGATAAATCCTGCAGCCTGCGGGAAGGTGCTCCGTGCCCCCGAGCTGCGTTCATCGGGTGCCCTCTAGGGATGAGAGGCTGCTCACATCCCAGGGAAAATGCAAGTGGAAGGAAGAAAGTCCTGCAAGGCAGCACTTTTCCCCTTTACATTGCTGCCTTGCCACCTAGCTGCTTGTTTAACAAGGTGGGGAAAAAAGGAAACGATAAAGATAGGTGGAAATGCTTAACGTAAAGCAAGGGATGTTTTGTCTCTGTCTGGTGGTGTTTAACTCCAGTTGTTGGTGTTGGACTGAAGAAAGCAAAAGCAGATGCTGAAATACCTGTCTTACGGTTTCTCAGGAAAGAGGAAAAAGCTGTGTTCGTTACTTTTTCATACTAAACCACTTAGTGAAACACACCAATACTTACACTTGCAATTACACTTGTGTATTGGTGTATATTTTAGCTTGCATTATGATTTCTCTCTTTTTGCCCTTTTCATGTGCATTTGATAAAAATGTTTGTACAGTACAGATCAGTACATGCTCATCAGATACTGAGCAACCAAGGGAACAGAAATCATAGAATCATTTAGGTTGGAAAAAACCTTTGAGAGCAAGCCGAACCATTAACCCAGAACTGCCAAGTCCATCACTAAACCATGCCTCTAAGCACCGCATGTACGGGTTTTTTAAACACCTCCTGGGACAGTAATTACCCCACCTCCCTGGGCAGCCAGTTCCCACTCTTGACCACCCTTTCAGTGAAGAAATTTTTCCTAATACCCAATCTAAACCTCCCCTGGAAATACTTGAGGCTGTTTCCTCTTCTCCTGTTTCTTGTTATCTGGGAGAAGAGACCTGCCCACAATCATGCAGTCTTTTGGAGTCTTTCTTCATAGTCCATTTGCATCCTGCAAAAAATGCTGAAAACCAGTAATTGTGGAGTGTTCATTGCTCAAATGAAATCAGCTTGTACACAGAAAGAAAAATGGAGGCATTGGAAGGGATCTTGTTAGTTAAGCATGCATGATAAGGGTCAAGCAATCGTGGGATGGTGGAATAACTGTCAGACTTGGTATAGGAGGAAGTTAACCTGAAGCAGTGAAGTTGTTGATGAGGTACTTTACAAAAAATGAGTTATAATCTGGTGAATACACTTGAATAATTGAAATAAAATCCCCTATGATAGTCGATGCAATAAATAAAGATGTCTGTGGTCAATTTGGGTAAACTGGTTGGCTGCAGCTTTGTGATGCTATGATTTTTATACCCCTGCATGCCCTTTTGCCCTTCATTCAGAATAGAGATTTCATTTCTTTTTGTATTTCTCTTGAAAGAAGAGAGCCTCCATACCTGACACACACAAAGCTGCAAAAGCAGATATTTTCTAAGCCATCAGTCACTAACAATGATAGTCAATTAACTGGCCTGGGCAGTGGAAATAAATTCAAACTTAGCCGGAGCCCTAAAAGTTAGCACGTATTGATTATACTGGTGCATATGTATTTCCTTTTTTCTCTCCTGTTACCCTCCTAAGATTATTTTTGTGAGGGTCTAGCTAGCTATGGCTCACTCCTACTAGTTCCTACATTAACCTTTTGCTTCAGTTTCCTCTTGGTCCATCTCTTGATTACATGATCAAAAACATAAGTATGACAAAACACCTGTCAGTTTTTTGTCTTCTTTTTTTTCAGTATCCCTGTCTCCTGGCTTTTATCTGTGGCAAGTGCTTTAACCACTGCTAGAATCATTAGCTGAAGTACATGTACACACAAACCCACAGTTTCAAACCTTTTTATGATTTTGAAATATTCCAAGAGTCTGTGCAAGAGGTGCATTTTCTTCATTTTTGTCCTAACTTCTCATCTCCCTGACTCTTTCCCTCACATCCACTCTCTGCATGATTGCATCTCAAGATGGATTTTCATGACCCATTGAAAAATGTAGCCTGCAGTGATGTCCTTCTATGCGAAAGCCAAGGTCTGTGGGAAGTTTGTGAAATAAGGTGGCAAGGGAGGAGGGGATCGTGTCCCCCAGCCATCCCATGTTGCCTCTCCTCCAGCTGCCACTAGTCTAACGGAGGATGGGGACAGACTGTGGCTCTTCTTTACTCTCCAGCTGAGCACAGAGTTTGTGTGAGGCCCCTCACTGCCGTTCCTCATCTCTCTGAATTCCACATCTGCTCTCCTCCTAACTTGCTCTGGACTGGCAGGCAAGGCAGGCACAGCTCCTATTCCCTTTGCTCTTTTAAACAGCATGTAATATTGTTAGAATGGCTTGGTTGAAAGGGGCCTACAACGATCACCTAGTCCAACTGCCTGACCACTTCAGGGCTGACACTGAGTCACCTTCTGGGTGACACAAACAAGATCCCTTATGTTCTGAGACTTTCAGTGAAACTATTGAAGTGTCAGTGCTGCAGTAGATTCAGGAGACTCCAAATAGTCTTGAGGTGCCTCAGAAACAGGCTCAAATTCAGCCATAAGCTGTGGCATAGGCAGGCTTTGCCCAATTCCTTGCTTTAATACCCCCATAAAGGTGGTTTTGCTACTTCTGCACAAGGGCTGCTAAAGAAGCTCATGGAGCCCAGCAAGTCAGCATCTCATCAGCTTGTGTGTAGCGTGCTGGGTGTCCGAGATCTCCTTCAGGTGTGGTGGGGTGTGTTTCTGCTGAGAGGGAAAACCCTCTCAGAGTTCCCTCAGAGGGCAAAAAACCCCTCAGGAGCATGGAACTTCAATCACATCTACAAGCTCCTGAAAGAAAAATAGCTGAGTTTGATACAGCTCCTGTAAACAGAGATTTGTGTTAAAGGCTGAGTGGGAAAGGTACTTTAGTACAGTGGTGGCAGCATGGCCTATTAAACCATGTCTCAGGAGACCTGGACTCTTCTCTTGGTTTTGCTACCAGGCATCAACACTTCTTCCTGTTCTGGCAAGGTCGCTTCATGGCCCTGTGGCTTGGTTTCCTCACAAGCAAAATGGAGATGCTGGTATTCACTGTCTTTGAACACACAGCAACTGTTAGATTTAAAAGGCAAAGCCTCATTAAAAATGCTATCAGAGAAAGACCAGGGCTATTGTAAGCCCCTTCCCCCGCCCCGGCTCCTCGGGTGTATTGAGGGTGGTTATTTTTAAAGTGCAGAAAGAGCTCTGTGTTGAGTACTCGGTGCAACCTGCACTCTGCATGCCCGTTGCAGTCGGCTCTCACGGTGTGGGCGGTTTGTGGGACCTCTGCCCGTGTTTGAATCAGCTGTGAGGCATGTGCGCCAGCCCCAGGGGGTCTGCCGTCAGGCCAGCAGCTGGCCGGGTGGGCTGGCAGTGCCTCACTCGCCCGAGCCACGAGCCACGAGCCACGGCATGCGGGATGTAATGCTCTCCTGTGACTGCTGCTTTTCCTGGGGAGGGAGCAGGAGAGAAAGAGGTCACCACATTGCCTCTTGCGCTGGTGGGAAATGCAGATACTGTGTGTGAGAAGCACAGTCCTCCCCTCGTGGAAGAGGTGAGGAGGCCTGAAATGGATTTATAGAAAGCAGGTGAAGTTATCCGACCTCACCTGAATAAAGTTACAGAGCTATGTGTGGCTTGGCATGATCAAAATCTATCTCAACCCCAATCCTTTTCTTTTGAGCTTGGGTTTACCTCTGAAGTAAGTGTTTCTGGAGGTGAACTAGCTGACTGAAGTTGATAAATAACATTACTTGTCCTTGGAAGCAAAAAGTCTTCTTCCTCTCTTCCTTCTCCCCCCTGACCTTATTTCCCTAAAATTTAGGGCTGGCTTTAAAGAAAATGGTACTTTCTTGTGACAGCTGGAGGGTAAGAAAAGTCACCTGACTAAAGTTACAACTTTAAATATGGATTTGCCTTTATCAAAACCATAAACACACTCTGGTAAAACCTCTGGTAGATGCTGTCTCTTACCCACTCCAGATTCACTTTTTCTATATACGTACCTTACTCTCATTGTTCCTGAAGTCATTTGCTGAGAGTAGCTGCTGTCATCAGGATCCTAAATAGCCAATCCTGCATTTATTTTAAAATTATCTTTCAAGTTTCCAGCAAACAGAATAATTTTCTACATTCAAATTCAGCTTTAACAAGAGGCTGCGTCACAGATATGTAGATTGATTCCTAGGGAAGAAGAGAAAGCTTGTATTCCTCTGCTTAGTCTAATGCTGAAGAAAAAATGTAACTGGTAATACATGTTTGTTCTTATATTCATCGAACTGAGTGGCATCTTATGTAACAGGAAGAGTCTATTAAGAAACATCATATAAAATCGACCCATTTCCAGACAGTTTTAAAATCTTCTCCATAATTTATTACAAACAAGAATGAAATTATAAAAGAAAAAGTATGCAAAAATTAAATCGATTCAATATATTGTTTTAAATCAAGAACAGACTTTGATAATATCAAAAGATTACTTGTTAATTTGCTTTAAATTATTGTTCTAATTATATTAAATTATATTTGGAAAGAATATTGCTCTGAAGTGAAAAATGAAGGTCCAGAAGATTCACCCTAACTGAATTACCTGTTCCCTACTACTTCCAGTTGGTATGATTTCATTCTTCTATGAAATCAAAGGTTTGGCTTCTAAAAGTAAAGGCCAAGCTGTACTATACTTTGTGAAGTTTATGGCTTTTTATCTTTTCTTACCCAATCAAAAATTTGACATCTTACTAGTATCAGTACAGAGGTATCAAAAGGATTGATAGTAATTTATCACAGGTCCTCAAAGAGCATCTACCCTTACCTCACTGAATGGAGGCAATTTTGGTAGGTTCTGCAGGGTTTGTCAGAACTTGGCATAATTTTCATCACAACTTTGAAGACTGACCATTACCAACAGCTTTTACAGATGGCACAAAGACCAGGGTAACAGGGAAAATGGAAGAGGACAGGTTTATGAAAGAGTATTGGTAGTTTGACAAGCATAGCACATTTATACAATGTTTCCAATACTTTTAATACCCTACTAGACAATGACTAAGTGAGACCTGGGGTGTATAAGCTGACAAGAAACTCAACATGAGTTCCCGATATGATGCTGTGATAAGAAGAGCTGATACTGAAAAAGCAGAGAGAGCAGAGAGAAAGCTTGGAAGGAATATTTACTAGAGGCAATATTAGAGAGAGGCTATAGCTTATAGTGAGTAATCTGTTTGGCTTCTGAAAAGTATTTTGGTATCCATCCAAACACTTCCGCTGGGCTAGCAGCCAGGTTGTCATTTATTTCAGAGAAAGGCATAACTGGAAACAGTGTAGGGAAGCAAGACAAATTACAGGGACCCCTTTTGAAATGGCAGAAAGCGAAAACTTACAAGAACTTTTGAGTTTGGCTGCTGGCAAGGCAGAAAGCTTGAGAAAGCTTGCCTGGGCCTGTCCTCAGCCAGGAGAGCAGTGGGGAAGCTCATGCTGCTGGATGAGGTGTGGGGAGGGAGTGCAGTGGGGAGATGGTGTTGGGGAGGACAGGCTGGCTAAGCCCTTCTGG
This sequence comes from Ibycter americanus, assembly GCA_035590275.1. Lineage (NCBI taxonomy): Eukaryota > Metazoa > Chordata > Aves > Falconiformes > Falconidae > Ibycter > Ibycter americanus. Next base: position 47,263,807 of record JAVJGI010000040.1, read on the forward strand.
TGAAGGGGACAGGGTGAGGAAAGAGTGGGGACCCTTCATTTCATTTTTCCTGCGAGAGGATTCTGAATTTGCTGAAAGGGTGTTGTCCCCTTGAGCAATGAGATTTTTTCTCGTTGCCGGGCAGCCTCTGTCCTACTCACTTCCCTCTCCCACAAACACATAGGAAACACTTTGCTAAGGGAGCTCCTGTCCTTCATGAAAAAAATAATCCTTCCAAGAGATAACAATGGGAAGTGTGGATGTTACCAGAGACAGACTCAGCACTCACCAGGGCAACGTACCTGTAGGAAGTAAGAAGGATTAGTATGGGCAGTGTAACATCCTGGGAACTGCCCATAGCATGACTGGTCACTGGAACACATCTGCAGCAGCATAAAGTTTCTCAAGAAACAGTCAGCTGCTTGACAAGATCTTAACAATAGAGGTAAAAAAATCAGGTACATCGTCTAAGCTAATTGTCTAGGCTCTCTAATGATAATATTAGGCATACTGGTTTTGGATAAAATACTTATTTTGTAAAATTCTGAATTCTCACTATTTCAGTTTAAGCCACAATAAATCACAGCACCTTGACAATTTTCTGAGCTCTCCTACCAAAATCATGGAAGCAAAATTTTTGCAGTATTGCTGTTTCTGACATTAAGCATTTTTCTTCAAAAAGAGGCTCTTAAGCTCACATAAAAATATTACAAGTCCTCCTTATCACAGAAGGAGGAAAAATAGTTCATTTTTGTTAAGTAGCGTGAATTCTTCATTTTGACCAGGTTATATGTAGACTTGAAATTCTTTTCTTTTATTCGGAAACTGGTTCTTTAGCTCAAGAAGGAAAGCTTCCGCTTCTAATTAAATCTGCAAGATCTTGTTCAAGCTCAGTTTATGGCTAGTTCGGAAGAGTAATAGTAGTGGTAAATTTTAAGGATTTTAATGATACCTTCTGGCATTCAGGTAGATTATGCTTCCTGAGGGGAGAATAAAAGACAAGATCATGCTTTTCTTCTTTAAGCTGCTTGAAAATAGGTACCTACAGGTGCTCTTTAATAAAGAAAATTCCACTTTAGGATACTATTTTGTAGGCAGTGTGTGCAACTTTTTGTAGGCTCATAACAATTTTGGTGTTAAAGACAGGCAACCTTCAAATATGTGCAGTAACAATGTTTGTTTATATTTAAAGTGTTTTCTAAGGTCCTATCTACTGCTAAATTCTGGCTGTCATTTGAGAGGTGATAATGACATATAACCCAACATGAACATGGAACCACAGCATATTGATTTTTACATTCTTTAAATGACCTCCAATCTTAGCTTCATACTGGCATAAGCCTTTTATGCTGAATTACAAAGATCCAGAAGATAGCTGAGCCATTCTTTTGACACGGTATGTGTTTGGAATAGATCCTCCTGGGTTGTATTTGTATTTGTATTTTTATTTTTATTTTTATTTTTATTTTTATTTTTATTTTTATTTTTTCCACTTATTCTGACGCAGTGTGATATTGAGTGTGCCCTGAAAATAGCTTTGAGATTTAGAGCTTTCCTGACTAAGCTTTTCAGCTGCTTAATCTCTATAACCTTCATTCAGAGGAACCTAGTGGAACAGAGCCTGCATCCTGCTGATAGGTGTTATTGTAATTTGGTTTTAGATGTGCTTTAGCTTTCATTTTCATTCACTGACTCAGGTATCTACCACAAATATGTGTTTTTTATACCTCGTATTTCATGCTTTTGTACTTTCACTCTGCTACTGGAGAATGTTGTTGTAGTATATCTGTTAGTCTCGCTCCCCTCCTCATCCCTCATTTCATACTGCAGGGAATATTTCAGTCTATTACACTTACACGAAAAAAATTTGACCAAAGCCTCCTTCTCAGCTTTTATTAGCTTTACTAATGTTACAGTGCACTTCAGAATCATGCTCCTCTCCTCTGCTTGAGATAATAACTTTAAGGGGCTCTACTAGCAGATTTATTAATGCATTTTGATTTTTTTCTGAAATCATACCAGCTCCTTAATAAGACATGCTTCCTTCTGTTACCACAATTTTGTTGATAAGCTTAGGCTGGAGGTATGATTTCTTCCTATTTACTGTCTTAAAAACCTGTGCAAATTAAATTCTGCTCCAGAAGGAAAAGTACAGTAATGATGAATCAACTGAGAAATGGAGAAAACTTTCTAAGGATCAGTCTAAAGTCAATCTTAAAGAACTTTCCACTTTTGGGAAGCGGACTTCGCCTACATTGTGATAGTTTTGAGAATTTAACTTTTGACATTATTTAAAACATGCTCCTTACAAACTCTCATCATGTATTCATCAAAAAAATACACCCAAACCAAAGTTTTATTTTTCATCTTGACTATTTTTCTGCAGTTTCCATATATCTTCCAATTATTCAAAGTCTACAGAGGCTCGAGGCCTGTTTATAGCTTGACAAGCAGTCTCGAGATCCACCAACCAGCTTACGTCATCAGAGGTTTTTCTGCCTCTTGAAATTAAATTCTAGCACCTGATTTGAGACAAGGACCTTCCATTTCTAATCCTACATAGTTGTCACCTTGTTGTTGTAACAAGTTGTCACCTTGTTACGAAATCCCAGTATTTAACAAACCAATTTCTACACATGGGATTTGCCATGAGCAGTTTATGCAACAATGGTTTATAAATATTTTAATGGTCTTTGAAAGTTATACCTCAAAGTTATTAAGAAAATGTTTGTCATTAATTACCAGTGTGCCATCAATGCTATAGTTATGTCCAGGCTTCCCCTATCTGTTCTGCTAGTCTAATTAAAGGAGGTAGCAGTATTTTTTCCTTAAATGAAATTCAGGTATTTGATCAATACTTTTAATTTCGCAAAGGAAGATGATTCCCTTACTTGATCACTGTTTTGACCTTGTTCAAGGGCAGAGTTGGGTGAATGGAGGGCATGGTAGGAAAACCCCAAACCACATAATATATTACCTCCTATATTTTGGTGCAATAGAGTGAGTTGTAGAAAAACAGTTAAACCCCTTGTCTCATGTTTGAGTCAAGACTCTGTCAGGGTCCACTTCAAAGTATCTGACAGCAACAGCAGTCAATCTGTTACTTTAACTGGACTTTTGATGAAGCCTGCAAGCACATATCTTCAGAGGCATGTAGCATTTAATAATTTTTAGTTGTTCAGTTAAATACATTGAAAGGAGTTTGGATGATTGAGTCCAGATTCTCAAAGGCATTGCTGAATTTTATCAACTTCTAAATGAATGTATGATTTAATCTATATTCCCTAACAGCTTTAAAGGCTATTATCTCATTTAGACAGAGACCAATGCTTTCAGGTGAAAGAAATCAAGCTCTTTATATTACTAATGTGAGATCAATGAGTTTTAAGGTTGCATCAGTAAAATGTGCTTGGATGTAACATTGCTGAGGTTAACCAGTGCACCCTTCACCCCTGAGTTAGGTACGCATGATCCCTTTGCAGTGCCTGGGAGAACTGATTGTCTAAATGTAATAAAGTATTTATTGGAGCAGTTTTTATTGGTCTCCCACCTTCTTGTTCAAAGTCTGGCAAAGAAGAGGCCAGGTGTCTATTCTGGCTCAGAATGAGTGGTGCAAGGAGGCATCTGTGGTCTGTGAACTGGGGTGGATTTGGGCAAGACCAGCTAGTCATGGGGCTGCCAGGCTGGTGAGCTGCAGCGAAGCACTAGATGCACATCAGGTAAAGATGTCAAGGCTGCAATTGCTATGCATATGTGCCCCTGAAATAAGCCAAATCTTTCACAGAGGAAGATTTATGGGGGGAATGGCACACTGTGGGTTTTCTTCTCCCCTTTATATTTTCACTCCCATATACAGCTTTGATTTGGTTACATTGGAAGTTGTCCAAATGCTGATGATGGAATGACTCTGTATTTCTTACTACCTGTGAATGACAAGACATCCTTCCTGTTGGATCAACAGTAGTGAGCAAAATTAATTTTCTTAGATTTGCATCTGTTCCATCGTCCAAAAAGTCAAAATTGCTCACTTTACATATCTAACATAATCATCATGTATACAGAGAACATGCTTTATGTTGCAGCTTCAAAATTTTGAATTTTGAAGCTACCTGAAAAACTAGTTCTGTTTTGCAGAGGGTCTTTCCTATTCTGCCACTGGAAGGCTGGGGGAGGAAAGGAAGGGGTAGTGGAAAAATATGGTATATATGGTCACAGTGTCACACACAGAAAAGAATTGAATAAAGGTTGCAAGGAACAGGAAATGCTGCATACAAAGACTTTCAAATATTTGAGTTTTCAAGGCTAATAAAATCCTCTTAGTTATTTTTCACTACTTTTCTGATTTTCTTCAAGCAAAAAGGGTCAAACTAATTCTTCTATATGTGAAAGGAAACTTTCCCTATCCAAACCCTGGGGAAAGTTTTTGAAGATCTACAGAAATAGTTCATAAGAATGGTTAGTTACTTCATCTCTGCTTATGACAGGCCATTGCATTCATTTAAATATTCTTGTATCAAGTATCGAGGCTAGTAACTTGCATTGGACTGAAGCAACCCTTTGCAAGGCAGAAGACATTGATTTGGTGATATCAAAAGGTAGAAAAATTAATCCTTTCTTGTGTAATTTGTTCCCAATAATAATCACCTTAGCTGTTAAGAAAAATATGTCATTGTTTCTAAGCTGAGTTTGTCTGGCTTTGACTTTTATGCATTTGTCATCGTTATACTTTTTTTTTTTTTTTTTAGTCTGAAAGAGCTCTTCAGTACCTGCTATTTTCTCCGTGTGGAGGTCTTCAGACACTGTAATCAAGTCACCTCTTGGTGTTCTTTTAGATCAACTAAATGTGCTGAGCTCTTTAAGCTACTTACAGTAAGAATTTTCTCCAGTCCTTTTACTCATTTTTATGGCAATTTTTATGCATCCATTCCAACTTTTCATAGTCTTTTTTGCAATATGAGCAAGACAACAATTCCAAATATCATCAATGATGTCCATAAAAGTAAAATCTCCTTTCTTCTACTCCTTTTCAGACATTTAATGGAAGTAAGTCCATTTTAGCACAGATTTGCAATCTGAGTGTTTAGTGAGTTTTTGTTCAGTCTTACAGCTGAGATGCACTTGGAGCAGGTTGAGTTTTTTTTACCAGGAGGAAAGTTACTAGTCTGTTAATATGTCTTGTATTTGTTTCTTCTAGCTATATACTCTCGTATTTGTGTTTGAACAGTGCTTTGCGGGCTATAATGTGACCAGGCAGACTGCCTCCTCTGCTGGAGGGCCTGTTGAGGAGATTGTTCTGGGAGGGGGCAGGAGACCAGCTCTGACTGGCAGGTGCCTCCTTGCTCTGCCTTCGATCTTGGAGAAGCTCAAACTGGGACAGAGCGAGTCTAGACCATGGGGGTCACACCATCGGTGTAGAGGTTTTCTTGCTGCTTCCTTTTGGCTGTCTTTGCTCAGAGATTTCTAATGCTTCACTGGCTGTGGCTTTGTTCAAGATGTGAGCCTGGGCATGGTGTTCTGGTGGGAAGACTTTACTTTCTTTTCCCTTCCAGTTCTCTTTTCTATGCTTCGAACCAGTGTTTGGTGTCATTTTGTCAATAAGTATTTATTAGAGTGTTTTAGAAAAAATGATGTGTTTTTTAACGTTTCATGTTGGTCATAAAATGACATTTCTGCCTATATTTTAATTAATAACTAATTTACATATTTGGCACATTTTGTCAACATCGCTCAACATTTTTTTTAAGTTATTTTTTATTTTACACATCAAAGTTTTAAAGGCAAATAGACACATTGCCCTACATGTTCATTAGCTGAATTGATCAAATATGATATTTCTGCTCTAAATTATTAATGACACATAGCAAAATCTAGCTAGATGTATTTCTGTGTGTGTTACATGTGCACATTTTAGTTTAGGCACACATTCAAAATATGGGGCTGAAACTGTTCTGAGAAAGAAAACCTGTCATTGAATCTGATAATAAATTAACAACCATGAGCAAAAGTAACTAGCTGGGAGAAAACATTTCAGAAAGGAGTATTAGGTATATCCCTGTGTCATCAGGCTCTCCTTCTCCTTCGTGTCCATAACAGAGCTGGAAGCAGTCCTTTACACCCTGGGGCACAGGCTGTCCCCCGCAACTGTCATCGGAGCAGAGCTAAGCAAAAACCCAGATCCTATTCTTCTGTGCAGGCTGAGGTTCTTACCAGCTGGACAAAACAACTGGTCCATTTTGATGAAATTAAAGGATGCAGAAAAAATATTGCTATGATCAGTTTTTTCCCCCACTGTGGTATCTGAGTTAAAGAATAGTCAACTTTTACATTAGCAGTCATGAAAGAGAGGACTGGCAAAAGCTGATGAGAAGAAAGGAGGAAAAATTGGAAATGAAGGAAAAAAGAAGGAAAATGACTAAAACTTGTATAAGCTGGCATCATTGTAGTGAATTCAAGGAAGAGAAATGATCATATAAGAGGCAATCTGACCCAGCAGACATCACAGTTTACATGGATTCTTACTGGAAAATGGCATAACTCTTCCTTCCACAAAACAAACCCGGAAAGCTCGCAATCACTGACAGTTAGCTATAAGAAAAGGAAACACCAAACATTTTAATCACTTGCAAATGCAACAATGACATTTTCTTGTAGAAGGATTTGAGAAATTGGAAGGGAAACCAGCATTTGGCTAATTAGCTTAAATGTATTCATATACCTGGTTTTGTTTGCGGTGAATAGTTCTAACTGCTAACACGGGTGCTGAGAGACTGAAATGTGTTTACAATTATCCCAAGGGTCTCACTTTTGTATGCACTTCCATCATAAATTAGAAATGACAGAAAAAACCCAACTATGGCAAAGACTGACTAATAAACTGTTACATATCTGAATGTGCATAATCATATTTTGAAATAATACAGCCTTACTGTTTTTGTTCTCCAGATACACAAAGATGAAGACAGCAACCAACATCTACATTTTCAATCTGGCTATGGCAGATGCACTAGTTACCACGACTATGCCTTTCCAAAGCACTGAGTACCTGATGAACTCTTGGCCCTTTGGTGATGTGCTGTGTAAAATAGTTATTTCGATTGACTATTATAACATGTTTACCAGCATATTCACACTGACCATGATGAGTGTTGATCGATACATTGCCGTGTGTCACCCTGTGAAGGCTCTGGACTTCCGTACACCTCTCAAGGCGAAGATAATCAACATCTGTATCTGGCTATTGTCCTCATCTGTTGGTATATCTGCAATAGTTCTTGGAGGTACCAAAGTCAGGGAAGGTGAGTGTGAGCATTCAAAATTCAGTCTTTCTGCTTCTCAAATGACATGAAATGTAGCTTATAATATTGACTAAACCTGATCGATTCCTTCTTCAAAAATTATGTCTAAATTTCTGACATTTTGAAATACATTGTGGAACATTACAGTATGACGTATAAATCATTTAAGCTTAGATGTCCGGGCCAACCAAAAGAACAAAATGCACTTTGAAGCATTGTCTGTGCTAGAATGAGACCATCAAAAACTACTGGCAGACAGCAGGGGAAAATAATCAGGAATTTGATCACAGTGGACAGATCAAAGATCAGTTTAGGATGAAACTTGAAATGTGGGCTTAAGGTGCTTTTTGTAGGTGTTGTGAGAGTAGTTCTGATGAATTTCCAAGAGCAGAAACTAGATTGCCTGTCAGTATAAATATTAAAACTATCATTAGCACTGAGACTGGGGAGCTTATTATCAACAGCCATTTCACAGAACTTGAAGGCATGGTGAAGAAAAGTCAGTAGCTGGAGAGCTAAATGATACATGACAGTATTTCAAATCTCTTTTAAAAGGAGATGGGGACGTATATGGAGGCTTGGGAAAGCTGAGAATAAGGATCAGCAGAGGAACTGGGAATGCAGACCATGGCAGGGAAGCAACTACAAGAACATGGAAGTCTTTGAGATCTGTATGCATACCACCTGTGGGCTCTGCTTGAAATTTATAATCCATGAAGGACTGTGGATTGAGCCCCTGTAACTGGTGACTCGTTACCAAAACTGCCCTGCTATGGGGTTAATCTTGTTTTGAAATCCTCCTGGAGAAAGGAAGGGGAGAAGCATTCTCACACACATATACTTCATACCCACAGGCATGACTACAGTGCAGGAGCACCTCAGTGTCTTCAAAAGGTTTGAAGCCTCTAATGATGTCCTTGGGTTGGGGCCATCTTGTTAATGGATGGCTCGATAAAATAGAAGACAAGCATATTTATGTGGTGGTAGTCTTGTTTGAGATGTAAATAATTTTTTGAAAAATGATAATAATTTCCTGAATTAATAACCTTTTCTATTAGAAAGGTTTCACTCCTCTGAAGAGAAATAGCAAATTTTACATAAGGACACTGTTTTATCTGGCAGAGACAATAAATGCTGTGTGTTAAACTGTTTGGCACAGATCAATGCAAACAACATTTCAGTAACAGCTGCTCAAGGGCTGACTGACTTGGCTGATGTATAGTTTTTGTTCTTGCTGTTGGCCTTCTGGTGAGTAGGTGACAGAAGAGGCCTCTGGAAACTTCTTCCAGCCCTTTGGGGGATCAAGTGTTGTGGTCTGCAGTGTTGTAACTCTTCTCCCAGTAAAGTTTTGACAGGGTCTATAAAACAATGTCTAGCTCAGGAAATGTTAACTTTCAGGCATCTTCATTTGGGAAGAATGATTGTCTCACTGTGTATGAGATCTTGAAGGCCATGGGACATTGGCTTGGTCAGGTGTTTTGTTGGAGCATGCTTAACTAGCAGAATATTTCTATATTATAGATTCTCTATATATATTCACTGTAAGCATCATACATCAAGGCAGTGCTCTGAGGCTGGCAATGTTTAAATGTTTTTCCCACACCACGTGGCAGGAAGCCTGTTGGTTTTTTTCCTCCCGAAACAGAGACTAGTAATACACAGCTCAGCTGGGCCAAACGAGGTTGGAAATTGCTGGCAAATGCTTGTCAGCCCCTACTGTTCAGCGCTGCTTGTCTGATTTAAGGTCTCTCTTGAGCATTTAGCACCAATTATCTTGTCTGCTGTGTTCATGAATTGCACTGATAAATGCTGAAGGGGAAAAGCAAGGATCCTCCCTTTGCCTGATGGCTGGAGCTCAGGTCTGAAACTTTATGTTATGCTCGTCAAAATAGCTGTTGTTTATATGCTACAGGGCCTCTGTTGGATTCAGATTTAAACAACAACTGAACATCAAATGGAAAGTGATTATATTTAAAGTTCCCACCCATGCTCAGTTAGTCCCTTTTGTTCTCACAGTACAGGATGCCTGCCAGTGATGTCCTTCTGGGTACATATTCCCTGCAGAATAAATTTTACATCTGTGTAAATATTCCCTCTCTGGCCTTAATGGATCCTTTCTTGCTGAAGAATTGTTCACTTAAAAGAAATTTAAAAATTGGAGGTACTATTAGTATTCCCAGTAATAGTATGAAGTCTCCTTTTGAGTGCAGAGTATGGATGCCTGAAGGTAACACAATTAATAATGTATCTAACAGAAATGCATTTCCTACATTAAGATTAATCTTAAATGATACCTTGTCAAACACATTTAAAAATATATTTACACTGAAATACGATCTAGAATGTAGTTGTTGACATTTCTAGAGTAAAATTAGGGAAAAGTACAATTATGAAAATGTAGGTGACAAAGGATTTAGATAAGCTGATTGAGTGTCAAGACCCTGTTATGTCATAATTATGCTTTCAGATTAGCATCCTCCCCCAGGCTTGAAAGATACGTCTTTTCACTTTTCAGCTTTCCGAATCATCCATTAGTTGTTATATTATTTAAAATAAAACCTCAAAATATTTAACTTTGTTTTCAACTTTTTTATTTGAATGTTTTCGTATTCAATATCATTCAGTAACAGCTTTCTGATAATCTAACCGTGAAAATGTCTGTATGATACCATAATGATAACTTTTCCCCCAGTTGTTTTTCAAAACAAATTCTCTGCAATATCATCTTGATTTTTGAAGTGTTTTGATAGCAGGGAAATATGGCTTGGTGGAATTTTTCTGACTAGGTCTGCTGGAGACAGATATGAAAAAGTGAAGTGCAAGAGTATATTGAATCATTCCACCCTTAGATCTGATTCAATAAGAGCCAATACATAATGATTCGTAGAGGAATAACAAATTCAGTAGGGAAAAGGAAAAAAATTCTAAGAATAATTCAGTGCTCAAGAGGATAGAATCTAAGCTAAAATTCAGAGTGAAAAATCCCAGTGTTACCTTGACTTGTCTTCAGCAGAATTTAAATGCTGATAAATTGTAAATTTATCCCTCCTCTTGCCTTGCCATTTATCTTCTTTCTTGGTTTTCCATATGTTTTATATGCTGGAAGGCTCCAGTGAGGTCAGAAAATGAAACCTCAAATATTTCATTCTTTGCAGCCTCCTGTCAGTTGGAATATCTCTGGGATGTAAAATCAAATGACGGAGCTGGTGACTCTGAATCCTGGCATGGGCAATCAGGAAGGGAGTGGGCTGGTGTCAGTGGTCCAGGTCCTGCAGTCTCTGTGCAGGCTGAATTTTCAGTGGCATAATCTACAAAAAGAGCAGCTTCCATTTGACTCTGCACACACACATATTTTATTTGCTTGTGTTTAACTGAAAAGAAGCTGTTGCCAGGAAATAAGTTTTTCTGAATGCAAGCACTTACGTGTTTTCCATTTGCACTGAAGAAGGCACGTGGGAAAAGATTATTACACAATTATCATGTATTGGCAAAATCTTCCTACGATCAAAACCTCATTTGGCTCCCACCATTCACGATTCCAAAAAGTCTCCACTTACAGAGAAAAATGTATGTAGTTTGATAATAATTATGAGATTTCTACTCCATTGAACATGGTACTCATTCTGGTTTTACCTCTCAGTGAGATTCAAATGGAAAGACCTTTACAAATTTTTTAGTTTTGTGCTCTGCATTTTTAGATCTTCCCATGGGAAACAAATTTTACACAATATCATGCATTTTAAAGAGCCCCATGTCTCTAAGAAATTTCTAGACACAGCTGCATAAAACCAGTTCAATGGTAATAGAAAGCTTTCCTTGGAGTGATTTAAAGATAACTCCGTTTATTAATATCACATTACATGATAATCACTTTTTCTAACTTATGGTATGATAATTATATTATTTAGAATATCTAAGAATAATGCAGTTTTCTTCCTCTTGGTTCTTTCATTCCTAGACACTGCTAGCACTGAATGCTCCTTGCAGTTTCCAGACAGAGATTACGTGTGGTGGGACATCTTCATGAAAATCTGTGTCTTTGTCTTTGCATTTGTTATTCCAGTTCTCATTATAATTATTTGCTATACTTTGATGATCCTGCGCCTTAAAAACGTACGCCTTCTCTCAGGTTCTCGAGAAAAAGATCGAAACCTGCGCCGCATCACCAGGTTGGTTCTTGTGGTTGTGGCAGTTTTTATTATCTGTTGGACTCCTATTCACATTTTTGTGCTGGTTGAAGCGTTAGGGGATGTATCCCACAGTACTGCTGCTATATCCAGCTATTACTTCTGTATTGCTTTGGGTTACACCAACAGCAGCCTCAATCCAATCCTTTACGCTTTTTTGGATGAAAACTTCAAGAGATGTTTCAAGGACTTCTGCTTCCCTTTTAAGATGAGGCTGGACAGGCAGAGCACTAGCAGAGTCAGAAACACTGTGCAAGACCCAGCTTATACTAGGGAAGCAGATGGGACAAATAAACCTGTATGACTAGTCGTGGAAATGTCGTCTTACTGTCCTCAAGAGAGAGAAGAGTCCAACGACCTAGGACTGACGCAGATTACCACTGCAGTTTGAACTGGACTCACCCAGACAGATGTTTCTGGAATATTTTAGAAATCTGAGTAGTATGAACTAAAGCAAGTTAATTATCAACAAATAAGAACTTCTGAAAATAAATGAAAAGGACCTGGTCAGGTGTTGGCACCATGCTTCTTGTGCTTGAGCTGGTACCAACACACACTTTTGGGGAAGACAGGAGATAGTGTTGTACCAGCTGATTCTGGATAAGGAAAGTTCTGGCTTTTCTCTTGACAATGCATAAGGTTATATTAAGCAACATTTGGTCTTAACACTGAGTTATGCCACAGATTTCTGCCCCTATAGTGATTGCTTCTGAACTATGTAGTTTGATAACTTGATCTGTCATACTCTTTTACAGTGAAGAGTGTTGCAGAACGATGCCAGAGCTATAATCAATATTGTTCTCAACTAGTATACCTGTAACATTTGTCTGCGCTGTGGAAATCCAATTTGAGCATGATCTATCTGCCTACACACCAAAGTGATTTATAGTGTCTGTGTATGGTAAAATATTTTGGCATTTACAAATACTGGAATTTAAGGAGAATTGTTAGTATATTTTTAGCACGTGTTTAATCACCTGTGTGTAATGTTTTCTGTGTGTGATTTTCCAAGATGATTGTGTACTTATTGATTGTGAATAATATAATATGCATTTTTCGAATGTATTTTGAACAAGAGGCTAGAAAACTTCAAATATATCATGTGTTATAAAACTGATGAAAAGCCATGCCACATTCATTACATGGGGGGAAAGAATCTCATTCCATTTTCATTAAAGGGGACAAACGGACACACTTGAAAATAACGCTGTACTTGTTTTCCTGGACAATTTGTCAGCAGACTTAAATAAATATTCAATGAATTAGAAACTGGTGAATTAGCATATGGATTAACTGGATGGATACAAAGGAAATTAATAAATATACTGGATTCCTTAATGGTACTTGAATGGAAAAGTTCACATTTTATTGATGATGATACATTTTCTTTGATATGGTTCTATGATTTCAGTAAATTTCTCTGTATTCCTGTGAAGATGGAGATGGCAAGGCACAGCTACACAAGTTGCTGTCTTGCTGAAGGTAAGTTTATGGTAAAAGGGAGACTAAACTTCAATCTGTAGTCTTTTGTTTTCCTAATTGGTATATATTACTACCCTTGCTTCTGCTGTTGCTGAAGTTTAGAGGAATGCTCTAATTATCTTCACTGGGAACAGATCTGGTCATCAGACATCTTCCTGGTAACTTTGTTCTTTATGCAAAATCATGATCAAGGTGGGTGCCTTCATTGCATGGCATATTTTCTCAGAAACACAGTCTGGTTTGGTCACACTGGACCAAAAATCATTTATGCATACCAGTATATATCATGGGATTTGCTCCTGTAGCTGGCAGTACTGGTTCTTGTGAAAGTGCTGTAGAGATTCAGCCTTCTGCCTAACTTCCACATCCTTTATTGTTAGCACACTCATTTATGTGAAATATTTTTGATATCAGGTCGATAAATGCAGTGCTCCTACATTCATCTTGCAGTACCAAACCAATCCTGAACAGTCAGAGGTGTTCACAGCCTTTCAGTGGCACTGCCATGTGGAGCAGAGCTGTGAGATTCAGGCCATGGAATTTGGTACTTGAGAACTAGCTGCTCTAATAAAATTATCTTTCTTAATGAAAATCAAGATAATCCTTTCTGGACAACTCTAGCACTTTGTCATTGTTTCTACATGAAGAGTGAATAGCTGGCCTCAGGATACTTGATTTACCTGGGGAGATTAATGATGCTCACACAACTGATTGAGTCTAACTTCTTACCTTGTCCCTCTTTCTAATTTTTACATGCATACACCTTTCTAAATAAAGTTATGACCTTTAAACAGTCACAAAACCAGAATGTTTAAGGTAAAAATTGACAATCTAAGGTATTTATCAAGTTAGGAACAAATAAACTGAAAAAACTAGACCCTAATGAATTATTTTCATTCCAAATGACCTGTGCTCTTGTTCACAATTTACCATTTGCATATGTGTACCTGTGTTTCAATACAGTTATTACGCTATACATTACATGCAGTGTTCCACATTATAATGAAAAATCAGTGTTACTTTGTAAAAAGGAGCTTTACAATAATTTTTATTTTTTGTCATTATGTTTTTAACAAGGGGACCATCTTCCCTATGATAGATGGAGGAAAATATGAGTTCCTAGCAATTTTTCTTTGGTATGGAAATATCAGTGTTGAAAAGTGGTGTAAGAATGTCTTCTAAAGATTTATTTCGTTCATGGAACATTAACAGCCAAATTAGTCTGTATGCAGCAGAAAGGAGTCTTAGAGGTTTTCTTGTCAAATTAGGCAGCTTACCACACTTCAGTGAACAACAGAGGAAAGTTGGCTGAGATTTTTTTATAACTGAGAAAGTATATTAAAAAATAATATTATATTTTTGCTCACAGAATATGCTTCCAGGTGGTTAAATTCCCATTGTTTGTTCAGCAGTTCCCAGACTGGAATGACTAACAGGCCAACCAATTATTCTCACAGGAACATGCATGGTGACTTTGGAAACCTGTATTTAAGCCTTGTAAAGCACCTCACTTTCTATGTAACTCCAGACAAATGACTTGTCTTTGCTCTTGTGTAGCTGCCTGTCTCCAGGAGGCAGCAAGAGGTGAAGGAAGGGATGAGAGCTGCCTGGCCCAGCCGTCGTAGTGCTGGGTAGAGGATGGGGCAGCAGGGACAGGCTGTGCTGTCCCATGGGTCCTGGAGGAAGACAACATGGGGCAGATATGTGCAAGCAGCCTGGGAATCAGCCATACTTTCTGCAGCCAGCCTCACCTCTCTTCCTTTTGGCAGATTCCAAAAATTCAGTATTGCAAAAGTATGGTCCACGGTCATTTGACCTGCTTGTGGGGTTAATTTCCAATCAATTAGTGTGGATATTAGGGTGTCATCTTCTCTGTTGCCTCTTTCTTTTAATTTAGAAATCTTTTGCATGGAAAACATACCAGGTGTTCTGGTTCTTTTGTCTCTGCTTTGGAGAGCAGAGCAAAAGAGTGTTACCACGGAGTTAATGAAGTTTGCAGGTCAAGTGCAGAGGTACCAGATTAACTGGAGAGTGGAAGGCTCTTTCAGTCTCAGTGCCTCTCCACTGTAAGTTTAATTATCCTTAACATTTAGATACTCTACAGCTGCCACTGGATGACCCCTGTAGCTAATTTGGTGTAGTTTTTAATGTGGATTGCAAGAGAACAATTAGGTGTAAAAAATAAGTAGAAACCTTACTCAAATCTCTCTGTTCTTGGGGATTTAACTGAATCTACATGTTTGTGTATTAGAATTGCAGGACAAGGAATAATAATGATTTTGTTTTTCTTTTTTTTTAAAGTTGGGGAATACCCCCAGTGATATCCATGTGTGTCAAATGTCCTGCACTTTCTTTAATGCTAAATATCTTCTACACAGTGAAAGTGTCTTTCTTCAAATAAGAAAACTATTACCTAGGTTTGACATTACCCTCTAAAAACCAAGGTGGGCACAAGGTGTTCCTTTTGCCTTCAGCTAAGTTCTGCAGTGCATTTCTTATTGTCCAAGACAATATTATACCAGATTTTTATTTTTTTGAAGTTTTTATTTAATGGCAGTCATGGTTTCCTCCTAACCTAATGAAAGCAAATAAGCATTGAAAGAGAGACAATTTACATAACTAATTTCCATGACAGACACAGCCTAGAAACAGAAAGAAAATACAATTGGTGTAATGCAAAAGCAGAACATCTCACCTGTGGTGCTGAGGATGTGAGGTTGTTTGTGTGCATGAGAAACAACTTTTCTTCTGGTGCATGTACACGTGCATGTGCATGTGGATAACTGTTCAGTGCCTCACTGCTAGTACATTCAGAATGCATTAAATTGAAGAGAAAACAAATATTTAGCATGTTTTCTAGCTACATGGATAAATAAAATATTAAAGGAAGATTATGCATCTTAACTCAAATGTAAAAGATATGTTCTGCTAGGGTTTGTGAATAGGAAGAGCTAAGTTTTCAGGTAGTTTCACCTAGTTTGAGGTAATTAGTCCTGAGAGATGCTATCTCGTTTTGGATTGGACTTAAATATTTATGATTTAGCATCTGGCAAAGCAGCTATCTTAAGCTGCCACTCATACTGTCTTACAATGAACAACTGGACACAGAAAGAATCTTTAGAGTGGTATAAAATACCTTCCTTTCCACGTTTTTCTGTGCTGATACCAGATGGGACCAAAAGAGCAAGTTTCACATGCTGTGCGAGCAGTCTGATTTTGTATTGTTTCCAGCTAACTACGAGAAAAACTTGTGACCTGTGTTACACACTGTCACAGAATTAAAACAGGTATGTGATAGTTAAGGTGTTTCAGGGCAAATATATGACTCTTAAAGGTCATAGGGGAAAAATGATTTCACACAAACATCACAATTAGTTATCTTCCTTATACTCAGTAATAATGATTTTTCAATATGAAGTCTAAAGATGGATAAGGAGTTTTTTCAAAAAGATGTTTTTATTTAAATTCCATATTTTGCCCAATATATTTTCAGGCCAGAGTATCACTCTTCACTTTTCAACTGTGACATTCAAAAGGAATTTACGTCCCAAGGGGCAAAGAAACTACATTCAATGGTACGCATGCAACAATATATACAATTTTCAGTAGGCCTTGGGTGTCTTACCTCACTCGTGTCATTGAAGATCTCTCCCACACATCCGTATAGCTCTTTATTTTAAAGCCAGGCTCTGGTAATGTATTCAAGGAAAGACAGGAATCGTTATTTCTAAAAGAATCTTAGACTTAAAAAATGCACATGTCAAAGAAGTGATGCTATTTTATCGCAGATGAAAAGGCAGCCCCTGAGGTGTTGCCCAAGGTCCAAAACTGCTTTTCACGTTCAAAGAGCATGTCCATTAAAAGCAGTGATCTCTGAGTAAACAGAAACTTCCCTAGAAATGCAGACCTCAGTTCTGTCAAGGAACTGTCAGTGTAAACAGACCATTACTAAAAGAGTACACTTGCTTGTTAAAACATGTTTGATAGTCAACCTTCATACTAAAATGTTGAAATGCCCTTTTTTTCTGCTTGCAGCTGGTGTAATCAGCTAGAGATTGGCTTGCTCTTAAGCAGCTCTGAATGTATGATAGTTGTAACATTTTTGAGAGATTATGAACTGGTGAAACAATAGGAGGAAGAGAAGGAAATGGAGCACAGTTGATTTACCTTACAGAATGATAATGACTGCTCAAAAAAAAAAAAAAAGTATGATACAGTTAATTTTTCCTTTCAATATTCTTTTTGTGAAAGAATGCATATTTTTTTTCTTTTCTTTTTTCTCCTCTCACTCCCCAAATGATACGTGTGGGACATTGTCAAGAAAGAACAAATTATTCTAGACTATGGGTTTCAAAGTATTGGTTTGAAGGCTGACTAGTGTTGCTTTCTGATAAGGTTTGGTTACTCATCATGCACACTAATAAAAGGCTCAATGGACACAGAAATGACCATCAGTGAGAATACCCTTGTTTCTCCTGTCCCATCCCCTCACAGAAATGTGGTGGTTTTGAATTGCTAGCATTTTGCTCCGGCTTTAAATACTTCTATTGTTGAAAAGACCAAGCTCTAAGGTGAAAGCTGTGTAGTAACTTGGCACAGCACAAGTAAAAATCTGTTTGAAATGCATGAAATGGTGAGATCAGGAGATGACAGAGAAATGATGCTCAGATGCTGAGAAACTCCAAGCTTAGTGAATGAGCAATATCTCAACATGCCGAGACATTTGGAAAAGAATTGAAAGGGAAAATTTTGTCCTGTGAAAGACAAAGGGAAAAGTCTCACTGATTTGAGCCAGCGTCCCTCTTGGTGCTGATAAATGAATGTAGTCCTTGCAAAGAAGACAGTCAGGGTGATTGTGTTGGGATTTTTTTTTCAAATTGCTTATCAATTCTTAATTGAACACAACTCTTGTAAATCTGGTTATTTTTTTGACTGGAGTATTTTCTTCAGGAAAATGTGGATTCAGCAAAACTGGTTGAGTTTGTCATAACTTACCTAATCTGTCAAATAAATTCATTTTGCCCGGATAATATCAAAGGGCTTAATTCTTAACTGTACCTGGCAGCTGTGTAGTACAATATAACAAGTACACTTATTAATTGCCAGAATGACAGACTGAGAGGAGATGTTTCAACTGGCTGAATCATTTTGGCTTGTTTTGTTTCTTGAAAAATCCTGGAAGTTTGATTTCTTGTCTTGATTCAGAACCAAATGGAGTTTCAGATTTTCTCAGACAACAGGGAATTTACTTGTTAAATATAGTCTTTGCCTTACCTCTACCACTCAGGAAAAGGACCTGACTGCCATGTGTGTGATCGCAGCCATCAGCAGAAGAACATGGGGGAATATGGGGAGGAGAAGACCTCCCTGAGTAGATAGTACCCTGCCTGTCTGGGTATAAAAGCAGGGCAGCAGTGGCTGTATAATGCTGCCCAAAAAGCAGAGCTTACTGCAGGAGCATGACAGCACAGTTGACTCAAGACATGTGCAGGATGCGACTTTGCACTATGTGGATTTTTCAGCCTGGAATTCCATTAGGTAAGTTCAGGTTACTAAGGAAGGGAGCTGGGTGTGCCACACTACACACAGATGAAAATGGACATTGAGAGGGGGTAAAGCTGATCTGTCACCATAGCAGAAGAATAAAGATACAGCTTTTGAAATTGAAAACAAGTTGAAAACTCACAAATAAAAGTACTTTTATACATACAGCATGTATCGCTAGCACATGAAATTAAAGGATGTGGCTCAGTCATAGTCCAAAAGAATTATTTATGTAGCTGAATCAGAAAGTTAGGAGCATGAAAAGTTTGCAACCACCATTTCAGGCATTAAACCAACACTAACCTTACCAGGAGCATAACACAAATTCCAGGTATTTAGGGCACGTGATGTCCAGCTTTGTTCCAAGCCTCTGCTTAATACAGCAGGGCATTTTGGTAGAGGGGAAGATACCCAGGAATTTTAGGCTGAACTAGTGTCTGATGGGAAGGGAAACTAGTTGTAAGAAGCAACTTTTCCTCAGGACTGAGAAACGACAATGTTAAAATGGAATCTAAAATGAGAGCTATTGCTCAGGAAAGGAATAGCTGATGTACTTTGGTGTATGTGCCAAGGCATTCTGTATCTGCTGCAGAGTAAAGAAGTGTTATTTTGGGGAAGCTAAAGAAAGAAAAGATGGACATTTTCATAAAGTAGATTCTGAAGAATAAAGAAACACTGAAATTTTTGACCAACCAGCTAATTTTAACAACTAATATTTTCTTCATTTGTTTATATTCTGTGCTACATTTTGATCTATACACAACTTTTAAAAACCTTGTTACCATAAAGCCAATGGTCTATTATGTGTGAAATGACCTAATTGTGAAAAATAAGTGGTAAAAAACATGTTTTCCCCTTCAGTATCTGCAACAGTGCTTTGCATGTGTGACATAGGGATAATTGGCAAAATAATCCTGTTTCCAAAAACCACACAATTTGTCCCCGTCTTCAAAATCAATACAAATATTTGTCACAAATTACTTACGTGACTGATTATAATGTAACTGGGAAAATAAACAGCTTCCTCCCTCCTGCTGTGTTTGTACCATGTGCAAACAGCAAGGTACGTTGCTCAGCATTACTTGACACCATGTGATGAAGGTATCTCAAGAGGTGAAGCTTTTCAGTTGTGATTATAGATACAGATAGAAGTAAAATGATAAGGCTGAAACTTTCTCAGAAAGCTAGCAGTTAGATATGACTACATCAAGGAGGTAAAAGATCAAGATTTTTTTGCCTGTGTGATCTGTCACCTTTCCAGGCCGAATTGGAAATTCTGGGGCCCTTGCCCCCTATGCCTGCTAAATAGGAATTTGATGGCTTTGAGCATGTCCTTGGGATCAATCAGGACTGTGAGGCAACTGATAATTAAAAAGCTAAGATTTAGCACCAGTTGCAGAGTCTTCTGCTCACGTTAACATTTGGGCTCTGAGTTTCCTTTCTTTGCAAGCAAGGAAGTAAATATCCTCCTTTTCTGAAGGGAAGTGTAAAATTCTGAGCCAATATACAGCAGTTTTGGTAATTCAGAGACATAATGTTATCCTTCTTCATAAATTATTAGCTGTGGTGGCAACGTTGTTTGGTAACTGCCTGGAAATCAAGGTTTACCTGCCTCTTCAGATATCTGGATAGCTGCCTAACAGACTGCATGTGGCTCAGGAGTGGCTGCTGCATAAAGCACCAACGTGCTAGGTATCAGTGACCTCTGACTGCAGATTTTGATCACTTCCTGAAAAGCACTTTGATGTCCAGAAATCATCCAACTTCAAAAAGTGGAGAAAAACTGTTGCCAAAAGAAAATTTTCCATGTGGCTTTGAGGACAAATGGTAGAGATGGGATGGCACTCCAAAGTGCTATTTATATCTCATTTTAAAAGATTTTAATAGAGGAAGGATTTTATATTTTGATCTGAAATCAAAATATAAACCGCAAATCTTTGTTTAATTTGCATTTTCTCTTACAACACAGTGAAAGAAAAATAAAAATATTTCCATCTCAAACAAACTCACAATTTTAGAAAATTGCATTTGAAAAAACCCTGTTTTTCTGATCAAAACTGAAAGAATTGTCTGTATTTTCTGAAAGATAGAAGTTTGTATTTCCTCCTATCATTTCAACAGAAAAGCAATGTATCTCTCTTCAAATCAGCTGAAATATGTTCTAAACCATGGACAGTTTAGAGAGCCTCGGTGTATGGAGAACAAGTGGAAAAGATGGGTACTGAAGTACAAAAGATTTGGTATGGTGGGTAAAAGGTCTGAGGTAAAAAGGGAGTTTGGAAACTTCTGTGAAGTACTGCAGAATTTCATGGTAGAGGCCATTATGTTTTGGAAGAAGACATGTACTAGAAGAAGACATGCACTGGAAGAAGACATGCCTCAGAAGAAGACTACTTACTACTGCTGACTGCATTTTGTCCCAGACTGTCTTCTGTCAAAGAAAATACTTAGCTGTCTGTCTCCAAAAAAGCCATGACCATTCTTAAAATATTTTGATGTACAAGAAGGTTTTCAAAAAGGCAAGACTAGGAAGAATCATTGGACTAAAGGATGCTCTTTAGTTATTGTTTAGTATGGGCAAGAAACCTGTTGACTGTATTTCTATTTCTAAAAATGTGAAATACTGTATCTGTTGGACAATTGATAGACTGATCTGTGAAAATACTCGCCTGTGAAGTTGTAATGTACTTGGCAAAACCGCTTGTTAATTAGCCAAGGAAATGGCAGGACACATTTTAGGGATACATACCTCCCCTCTGTCTTCCCTTTCTTCTAGAATAATAATTTTGTATGGCCAGAATTGCCCTTTTTCAAAAATGCCTTTATTCAGCTCAAAAACAGCATTAATGTACTGTCCTCTGTAGTAGGTAAGCTGGTATTTCATGCTCTCAGAGCACTTTTTCCCTCGGTCTGGTGAAGTTTCTTATCTCTGCTTTGTGTCACAGTGCAAGAAATATCCAGGGCGGGATGGGGAAAAGCATGCACCACACGATGCTCAGCAATGGGCTATGGCATCATTTGAGGAAGGAGGTGCTGCTGGTGTTGCCACAGGCAGCACAACTCCTGCACAGGGATTAGGCTTACCTAGTATATCATGCCCCCCTCTTCTTGCCAGTCCTGCTCCAACTCCTCTCTTCTTCTTGGCTGAAAAAAAAGACTTAGAAATTTTACATGTAGGCATAAAGCTGTTATCTGTATATCCATATTTTCTTTTTTTTCCTTCATTTTAGTAACCCCTATATATCTCTAAAACTCAGTGATTACCTCCAGCTATATGAATTACACTAAAAATAAAATGCTTTAGCTTTATGTGAACTCTGACAGGTGTTACAGTTCTGCCCCACATGTAAGTACACAAATACAGTGTTCCCTGGCAGCTGTTTCTGGGTATAGAGTTTCTTTTTTCTTTTCTGACAGGGCCAAGAGAAATTCAGCCACTCTCGTGCACCCTGGAGATACCATCAGCATATGATGATATAGATCTTAATTGCGTTTATGTTTGTGCGGTTTAAAAATGTTTTGTTGCTGATTACGCCATTACCCAGAGGTACATACAAATTGATTCCTCAGTGTGGCAGCAATAAAAGGGAGCAATAATAATAGTAATAATAAATGGATCGTATAAAATGTTATGAAAGTAATTGAAATATTTTTCTTGACAAAATGAGACATTTGATACATTTCATTCATTTAATGAAAAAATGCATGTAGTGTCTCTGGGATCCGGGGGAGAACAGAAGCTCTTCTCATCCCAGAACACTTCAGTTATGGCCAATGGGTTTTATTTGTTTTTATATGGTGGAAAAACTTTTTTTTCCCCACCAAAAAAAACTCTCTGCAACTTCCACTTTCAACAAATCTTCTGCAACCCAGAAGAGTTCCCATGTGCATTGTCAGGGTGCTTTCAGCTGAGTGAGTGATACAAGTTTGAACCTTGCATAGTAGGTTTCGGAGCTGCATTTGAGCATGACGTAGAGTGCTCTGTCCCCAAGTTAATGCTGTTACTACAGTGTTATTTTCACCTGCTTGAAAGCCAAATGGTGGCAGCTGCAACTACACTTTTATTGAAGCCCAAGAGGCATGTGGGAGAGGTTTCCAAGTCACAGCTGTCAGGCAAAAGCATGACCTAGGCAAGGAGTTGCTTGGGTTTGGCACAGGCTCGGCATACACAAAGCAAAAATTTGGACATGTGGAAAACTTCAGGAACATATATATGCCTATAGGTTTCTGTAGTGATTAATGGCAGCTGGGCAAGATATAGAAAGCATGCTGCTGGTGTACAAAATTCTATTAAATTCTACCTATTCTTTAAAGAGAAGCAGACCTTTCTCTTCACAGGCTTTGTACTGAAAGTAATTGTTCTGTGTGTCACAGAAACCACATTTCTGATTTCACTCTGGTAAATGAATTTTAAACAGAAAATAAAACACAGCCAAATCACATAGACCTAATGATAACCACATCTGCAACTCAAACCTCATTAACATCAGATGACTAATATAGAGCTCTTTGTATGAACTTGCAAGCTTAACTCTTTGTATCAGTTCTGGCCAGGCGCATACAAATTGTGAATCCCACCTATTCAAGTAATATTAACTGGTGTCACATGTGCAACGTGTCAGATTAGATACCCTCATACAATCACTGTACAACATATGTATAACATTTTTGTTCATTTCTTAACCAATATAGAAAAAGGTAGAAAGGTGTTATAAAGGGATATTTATTGCTTATATGGCTTTAAAAAAATGGATTATATGAGGACAAGCATCATGCTGTTCTGTAGGAAGCATTTTGGTCTCATCAAACAGCACAGAGCTTATAAATAAATTGAAATAATAAAACTATCTTTTTATAGCCTTTTTCATTTGGAGGGATCCCAAGGTACTTTACAAAATGCATACAATGAATAGAAATTTCTTTCCTGCTGAAGAAATGCAGCAAGTTATTTAATTATTGAGAGCAATGAAAAGATCTTTTTGTTTAAATGTAAAGTCAGAGAATTTCAGGTAGGTGAATGGCCAGGCTTATAACTAGCCAGCCCCTTTGAAGGAAATGCTATGGTTTTGCAAAAAACGAACGATGGGGTTTCCAGACAGTCTGATATTCACAGCGGAGATGTTCTCAAAGGGCCAACAGTGATTCATGACAAGGGAAAGGGATTGGTTTGACTAAGTACGGGGAACCAGGCTGGAGACAGGACTGGACAACACCCTGGTTAGATAAAAGGGCATGAAAAGGGCTCACAGAGAGGAATTGCTGGCAGCACCTGTAACTCTGAAGCAGGACTTTTATTCACAGAGTTCCTCCTGTCCAACCAGCAAAAGCTGTTTCCAGAAGGTATTTAGCCCCTAAGATGGTACTTTGAGGACCTCCTGTTTTACAGAATAACTGTATCTTGTTAAGGCAGTTCAAAGGCTGAGGCACCTACAGAGGTATTGCTGAAGTGGCATCTTCTGGCCTTGTGCCCATCATAGGAAATGCAGCTGAAAACCTTGGTTTGTACATCTTACTACTTAAAAGCTTTGATTCCTGCACTCCATCCCAGTGAGGATGAGTTTCAGTGTTGGATATTGCTGATTAAGAAGCTGATATAGGTCAGAGTACCTTGGGTACATGGATACTGCCATTCTCAGGTAAGAAGATGGGAGTAACACCATTTGCATCGTAACAATCATCAAGCTTTTAGGGCAGGCTTTTGCTTTAGTTGTAATACATTAATCCACCTTAGCTTGTCCTTCACCACATTATTGTTCAGATGCTATAAAGCTGCTGTTAAGCTTATTTAATTACTAGAATTAAGATTTTTTTGTTTGTTTGCTAGAGAACTACAGTGAAGTAATAGAGATCACTTTTACATCTTATCCAGCCTGTCAGTATTGGCTCTAGTCATAAGTAGCTGGACATTACACACCCCAGGAACTCATACTTTGCTATTTTTACTTCATTTCATGCTATCTTATTGTAGTCTAACAAACTTTGTGTCATCTCATGGCAAAATACAAATTACCTGTAAACATGCACAGCAAAGACTATGCTATCTCAACGTGCACTGTGAGCAATTCAGCCAGCTAAACTGAAAAACATTCCTCACAAACTAAATATTGTTACACTACTCTTTATTTCAAAAACTTTTGCTTTGTAAGAAACAGAAGACACTTCTTGGGAATTGCCTTACTTACCTTTTACCTGATTTCCTCCCAAAACAAGTGATACGTGGCAATACTTTCACAATAATGTATTGAAAGAAAATATCTTTTCCACAAATTTATTCTCCAATTTCTCTCATTTCTGCAATGAGTAATCAAAAAGTGCTGCCTTTTAAGAGATTTTAGCTCTTTCCAGAGCCAGACAGCACTGATATTGATGGGAACATGTATTTGGTTTGTGTGGCCAGTTTTATCTTTTTTTTTTTGTGTGTGTGCATATGTGTTTGTCGATTTTACTGCAGTGGCTTCTGTGAGAAGCTGCCAGAAGCTTCCCCCATGTCCGACAGAGCCAGCGCCAGCCGGCTCCAAGAGGGACCCGCTTCTGGCCAAGGCTGAGCCCATCAGTGATGGTGGTAGCGCCTCTGGGACAGTGTATTTAGCAAGGGTGAAAAGTCCTGCACAACAGCAGTTGTAGCTGGAGAGAGGAGTGAGACTATGTGAGAGCAACAGCCCTGCAGCCCCCCAGGCCAGTGCAGAAGGAGGCAGGAGGGGCTCCAGGCCCCAGGGCAGAGCAGGGGAAGAGTGTGGGAAGGAAGAAGCGGCAGAAAAAATGTGTGATGAACTGACCATAACTCTCATTCCCTGTTCCCCTGCACCACTCAGAGGGAGGAGATAGAGAAATCAGGAATTAAGTTAAGCTCGGGAAGGTGGGGGGAAGGTGATTTTTTTCTGATTTGAACGGTAATTAAACTAATTTCCCCAAGTCGAGCTTGTTTTGCCTGTGATGGTAATTGTTGAGTGATCTCCCTCACAAGCTTTTTGTTATGTTTTCTCTCCCCTGTGCAGCTGAGGAGGGGAATGACAGAGCAGCTTTGGTGGGCACCTGGTGTCCAGCCAGGGTCAACCCACTGCAGGACACTTGGCTGTTTGCCAGCTATGGCACTCCATGGTGGGGAGCATATGCCATGCTAGAAGATGCTATAGGAAAGATTAGGGCAGGCCACAGCGTTCACATATCTGGTCTGTTGCTGTCTATCCACTCTTTGCTAAACATTTATTTTCAGACTAAAACACAAAGCATGTTCTATTCTAGCTCCACCACCTACTTTTATTATTCTTAAAGGCTTGGAAGAAACTCAAGCAGGGCCTAGAGAGTCATATTTTTGAAGTGAAAGGGGTCTTCACGAGATGAGCATTGTGGAATGAGCTTTCTTCCCCCTGCAAACACCAACAGGCATCAAAATCTGTCAGTGAGATAAGTGCTTGTGGATTACTGTGACATTAATGGCTTTTTATGAATTTGTAAACTGTCTTGTGGCTTTGTTTAATATGAACATTTCACACATCCTGGGTGCTTCACACTTACAGGAACCCTCTGAGGTATAATATGAGTCACAACTTTAATAATTGGGGGAAAGAAATGGAAATTTGCTGCTTAACAGGGAAGGAGTTGGTAGATGGGTAAAGCTGCCTTGTTTATTAATATAGCTGATCTGAATATGGAATTCCTTTCAGAAAAGCATTAAGATGGATGGAGGGAAAAAAAGAGGATAGGAAAACAAGTATTTTTTTCTTCTTTTCTGGGGAAAAATAGCGTATTGCTGGTGGCCTGGCATTCTGATCCCCAGCCTCTGAGGAGTAGTGGGTGGATGTTCCTGGAGCAGGGAAGGAACGGCTCGGGAGCTAATAGTTAGTCAAGGAGCTAAACTGGCATCCTGAATAGCTTTCTGTTTGTGGAATGTGGCTGTGGCCTATAGGCACAGGTGTGTTAGTTACCCCACTGGTAAAACTTAGGTAAGTAGCTTTAACTTTAAAATTTATGGCTCTTGGAAAGAACAAGGTAAGGCAAATGATAAAACACTAAGTTTTATTTGTATTCTGTATTAGTTTCTACATTGCATTCACAGCAACTACTTATAAAGCTAGAACAATGATTTGAATGGAGAAGGTGGGAGGTTTGAATGATGAGGAAGAAATAATTTTCTGAGAGAGAGAAGCCTCTTAACAATATTCTAATGGCATCCTTGACTGCGTTAGGAGAAGTGTTGCGAGCAGGTCAGACGAAGTGATTCTTCACCTGTTCTCAGCGCTGGTGAGACACACCTGGAATGCTGCATCCAGTTCTGGACTCACCGGTACAAGAGAGACATGGACAAACTGGAGAGTCCAATGAAGGGCCACAAAGGTGATTATGGGGCTGGAATGCCTTTCCTATGAGGAAAGGCTGAGAGAGCAGGGACTGCTTAGCCTAAAGGTGAGAAGGCTCAGAGGGATCTTATCAAGGTACATAAATACCTGAAGGGAGGGTGCAAAGAGGATGGAGCAAGGCCCTTTTCTGTGCTGCCCAGTGCCAGGACCAGAGGCAATGGGCACAATCTAAAACACAGGAGGTTCCCTCTGCACATCAGCACACATAATTTTACTACGAGCACTGGCAAGAGTTGCCTGTAGAGGTTGTGGAGTCTTCACCCTTATTCAACAGCCATCTGGACACAGTCCTGGGCAACCTGCTCTGGGTGGCTGTGCTTGAGCAGAGGGGTTTGACCGGATGACCTACAGAGGTCCCTTCTAACCTCAACCATTCTGTGATACCATCTTTTTCTGGACACTTATGTCTATGGTTGTTGCAAGCAGAACATTTTCACTTTTAATACTAAAATCAAACTATGATACATTTTAGAGACACATGGTACCATTGTGTTAGTATATATAAATGAAATTAATCAGTTCAAATTCTTAAAAGGTGGTGATTTAATTAATGGTGATCAAGACATTTTTGTAATATAAAAGATGGCACTGTTAAGTCTACTTTTTTATCTTGTGATTTTAACTTGTAGTTTTAAAAAATATTTTTCTGTTTCTAATTACAGTAAGCATTATCACAAATTTTGGTTTTGAAACCCATTCTTTATTCATATATTCATAAACATTTTTTCCTACTCTTGAAACATATTTAACCACCTGGTAGCCTCCAATCACTTTAAAATTTTTTTGAGCTGGCATTTGTCCCTACCTCTGACTGACTATAAACCTTTTCCTATCTTCTTTTGGACCTTTGTACCCTTGGTGACAGAGTGGGAAATTCATCAAACAAGACACTTTCTAGCAGGCTATGTGTCTACTGGAAACAACAATGTCAGAGTGATATCTACTTACTCTCGTGCATACAGTTGTGAAAAGCTCTTTATACAGTATTTGCATAGCAAACTTTGTCCCAAAAATAAGATAATACCTTTGATAATGTCTCCCAGGCTACATACGTAGCTCGCAGATTTCATATTAAAGGGGAATGATTCAGGTTAGTCTCAAAATTGGGACTTTGCAAGACTAGATGCAATATGAGATCTGTCCTTTTTATTGTGGAAAATTACATCAGAAATCTCTCCACTACCAGCCTTATGCCCTCTAAAGAGTTAATCTGACATAATTTTCTGTTTCGTCTAAGACAATTTTTTGCCTCATTACCTTTCTCTAGCACCATGTTTCAAAGTTGGAGCTTGGCAGATTGGCAGATCTGATTTACATGTGTTTATTTTAACCTTTAAATGGCTTAAGTAGGTCAATATATCTTTCTCCTTTCTAACACAGTGTTAAAAAAGGGCATTGAGGCTTTTCACTTAAGACATTATGACAAATCGTCTGAACACTGAATAAAAGTGGAACTCTCAGTATCCCACCTTAAAACAGGATCAACAAGACTTACCTGACATGTTCCTCTACACTGTTCTTGGCAGACCTCTAGTTACGTTCATACTCTGTAGGCAAGTGATTTCAGTGTTTTACTCTTCCTGATGTTGGAAAGTTTTATCTACATGTCTAACCAACTGCCTTGCTGTAGATTAATCTCATTAACTGCTTGTTATAGAATCTTAGAATAATTCAGGTTACCACTGCTTAAAGCAGAGACAACTATGTGGGGGCCACGTCCAATGTAGTTTTGAATATCTGCGAAGATGGATATCCCACAACCTCTCTGGGAAACCTTTTCCAGTTTTTGACCAACCTCCTGCTGAATTAATTTTTCCTTATACCTTACTGGAACTTCTCATGTGCCCATTACCTCTTCACCATGCACCTCCAGGATAAGCCTGGCTGCACTTTCTACACCCTTTTATTAGGCAGTTAAAGTAAATAATCCATTCAGTCCTGAATGGTGACTCTGCAAGGCTGAACAAACCCTGCTGTCCCAGCACCTCCTTGTGCATGCTGTGCTCTCCCTCGTGGTGAATATGGAAAAAGAATACATGCCCTTTGCAACTACCTTTCACCTACTTGAAAATTCTTTTGACATCTTTTTAAAAATTGCCATTACGTTTGACTAAGCTCAGAAAATACATTTTGCCAAGCCCAGGTGAAACACCTAAGGAGAATGTTGTTCCTGTGCCTGTTGCTTGTTCTAATACTAGTATTAACTAAACTGCTAAGGTTTGAAGAGATTAAGTTTCATCTTGAAAAACACTATTCATTTCCTAGACTCATTACATCGTTCCCATGCTTAGGGCACCTCAAAGACCTCAAAGGAAGTTTCAGTATTTGTGGGCTACATATGAACAGGAAATTATTTTAACAGCATAACTCCATGAATGCCTGAATGAGACAGTCCAGAAGAAAGTATTCATAGTAAACTTCTGCCTAGAAAGAGCTAGAGAGGGTGAGACAACCTGAAGGTGTTATAGGCAAGATGCCCATCTGAAATAGCCCATCTAAGCAATGCCAGTTTTATAACTTCTGACTGGTTATATGTACTGGTATGGCTTCTAAGCGGTTTCCCTCTCAAGATAAAAGTACTTTGGAAGCAGAAGTTTAAACATGGGCATTGTATTTGACACAGGTCCTGGAGTTTTAAGGGTGGTGATGGGAAATTTTTCAGAAACAATTTTCTGTCATTGTGAGGAGGACAATCAACCAGTTGGTAGACATTTTTGGGAGCTTTCATCCCCTTTATCCTGCCCTAAGATCCTTCCAGCTGCTGCCACTTCATCCTTGGACAGTAGTAGCTGACGGGTAATGGAAATATTTTCCTGGTTGATTTGTCCCTTGGAGGGGCATCCATTCTTGATGTGTCTTTGGGAACAATCAATATTGCCTGTATCTTTAAAGTTAAATCTGAAAAGCTATTTAATTTAGCCTTTGAGGAATCACAATATTATTTGGGGAGATGGAGAAGAGTACACATATTAGCAGGGTTAGATAGTCAGTCTTCTCCCTGTTCATGTTTTCCATGAATAACACCCACACTGCAAACTAAATGCACTACTTAGGAAATCTCTGTTTTATGGTGTTAATCTGGTATAAATTTGCCAGATGGTTCCCTCCTTGCTTTGAACATTGAAGAAGGATTCATATGGGAATATAGAGGGAATTTTTCTTTATGAGGGAAATGTACTTCTGAAGTGTGGTAAGCAGCTCATAAAAGCTGTTAGAGTAATCATGTCACCTTTTGTAAAATTATCTTGCTGAGTTTCAATATATAATCTCCAAATACCTCATCTTGCATGTATCTGAAATGGGACACTGTCTCCATTTCTTGACCTTGCCCTTCTGTATTCATCTGGCACCCCTTCTCCCTCATCTCAGGGCAGGCATGTCTTGTCCTGTTCCTTGTTACGGCCCTCCCAGGCACAAAATGGGAGTTGTATAGCCCTGAAGTGGTCTTAGAATGCTTTCATCTGGATTGTTATTTGTAAGCCTTGCATACATGCCTAACATGTCACATACGCTCTGTGGGAAGGCTCTTTATAGCTGTTTTCCTCAGTAACACACTCTTGCTGTAGTTACCTATGCTAGAAAAATAGTATGCAATATCATGCTTCAAAATATCAGTGATGTTAAAAGTCAGTGAGAAGTTAGGAGGTTAAAGGTTGTTCCATTAAATCGGGGTTCAGATGTGTTGCATTTTTCCTTCTGCCAAGTCATTTGTCACTGCCTCTGTGGTAGAAGTACAATGATCTTGCTAGAGCAACAGTCCAATTTGACATGGTAAGTGCTACAAACTTTTGTGGCTTTTTGACTAAGTCTTTTCCAGTTCAGCATTATTCATTGTCCTAAGTGGGGATAAGAACACTTGTATAGCAAGTGTAAGGTGAAATCCCTCAGCAGATATGCAAAAATGGACAGAATAGTTCCTACTTTGAGCTATATCCAGAAATTTCCATCTTAGTAAACAAGATAAACTGAATGCTTTAGATCTTCCTGCAAACTCCCATAACGCTTTTCTCTTTGTCAGCTGATCTCTTCCTTTCCTTCTCTTCTCAACAGATACCTGTTTCTGTTTGTTTCTACTCCACACAGATCAGCTGTACGCAGTGAAACCAAGCCTTGCATTAAGCATGCTTAAATGCTACACTTGTTTTTCAAGTCTGATAAATGTTCTCTTTCTGATTTTCAATTTTCAGGTTGACAACTTGCCAGAAACTTTCTTCAGTGAACACTAGTTTATTGGTAATTATGACAGCTGACAGAAAGAGTTCCTGCCTGTGCTTTCATTTTTGTAAACAGCGAACAAAGCTCACCACATCCCAGTAATTATCATACATTGATGCACTGGGATGCAACTGTGAGAGCTGTACTTGTCACTAGGAAGTATTGTTTTGTCAAAACTGAAATTCTTTGTAAATATATTTTCTCTGATAAAACTTTTCTAGGGGAGGTTTCTTAGGGAAAGGTGTTATTTTTGCTGAAAACAAACACAACAGTCTCCAGGAGGGCTGCAGTTCAGGTGCCCTGTGCTTACTAGGGATGCAAGACACAGAGTTTAGTATGGTGGAAAAGGGGCATTCAGGGACTCTGACGTGGATCTCCCATGTCCTGGGTAGTGGCTTCATCCCTGGACTAAATGAAATGCTGGCTGTCACGTGCCAGTTGTGCAGACCTCTCTTCTGGAGAGATGCGAGACCCGGGAATGGCTCATGCCATGGGAGAGATGACCTGCATGGGTGCCTTCAGAGAAGATACGTTACCACAAGGGTCTGTGAAGGCAGGACACTCAGCCTTTTAACTGGGTTTCCTGGAAAGTAGGCCCTGCCCAGGCAGTGCCAGACCTGCTGTGTTAGATCCAGATACTCAAGGCAATGTCTGGCACAGAGCAGGAGAGAGGCCATGACACTGCACTGCAAAGAAGTGGGACACAGCTCTGCTCGAGGAGGAGCGCCAGACAGGAGCCAGCTGCATGAGTGTCTCACCAAGCGTGGGAGGCTTGTCAGGTCTGTATTTGAGGATTTTTCTCTCTCTCCCTGAACATTTTCAAGTGGTCTCAGTTTTGTTGCTACAAATTGAATTCTCGTTTTTCAGACAGCCTGAGCAGCTGCTTCCAGTTGAAAAGCGAGTTATCCTCTTTTTACAGCTTTTTATTTCCTAACTCTGTGCTTTGTTAATAAGGGTTCAGGTGGGCAATGCTTTGATTGAGCTGAGATTTGATAATGTAAGAATTCTTGTTTTTGTTTATCATATGCCAGAGTACAGGGTACTGGGCATAAGTGAACGTGCAGATGCTAGCTCTGTTCCATGTCATATTGTTAATTTGCTTTCAACAAGTGAAGCTAAATAATATCCACGGGAAACTTGCATTGTTGGAAACTGGCTGTGAATTCCAAATTTAATTTTAACAGAAGCTATTTGTATATTTGTGGCACTTGTCAAAAAAAAAAAAGGTGGTAATGCTTTGTCCCTTACAAAGTTTATAGTCTAGCTCTTCAATTAGCAGATCCAGGAGTGGAAAGATAATCCTGCAGTTATCCTGAACCAGCATTTGGCAAACTGGAGCTTAATCCTACTGTCACAGATACTTGTTGGAAGATCAAAGAAATCAGGTCAGTAAAATTTGCAAGGCAGTTTCAAACAAGGTTAATTTGGAAATGCTAAAGCAGCTGACTCCCTGAAGGAGTTGGGTGCCAGTACGTTTTAAAAATAACACTGGAGGTGTATCTACATTTTCAGATACCTTTAAAAAGATGGTCTATAGGCAATTTCACAGCTGTAATGGTACCACCTCTTGTTGGCTAAAGAAACTGTCTTGCTATAGGTCTGACTGTGATGAGCAGGTTGGACCAGGAGCCCTCTACCTGGGGTATGTGGCTGCAGACAGCTGGTTGGGAGCGCAGACCAAGACCTAATATATGAGAGACACGTAGAGACTGAACTGTGAAAAAGCCTGTTTCTACATATGATAATCTTGCATGACTTAGGTACTGCAGTGATGGGGTGGGTTCCTAGAAAATAGATCTGATTATTTAAAATCTGATTTTTTAAGTAACCCAGTTAACACTGGGAGTGTGAAAATATAGCTAGCGTATGATGGGATAAAAAATGGTGAATGGTGTGTTTGCATAACCTTAATTCTGCCCAGAAAACCTATGGAGCATGAATTCTCTGTGTAGGACAAGTTGTGGGTAAAAAGCATTTGAAATACAACAGAAATTTCTTCTATAATTCATGCTGGGACAGAAATTGTGCTTGAAAATAACATAGCAACTTACACAATTTCAGTAATTGTTTGAGATAAACAAATAACATTTTATTCCTTTTAAGAAATTACTGAAATCAAATGACAGTCTATTTATCATGCCAGCTAACTACCTTGATATTTGTTTAAAATGCAGTAAGACACACGTCTCCTTGAGGGCTCATTCTGGTGTTTATTCTCCCAAATGCTGATGCGTTATTTAGTTCTTTTTTTACAGAGCTTCAAAACTGCATAATTTTATCCACTTTTTTAGCTCCTTTGGAAGAGTTTCTGCTGTATGTTGTAGGTGCATGCAACAGTTCAGATGGGCCATATGTGTAACCTTTGACCTTTCCAAGCACTGAGGTGGCTTTAGATATATTTTAGGTAACCCTGAAGTCTTCTGTAGGCATGCTATGAATCTTTACTCTTTAGCTTTATATCATCTTTCACACTTGGCTTACCCTTCATATGGTATATGAGAATTTTGAGATAAGAATCAGAAGGTAGCCACTAGAAATTGTTCATAGTTTTTTACAGATATCTTCCTTCGCTGCGGGTTTTAAAACGTGTCTTGTACTCCTTACCCCACCATCAAGATGGGTGGATGCAAGCATGGAGATAAAGATATGGGTAAGCTGACGAAAATCATATGGTTTAGACATGTAGAAACACCTATACTTGCAACTGAACGCCTTCTTTTCATTAAAAAATAAATCTTTGTAGGGTCTGTAGACTCTACTGAACTTTGACATAAGAATATAGGGATTAATGCTTCTCAAAAATGGAAAATGTACTCTTTTGAACTACAATACTGTCCTTATACTTAAAATGAGAAGTTTCCAAATATCCCATACAGAAGCTACTCTACTTTGCTTTCTTTTTTATTGATTACTTGGTTGTAAATAATATACCCAACTGGGGAACCAAAGGATCATCAAACAGTGATTGGCAAACTCTCAGGACAGCTTGTCAGCTGAACAGAGCAAAGGCAACAGCTGCTAAGAAACACCTTCAACTTGTGGTTCAGTAGCAGAACAGAGATATTGAAGACTAGGATACTGGATTTTTTTTTCTGTACCAGCCTATACCATCATGAGACTCCAGTCATGAAACTGAAGTTAAAGTAATACGTGACATGTTAATAAAATTAATTCAAAACCACTTTAAACCCACTTGCCTATTTTTGTGCTGCTTTTTATGGGTTTCTGTGATATACCAAAGTTAGAGGCATGTCAAAAGTTACTTCCAGAAGCTGATATTTAACGATAGAATAAATGTTTATTTTTTCAGTTCTGCAACCCAGATTTTACATTCATCAACAACTTATCCTGAATAATAGAAAAAAATTTATCCTGGCAATTTTTTTCAGTCTTCTGTCTTTCAAATGGTGTACTACACTGAATTATATATATATATCTATATATCTTGTGACTGTAATGATATTGACTCATTTCTTTATTCAGCTTCTGTGCCAGAAAGTTTTCCATTTTTATCCATTATGGTAATTTGTATCTCCTGACAAACATTCCTTACTCAAACATTTATTTCTAATTTGGTGTAGGAATTCTTTTTTTTGCTAAAGCTTGCTACTGTTGACTACAACCTTTCCTGTCTATTCCCGACTCCGTCTTGGGCACTGTTTCTTCCATGAACTGCACCATCAAAGTTCTTGGAATGCTGGTC
This sequence comes from Ibycter americanus, assembly GCA_035590275.1. NCBI lineage: Eukaryota > Metazoa > Chordata > Aves > Falconiformes > Falconidae > Ibycter > Ibycter americanus. The sequence continues at coordinate 47,298,569 of JAVJGI010000040.1, forward strand.
TGATGGAGAGACTAGGGAAGGAAATGTTTCACTTAACCTTTTCATGCTTTTTAATTAAAAAATTCCTGTTCTTCACAAGTACAAATGTAAGACCTCACCAAATCTGAAATGAAGCCTCCAAATAGGCAAAGGGAGTGGAATATCAAAAAGCAATATAGTTAACGTAAAAGAGTATCATAGAAGACAAAGTCACAGTCATATCCCCAAGGATTTTTTATTTTGGGGCAGTAGAGCTTATCACTGACTGTGTTTGTGATATTGTGTTTATTTGCAGAATCAAAATGTCATTTCAATTTCTATTAATTATTAGTCTGTTATTTAAAAGTCCTGGTCTGAAAGAACAATGCTCAGACTTGCGAAAACATTGTCAACCTAATTTGGGCTCTAAACATTTTGTCCAGGATTTGAGAAAGTCTGCTGATTTTTTTCCAATAAAATATGGAATCTAATTGAATTTAGTATCTCCTAAGAAGGAATTGAATTTTAATCTCTGTTCTGTAGGGTAATTCATCTTAGATTGCTGCAATTTAGTACTGTAATTTTAAAATTTCAATTTATGTGGGATTTATCTTGACTGTGCATAATGAATGGTAATTTAATAATGTAAATTAAAAATGCAAATGTAACTACTTATAGCTGGGGTTTACTTTGAGAGTAGACTACAGCCACAGTGCTTTTTTGGGGTTGTTTTTCTACTTATCATGCATTCCAGGCTTGTCTTTTTGCTTTTGTTAAAAAACATAAGTTTTCATTCTTTCTTTTGCTATTGAACTCCATGGAACTCTAAAAGTAAATGATTTGGATACTACTTTTCATTCTGGAATAAAATCCTAAATACACAAATGTAATATATATTCCTGCTGCAAACAGTTATACCTGTGCAAACACAAAGGCAAGAGGCTGTGCAGGTCAATGCCACACTCAAGACTCAGATGCTTTATGGTTAACACTGGTATACATCGGGGTGTGGTGAATTAGCCAGTGCTCAAATCTGCACCCACCTGACCACACAGTTGTGGTCCTTGACTTGACTTGACTCAGCCTGCTTGGGCAGCGATTTGCTTTTGTCACTCTCATGACTATTCTGTGGATATACTTCTAGAGCAGAATTAAAAATTTTATTAAAGATGAGATGGAAAAAAATCAAGTTGGCCTTCTTGTTGCTGATTATGTATAGGGCTAAAAATCAGAGGAACTTTACTTGTAAACTAAACACATCAGTATGAAAAATACCGCATCAGTGAGCATGGAGTGGCACAGAATTGACTGTGCTATCAGTTTTAAGAAAAATACCTGTAATTTAAGGTTATACAAACAAACTTCCCAGTTGGTTTTCTTATTAGTGGTTGTCTGAGAATGGACTTTTGGAAAGGGCTTAATTTGGCCCTTATGCCAAAAAGGAAAAGATTTTAAGGAAAGCTTTAAAATCATTTTCCCTTATTTAACAGGCCATTAGAGTAAGAGGCATGGATGACGGGTTTGTTCATCATAATTTGCTTGAGTGGAGACCAGGATGTATTCACAAGGGCTAACTTTAGTCTGTCTGGGCTTACTGGCTCAGTTCTCAAGTGGCAACAGAGGCAGAGCTACTTCCACCCATCTGTGTGAGGAATGTATCTCCCTCCTTTGCCTGCAAGAGCAATAAAACGAGATTGAGCTCATAAGGGTAGCATTAGCCTTGGCCAGCTTGTGCACACAGGCTCAAGGTGAGGGACAGAGCTGCCATCTCTAAAGAGGACCATGTACTGTACAGATGCAAGATTATCCGCTGTCATGCTAAAGGAGAAAGTGATTCAGTGCAAGCTGTCAGGGCCAATATCACTGGAAAACTTCTCATGTCTTGAGTAGTTATGCAGGTTGCCTAGGCAATTTTCAATGTAAGAACAGCTGGCACTTTGATGAAATAAAACATTTCATTTTAAATTATGTGTTTCCTTTTATTAGTATCAAGAAAACACGGGTGAGAAAGCATGCCTTTATCAAGGTCTAAGTAAAAATAAGTTCTTAGAAAAAAAATGAACGAGGGGGAAAAAAGCTGAGTATACATTTCCCAGTCAGGTGGTTTAGCAATAAGTTTGTGTGTTTTTTGTAATGAAGATCTCTCAAGAGGAAGGCATGGCAAGGCAAGGAAGTTTTCCTCTCCTAAGGATAAGGTAGATCCAAGTACCCGATAATCCTGAAAACTGCCACAGGTTTACCTGATGAGATACATCCGTGGGTCCTGAAGGAACTGGTGGATGAAGTGGCTAAGCCACTATCCATCATACTTGAGAAGTCATGGTGGTCTGGTGAAGTTCCCACCAACTGGAAAAGGGGAAATGTAATCCCTTTTTAAAAAAGGAAATAACAAAGACCCGGGAAACTACAGGCCAGTCAGTCTCAGCTGTGTGCCTGGAAAGAACATGGAGCAGATCCTCCTGGAAACTGTGCTAAGGCATATGGAAAATAAGGAGGACATTGATGACAGCCAACATGGCTTCATTAAGGGTGAGTAATGCCTGACAAATTTGGTGGCCTGCTACGACAGGGTTACAGCACTGGTGGATGAGGCAAGAGTGACTCATGTCATCTACCTGAGCTTGTGCAAAGCATTTGACACTGTCCCACACAACATCCTTGTCTCTAAACTGGAAAGGCATGGATTTAGTGGGTGGACAACTCGGTGGATAAGGAATTAGCTGGATGGTTGCACTCAAAGAGTTGTGGTCATCAGCCTGATGTCTAAGTGGAGACCAGTGACAAGTGGTGTTCCTCAGGGGTCTGTACTGGGACTGGTGCTGTTTAACATCTTTGTTGGTGACATGGACAGTGGGATTGAGTGCACCATCAGCAAGTTTGCTGGCAATACAAAGCTGAGTGGTGCGGTTGACACTCTGGAAGGAAGGGATGCCATCCAGAGGGACCTTGACAGGCTTGAAAAGTGGGCCCATGCAAACCCCATGAAATTCAACAAGCCCAAGTACTTGCAAGTCCTGCAATCCCCGGCATCAGTACAGGCTGGGTGGAGAATGGATTGAGAGGAGCCCTGAGGAGGAGGGCTTAGGGGTGTTGGTGTATGAGAAGCTCAACATGACCCAGCAAAGTGCGCTTGCAGCCCAGAAAAACAACTGTACCCCGGCTGCATCAAAAGAAGCGTGACCAGCAGGTTGAAGGAGGTGATTCTCCCCCTCTACTCTGCTCTTGGGAGACCCCACCTGGAGCACTGCATTCAGCTCTGGGGCCCCCAACATAAGAAGGACGTGGACCTGTTGGAACAAGTCCAGAGAAAGGCCACAAAGATGATCAGAGGGCTGGAGCACCTCCCCTGTGAGGACAGGCTGAGAGAGTTGGGGTTGTTCAGCCTGGAGAAGAGAAGGTTCTGGGGACACCTTATAACAGCCTTCCAGTGCCTAAAGGGGGCCTGCAAGGAAGCTGGAGAGAGACTTTTTATAAAGGCCTGTAGTGATAGGACAAGGGGGGATGGTTTTAAACTGAAAGAGGGTAGACCTAGATCAGATATTAGGAAGAAATTCTTTACTGTAGAGGGTGGTGGGACCCTGGCACAGGTTGCCCAGAGGAGTTGTGGACGACACATTCCTGGAAGTGTTCAAGGCCAGGCTGGATGGGGCTTTGAGCAACCTGGTCTAGTGGAAGGTGTCCCTGCCAGTGGCAGGAGGGGTGGAACTAGATGATCTTTAAGGTCCCTTCCAACCCAAACCATTCTACGATTCTATGATTAACTTCTAGGGCCAATACATGCTGCTGCGTGCCTGTCAAGTAAGGGACATGATTAAAAGGCCTTTAACAGAAGTGCTAATGATTTATTGATCCCTCTCAGACTAGCAGTGATGATATTGATGTTACTGTGACTGAATTGCTGAAGCACCTCTTCACACATAATAGAGTACAATGCAACCTGGGAAATTTGACTTCCACAAAAATTAGAATTTTTTCTACTGAAATCAAATATATCTGAATACTGTAAATTGTGCTGGGAGGAAATATTAGTAGATTTTTCAGTTTAACAATTGCATATCTATCTTTTCTGTTGTAATAGAAAAAACAGTTTTTCGTATGACAGTGTGAATATAAATAAGCTCATGCTTTGCCTGCTGAAAAAAAAAGTGAAATTTTTTGAACAATTGTAATTTTATTCATACAGTATTCAAATATGAACAGACTTTATATAAGAAATTAAAAAAGGCATAGTTAAACAAATTTTTTTCCAAGTTCCTGTATCAAAATGAAACAATTATGTATGTGAATATTTCCTACATGTAAGTACACATCAACTGAATGTAGACTGGAAAACAATTGTCTAAGCATCTACTCTGAAGAAAGTTTTAGGGTTGTAATCAGTCACTTGTATTTCACTGAGTGATGTGATGGCTTTGCAAAAACAGGCATAGCTCTTGCTGGTGATGTGCAAAAAAGAGTATAACCTGATGGTATTCAAAGTAACTCTTCTTGCTCCAAAGAACAAGTAAAGTTTCTGCCTGAGGACTGTGTCCAGTCATGGACAAAGAAAGATGTGAGCCAGCTGGAGGAAGTCCAGGGAATAGTCATAGGCACAGGTTCCACAAAATAAAATTATTGAGTGAGTTTCGTTTGTTCACATTAGAGAAGAAACACTGAGAAATGTAGGAGTCATTATTTGTGAGTGTACTTCAAAGAGAAAATGAAAAATTCTATGTGAACTTTGTAACTGTAAAGGGAGTTTACAAGCTGCCATGGGAGTGTCTGGGGAGGATGTGGAGCCCCCACCACTGGACCTATTTAGGAATGGGCTTTCGATGAGCAGTGACCTGCTTGCTCCTGCCTCACAGAGAAGGTCAACTGAAACCCCTTCCAGATTTTTATTCAATGATCTCCACACAGAAAACTGGCTTTTAAGGCATTATGCAACATTACAGTTTTTAGACTAGTTAGCTTCATACTGAATTTACTGAAAAGCTGGGAGTATCCTTAGCTGTTAAAAATGGATGTACGTTAGAGTTGTATTGAATTCCATGGCAAAATGACCTAAAGAATTCTGCTTTAAAAAATATGAGGTGCTATTTATTGTGATTATTTTAGACAGGAAATTAATTAAGCAGTGCAAGAGTAGAATAAATGGTGAATTAGCAATGTTTGAAGGTGATGACCTCTGCTCTGTTCACTACCTGTTCTTGACACATGAAGTAAATTTCACTGATGTTAAATTTATTCACATGCTGGCTTTGAAAATTTCCTCTGAACTCCCATTTGAGAGACTCATTTGTGAGTATGCTTGCCATTTGTTCAAACATTTTGACATAAAACAACAATGTTTGTTACTTTACTTACAAGTCAGTCTGATTCTCATCTCACATAAAGTGCTGTAAATAGGCATTTTAGTTGTACAGTAATGTAAGAGAAATAAAAATCAATCTTCCTTAAGGAGGTCAATTGGATAGCTTTGTCAATTAAATGGGCCTATTAAAGTCCTCTTAGCAAAAAAAAAGAAGTAAATAAAAGGAAGGCAAAGCTCTCTAGGGAAAGAAGTCAATCTGTTTTTTCCCAGGAATTGCAAGAAAAAAATGCGTAGCTGATACTGAAGTCAAAGAGTCATTGTTCTCCACATGTAGTTCCACAGGCCAAGTTTGGATGAAGGACTAGGGTAGAACATCTCATATTTATATATCAGTGGTTAAAATTCAGTGGGACACAGCCATTTTTCTGTGTTTTTGTATTTGCCTGTATTTGCCAGGACTGCTGTCTTCATAAACCTGAAACTTCTGTTTCTGAATGACTGGATTACTTTATTGGTTTAATAATCTTTTATTTGTTAATTTGAGGAGTAGTTGTTAATTTAGTTATTCTGTGGAAAAGGAAGACCATAAGTCATATATCCCTTATGATTTTTGTTATGGTTTATTAAGTTTCTGGGAGTTTGCCTTGCATAAAGAATAGTGGATCTGACTTGAGATTTTTCATACATTGTTAAAATTCTTTTAGGTTAATTCAGATGTGCTGGTTTTGGCTGGGATAGAGTAAATTTTTTCGTAGTAGCTAACATGGGACTATATTTTGGATTTTTGCTGAAAGCAGAGTTGATAATAGTTGCTGGCTGGGTTTAAACCACAACGTAAGCTCAGAAATAAATTAGATGATGAAACTAAGAAAGTAACATTTACATTTGACTGCTTTGTTTACAGTGAACATCTACAGGGATTTTTTCTTATAACTGACAGCTTTAATTTGGTTTTACTTAATTCACTTTGAAAATTAATTATGCCATACCATATAGATGTCACTTTAATTCTGAATGAAACTGTCTACTCAGAGATTTAATTTTATTTAATTAATGTATTTAAATGTGTTACTAATTTATCTGATTCAAATTAAATTTCCTCAGTAGCAATATGTAGTCCAGCTCTCTTTTAAAGCTGGCTGTGGAAATTCAGCAATATTTTCTGCAGAAATTACTAAGTATAATGCATATCCATATATGCTCTTACACTTTGGGAATGTTTTGTTATCTCTGGTACCTACTGTGATATTTGCAAACAGGAGTTTTTCAGATTTCATAATTTTCCCCAGTATGAATAAAATTAGCCTTGACAACAAAGTGAATTACAACCTTTATTGCCAATGTATTATGTTATTATGAAGTCTACAAAAGCATTCTCCATAGTCCTTGACCTTCTTTGTGGATACAATGACTTGTAGGACAATTAGCATGCATCTGTTTCTAGAGTCTATTAGTCTTCTAGATGTCTATGAATTTCTTTTTTTCAGAGTTACCTTCATGCTTAATTCCTATAAACACTTTTTTTCTGCTTTTTATTATTTTACCTTGAACTAGGCAGAGTGACACGCACTCAGAACTCCACCTTATTTTGCCCCCTTGACTGTGCCAACTCCAAGTCCTTACACAGGCCTCATAACTCCAACACACTCTCTGCATAAACACGACCCTGATTAAGATCAGTGTGGTGCCATTAAATTCCAGCCGAGTTGTTTCTATTTATATCCATATTGATGTGAAGAGAACTGGTTCATACTGGCACACGTGTGCCAAAATTGTCATTCATTCATGAGTTCACCTTTGTTAATATTTCCAAATTACTGATAAACTTCAGTGCTTGCAAGTGAGCTTTTCTTAAATATTATCAGTTTTATTTCCTCCATGATCCCCAGAAATCCCATTTTAATCCTCAGAAGTCTTCACTATTTTCAGTTCATTTCAGCATCTCTCTACAGCTTGGCACTCAGCTCCCTCTGCCTGCCCTGGGCAAAGAGACCCCGGGCTGACTGCCCAGCTGACCTGGGCAGACAGGTCATCGATGGGCTTGCACTCACCACTTTCAGGTGAAGGAAGCGGCTAGAGGAACCAACCGGAGCTTATGAATACTCTCTATCACATTTCCCATCATGTAAACCGGGAACAGAGAGGCTCAGCGGTATCCCCTCAGCACTGAATACTGAGCTAACAAAATGTTACATCTTTTGTGACTTATTTAGTATGGGTATTTTAAAAAATAACAATACGCTAACTCAGCAAGATAAGTTTTTCGTGGGGGAAAAATTGATCTGTTGTGAGTGCACAAAAAGATTATGCCATATACTTTTGCCTATAATGTTAAGCTAGAGCCTAGAAGGGCTAAAAGTCATCTGCTGCAGTAGACCTATTCATTTCTCAGGTAGTTTACATTTTTGTTAATGCTTGGTCTTGCATGGCTATAAAGCACTTAAGATATTTATATTTTTTTATATATATTTAATATATATTTATATATTAAAGCATGGGGAGTTTGTTGCAAAATGCCAGGTAGTTTAGATCAAAACTGTTTATGGAAAAGGATTTTTCTCATTGACACTTCTTCCATTTTGAGCTATGAAATTATCATGTTTGATTTCAGATTTTTTTAAATGAAATAAAGTTGGGAATCAAATGGTTTTGTGTTATGAAATATAGGTCTTGGTTCACCTTTCCTAGCTGCATGTAGTTAAATATTACTTCTGTAATCCAAATTGCACTTCTTGGCTCCTTCAGTAATCAGTAGAGTAGATCTTCAGGGAGTAATCTATCCTATCCTACAACCAGCGTTTGAGAATAGTGGGATAAATCACCATCTCAAGCATGTGTTTCTGAAAGCAATCTATCTTTTATACAGTTAAAAATAAATAAACTGAGTCTTATTTGCTATTTCTAACATACAGAAAGAAACGCCAAACCCTCCCACAGAAAACATCCTCAACCAAACCCAAGATTGAAACATTTTATTTAGATAATTTCAAATGTAAATAAAATCTGGGAAATAGTTTAAAGGATCTAAATAGCATGGATGACAATAACTTTCAGTGATTTTTGATAGATCTTTCAGGATCACAAGGTTTCTTTTAATATGAGACAGGAAATTCTTCCCCATCTGGTTCTAGAGTTAGCTATGTCTGCATTAGCAAATAGTGTGGCTCAGTATGAGTGGATTTATAGAGTGAAACAGTTGGTGCTGAGAACCCAATGTTCACAGCGTATGTCTTCCAGGGGCATTTCCCTTGGTTTCACCCTGGGTCACTTGGCTGTAGTCCCTGCACCTGTTAGCAGCTGGAGCACAGGGGAGATTTGCTTCTGCAGCCATCTGTCAGGTTGGTTGCCAGATGCATCTTTGCAAACCTGAGAGCTCTGTGATGTCTCTGTGAGGTGAAGCAGAGGTGTGACAACAGCGATACTAGCTTGGAAAGCACACTTCTTTCAGAAACTGAAATGTGGGGTAGTCATATTGGAAATGTTTTCCTTATCAAGGTCTAGATACCCTCTGTTTAGCTCTGGGCACATCCTACAGTGTTGGCTATATTGGGATCCTAAGATAACACAGTTACGTGCCTTCAGTTAAGCCTGTTAGATCTAGGTGTACAGACTGTTTTATTCTAGACACTGTTGGTGAGAAGACCAAAATCACAGGAAACAAGACAGGTTTGAGCAGCAGAGAAGGGCTGTGCCAGGCCTGTGGAAATCTTTCGAAAGATGCCAGCACCATCAAGTATTCCCCCCTCTCAAAACATCAACTTCTACCTTTTTTTTCGCATATAAATCTCTGAAGTCACGCAAAGTAAAGTGCAATTCATTAGACCTTTTTCAAAAGCTGGGTCCATCTCACATTTCTGTGGCAAAGGCAAGTCAGAAAATTGTTAGTTTTAAGAAGCAACTGGTTGGTGGGTGTTCTGGGTTATAAAACCTCATGTAATTGTTAGCAAAGGATGGGTTCTGATAAGCTATCAGATTCTTATTTGGAGAAAAGGGATTTGTTTTGACCTGGAGTCTGAAGCATGAGGCGGAGGGAGCTGTTAGATCCTGTTCCTAGCTCCGGTAGGTAGCTCTGCTGTGCAATCCTGTTTTTACCGAATCTGTGTTCACCACTGACTGAATTCAAGGGGAGTTTCTCTGCGCACAAAAGGCCCTCTCAGTCCATCTGTTCCTCAGTTTCTCCATCTGCAGAGCTGAAATAACACCTCTTTGAGACTCTGGGTCTTGTTTTAAAATATCTGAATGCTCTGAAATTGGCAAGCTTTCCTTCCTTCTTTGCTATGAATTTCCCAAATGTAGGAGGTAAACTAAATCAGCAAATTAAGCAACTACATTTTGAGAGGATTTGGAAAAAGCTCTGCTTCACATAAGAACCAGGGTGTCTGCATGCTTGCTATTCAGCCATCTGTCATGTCTCTTGGCTATGAAATTCTCAAAGATCTTGGTGATGTTCAGTTGATTTGTTGATTTCTCATGTCTCTCCATATTGTGTTATGACTATGGTAGGGTTTGGGGGTGTGGATTCCTTTTTGTAAAAAATTACTTTTACTGATTGTTAGCAGCATCCTTACATTAATTCAATTTAATTCAAATTAATGCAATTTCTACCTTACTTTGCTATAATGTGCTTGCTTCTGTTTAATTTTTATCATCTGCCTTCCAAGAAACATAAATTTGCAAGCAGATATTTGTTCTTTTTCATCTTTCCTAGCCTTCCTGCTGCTGAGTGAAGTTTCTGAAGTTTTTTAAAATGATTTATGCATTGTAACTTACATTCTATGGTAAGATTCTAAGTTTCTGTAATAGTAAAATGGTAATTTCCTCAGGAAACACTTTAAAAACTGACTGAACAACATATGACAGAGTTTATTTTAAAACTCTTTAAAATCAGTAGGAGTCTTCCCATAGGTTTAGGGGGTTTTAGATCAGACTTCTTGTTGATCCCCTTTTCCAAGCACACCTTGATTTTCCAAGCACACCTCTGGTATAAAAATGTAAATATAGCAGTTGGTTAGGCAATCCTGATTATCTGCATTTATAGACATATATACACATTTTTCCAGTATAATCTAAAATGCTCTGGCATCAAATACAGAAGTAGGCTTGATCCTCCCCCCACTTAAAAATAGCTGTAAACCAGAGTACAATGGTGAGGTGCAAGGACAAGATGGTGAAACAAGAAATATTCTACTGACTTTCTAAAAACAAGCAGGGCACAAGGCACCCAAGACCCTCCTGAACTGGGACAACAAGCAACTCTTTCCTTTACATCACAGGAGAAACTCTTGCAGAGTGACTTCACCAGTGGAGAAAACTCTGGGCTTATGGAAGGGCTTGTGGATGAGTGTAAGCATGCTGTGCATACAAAATGGAGCAGAAACATAAAAGAGCAATGTATGAAAATTACAAAAGGGTTTGCCAAAGACAGGAGCAAGGTGTATAGGTAGGAACATGGCAAAAACCTTGATATGGGTAATTGGAAACTATTCTGACTCAATATATAGATTCATGTCTTTTTCTTGTCTTCAATTGATTTTTTTTTAGTATTGTTAAGACTGTAACACTTGATTAAATACCTGCAGCTACTGTGTGTATGTGTTACTGTTAGCTGTTTGTAATATGGTGTGATTTCTTCTTGCTCAGTTGTTAAAGTCATCAGAAGATTATAGATTACATAGAATTTGTTGAAAGCTGTGGATCTGCAGTAAGAAATAGGAATCTTTTCACTGATTTCTTTCTAAGGGAAACATCTTGAAAGTCCAAGTGCAAAAACATTTTTTGTATTTCTAGCCTTTTGGAAAAATGAAATGCTTAAAGCTGTGTCAGAATCATTATTTGCTTCTGTGGGTTTTGAATGTGGCAACTCAGACTTGGGGATTTTCAAAAGTTATATTCAGCTGTGAAATGCCAGCTAGCAATGGCCCCACAGAACCGGCTCTGGGGCAGACTGAGTGCCATGCTGGAGAGGCTGCTGCTGACTGTCATCTGGGGTTGGGACCATTCCAGGTTTTGCTCACATTCCCTGAAAACATTGAAATGGACTAGTGTATTGTCAGTGTTATGCAAGCCCATTATGAAGAAAATTCTGGGGAAAAAATGAGAAAAACAAGCTCTCAGCTCTAAGTCTAGTACTTAGTGCACTGTGTTCTCAACAGTGTTAAAAGCTTGCTGTTCTTTCTTCAAGGCTGGAACAGAAGCTGAGGGTCTGAAACAATTGACCATCATTTCTTTCTCAGATGGGTACCTGGCCAGGCTGAACTGAGAGACGATTGAAAACCAGAGTTACAAAACTACAAACGTATGAGGGCAGCCGTTGGTAGATGAAGACACTGGTCCTAAAGACGTATATAATCCTATTTCTGTGTGCATTTATCTTCTGCCCTGTGTGAGATCTTCCAATGTTACAATAGTTTCATATGTTAAGTTAAAAGGAAACCACCATCTGGTCAATCCTCTCTAAGGCTTCTTCATTGAGCTGCATTCCGGATTTAAGTCATTCAACAACTTTGCATGACAGTCCATCTCACCAAGCCTAAATTACGGCCCAACCCATAAAACTAACTTCGAGAAAGGCATATTTACCGGCTCTTTTTGGGAGGAGATCCTTTGAATAGAGTTACTGCATGATCCCTTAGTTTATTTTTGGGAGAAGGCAGCACAGAAGTCCGACCTACCATCTGATTTATAACCTACTTAGGTTATTTATTTATTTCATATGTCATCTCCTGGGCATCTAAAAAGGGGCTTGGGTATTGCAAAGCTGATTCTTGCACCCATTATTCTTAGGTACCTGCACAGTGAAATCTTAAATCCTGTGGAGGGTACTTATACATTAGATGGTGTATGGAAAGTAGAGTAGGGAAGACCAGCCACAAGAAAACCCTTTGATGTTGGGAATGGGTTTGAAGTCCTTCCTATATAGAGCTCAGATATCTAAACCTGGATTCCATGGTTCCAGTAAGGACCTTTAAGACAAAGGCTCACATCAATTCACTTTTAGGAAAGAATCGGAGTGTTTCACCCCGCTTCTACCAGGAATGTAGGATTCTCTGTTTTATGTTTTGTCATTGCCTTAGGGGTCTGAAGCAGCTCTCAGGTCTCAAGTTCATGCAATAAACATGAATAAGCTGCACACTGGGGATGCTTTGGGGATGTTTTTACTCTAAGGACTGCATGTTAGCTAATGTTATTGTATTATGCAATACAAGGCCAGAAACAGACTTCAAAGTACAGTTGGAAAACGAGGTTTGTCCTTTCCCAAAAGAGCTGCCTAATCAGTAATAATAGTCATGTTGCTTTTCTTTTATTCTTACTGGACCTTTCTGACTGAATCTTTGGAAGACAATAGTTTTAGTTTTGTTGGGGTGGAGAAAAGTCCAACTGCATCTGAGGTCTCTGATCAGAAGGCTATTGAGGAAAAATTGTGGGAAGAGAGTGCTGTTATGTGTGAAAACGGGTATTTCTGCTCTCTTTGAAGACAACAGTCACAACGTGGTTTCTAGATGAACTTCTGAGCTTGTTTGGTAAATTGGACCCTTTCCAGTAGAAGGTGCAATTAAAGTCATGAAGTAGCTGCTGAGCAGCGAAAATTGGAAACCTTCTGGTTATGTACACAAGCAGAGCTTACATACTGACTGACTTATCTGGTTAAAATACAGGTGCTTATGAGTCAGAAGCTTGGAGGATCATGCTGGTTCATACTTGAGTGTCTAGATTATGCCTCCATTAATTATTGGAATTTTTCTGTGAACCTTAGAGCTCATCTACTATGCAAATCCTGGGAAATTGATATAAATACTAATAAATTCAAGATGCAGCTTTTCTCTTGGTGATTTTTCTCTCCTCTACCAGCTGTCTTACCTCATGAAATCTGTGGGAACTTCATACTTTTGAGAAGCCAGTCCTTCTGTCATACTTGGTTGATATTTGATCACCAGGTTTAAAAGCCATTAGGAAGAAATGACATTCAGACGTACGTGGACATACACAATGATTTAATCCCTTTTCCTGACACACACTGGTCTCTCTTTTAAGAAATGAATCATGGCACACCACTGAGTTTTGCAAAGTTACCAAAAGTCTTTCAACTGCAATTGCAAAGCTTATCACAGGAAGCATTTGTAAATACGAAAGGTGCTTTGTAGAACACCGTTAAATGCAGGTTTCTTCAGATTCAGAGGTTTTGTTACAAAAAAAAGACAAAGGAAGAGGTTTCAGCTACATGCACTTGAAGTCTTGCTTCTAGCTGAGGTACTCAGTCACTGGTTGTGCTAATTACAGCATTTAAGACTGTCTGGGCTGCACGTAAAATAGGGTGATTGGCAGCTAATGAAGGGGTGAAGGCAGTAAGATAAGAGTCTACAGTCTATGAATAATGGAGGGCTGAAATGAGCAACACATGACAGTAATGAAAGGAGTAATGTTCCTCTCCTAAAACAGACACAAAAGAGTGACTTCAGATCTGGCAGAAATTATTTCAGTTGCATTCTGAACTTGGCGTCTTATCTTTTGTTTGGAAAATGTCTTCATATAAGAATAGATGTGATAGTAATGAAAAAAGTTCCAGGTAGGAAGAAAATAGTTCCTTGTACATTAATGAACAGACAAAATTACAGTTAATAACTAAAAATATTAGCCTGTTGAATTTCTGATAGGATTTTGAGTATTGTCAAGATGGGCTGTGAACAGGAAAAGAAAGAGAGGAAAAAAATCCCAGATTTTAAATACGTGTAAGGAAATTACAGTATATTTCTGTGATTAGCTTGTAAAACGAGACAAATTATTTCCCTCATGCTAACAGATTGGACCTCAAATAAGTAATTTTGGGAAGTCAATGCTTTGCAGAATGTGATGCTGGAAATGAAAGGAAGAAAAATGTGAAATCTGACTTTTGCCCTTGGTAGATGGCACTGTGGGACTGAATTCTCCCAGCCAAAGCACTGTTCCTCAGAGGGATATATGTCTTGTGGTGTTTTATTTAAATTTGAAAATTCTGAATGTTGATGAAGGTCTCTGGGTTACTAGCTGGAGATGCCACTGGTCTCATGAGAATCAGGCTTGGGAGTCAGCATCTGCCCCTGAGCAGTTGTAGAGTATGATGGCAGAAGCAAAGGAAATGAAACAAAATGTGAAATCTGACTTCAGCCCTCAGGTGCCCTGACTTCTGATTATCTTCTGCCACGTTTCAGCTGGAGCAATTACTTTTTCTGAGAAAGCCATTTTTCAAAGTAGTATATTCAGAAATAAGAGACTTACACAAGCTCTGAGCTATACGTTGGGTTTTAGGTATACATATATATACATATATAAAAATATTATTTCTAGATTTATTACTGCACTTTTGTGAAAGATCATCTCTTCTAAGAATTGGTAGGATCAGATAAATGGATCCCAGCATCCTTGGTATAGAAATGCAGAATGTCAAAGTTCAATAACAAGAACATTCAAATTCAGATATATTTCATAACAAATTACCACCTTGCAAGTTTCCAGGCTCTGGCCTCACTCAAAAAGCAGTTGCATTTCTGCTATGATTATTCTTAGTAACTATAATTTTATATAGAGGACTCCAGTTGAAATGGGTTATTTGTAACTACTTAACAATTTACATAGAGCAAAGACAGAACATGATTAGCAAGAACTTTTTCAAAGCTGTTAAGAAATTTGACTATCATTTTTCAACAACTCAGTAGAGAAGTGCATGGCAAAGAGGATTTAGAAAAATATTCTTTTGATAATTGGATGTTGAAACAGATTATTACGCTGTTGCACAGAATTTATTTAAAATATTTTAAATGATTGTTTCAGTTGATACATAGTGTTGTGATTGGTACTTAACACATTCTTCCCTAAAGATTAGACTATCCCAAACAGAAATGCTTTGAGGTAGAGGAATTGTCCAAGCAACACACTGAAGAATACCCATTCCAGTTTGTCATAAATTTTCATATACCCTTGCATTTTATGGCTTCTATTATGCAGTCTGTTCGGCTCCAAGGTACAACCTTTCCTCAAAACAAGTTGATGAGAGCGCTGCAGAGGCTGTAGCTGCTCTAAGAACATGGGATTATGTGGGCACCAACATAAGCATGTTCTACATGTGGTGATGGGAATGAACATTGCAGGTGCCTAGGAGCATGTCTCAGCTCCTTTGGGCAGTAAAGGCATTAATAGGTTTGCTAAAGCTCTGTGCATTAAAATATGCCTCTTAAATTTTCACAGAGACAGAACTTGCTTGATGGCCATATTTGTATTTTTATCTGCTTCACAGTTTAATACCATCATGAATGAAAGACAGTGTTCATGTTAGGGTGTTCTTAATAGGCTGAAAGCAATCACAGCTGGCTTCCCACCTCTCTTGGGGTAGGTGTGAGGAGCACATAGATGGTCAGGGCCACACCAGTTCCAGGAGATTGCTGTAAAGAGAAGGGGCTGAAGGGCAGTGGAAGCCCCAAGGCAGCTTTGCAGCTCGGTATCGATCCCACAGGTTTTATCACTGCCATTTCTGTCCTCCTACTCGGAGTGGTTCTGGCCTACCCACACAACGTCGGCTGCAATTAGATATATATACCAGGCATGACAAACAGGATTTAGCACACTATGTGAGAAACAGATTTTGTGTGCTGGCTTCAAGTGACTGAATTACTGGAGGCACAATAAGCCATGTAATACTGTAGTCGGATGTAAATAAAGTCTCTTACAGAGCAATAAAGATGGGGGCTAATTTTATATCAGTGAATCTCACAACCTCTGATAAACCGGGTCCTGACATGTAAGGTGTCACAGATCAGGAATGAAAAAATTAACTTCTGATGTGTTTCATAAAAGTCGTGATTGTCCAAGTTTTCAGGCCTAGGCCTGCCTCCAAATGCAGTCCAGTAGGTTGGAAGTTGCAGGATTTTGTCACTTTAAGAACCCAGGCCTGGTAAGAAAAATCAACGATGTCCTTTTGATTTGATGCCATCTCGGTGAAATCATGTTAAGAAAACAAATTTAAACTCCCTTATTTCATAAATCGTATTGAATATAACAAAAAAAAGCAGTTGATAGAAGTTGTTTCTATAACCTCCTTGCTTTTGGAGTGAGATATTTGAAGGAGGTTCTTACATTCCAAAGGAACACAACAATTGACTGTTGCTGTGAGATAAATGAATAGCTTAGGTCAAAGCCCAAAATTTACTGTGTTTTGTTGTCTGAAGTGAACCCATATCTAAAGCAGAAGCAGAGACGAGCCTTTTTAAAGCTGATTCAAAGGTGTCAAGCTCTTGGACCTTGTTTCTGGAATGAGACTGGAAGAAGAATCTTACCATGCAGCAGAAAAATATGGCCAAAAAAAAGTCCTGCCTGCTGCAAACTATCTGCAGCAAGATGACATAGAGGATAAGAAGCTACTTCCTTCTGTTTATTATTTATTCAATAGCAAGAATTAAAAACTAATCCTGAAATATCCAGAGTTAGGAAAGAACTGAATGGATTTTAGAAATTACATTTAATAAAAATGGTCACGTGTCATCAATTTCTGTAATGAAAAACTATATACCATCAACTTGGAAGGACAAACTTTGCACAGCAAGTTGCCCTAGCAATTTCAAGAGAGGGAGTTAGTATGGTATTCTACCGAATGTTTTAAATGAGAAAAAAACCTTCCACAGATGTTCTATGTTTTTCTTCCGGCAAAGAAATTCTGCAATGAGAAACCTTAACATTACATACCTTCTGTTTCCAATGATTTAAAGAGGTGTTCTCAGAAACATTTTTTTCTATGGATTATACAGATAATACAGATTATTTCTGTCCTGAAGTTTATGCAATCCAAGAGCTATCAGACTTCAATTTGTAGATTAAAGCCCATTTCAAAATTAAAGCTATGGTGATGCCAAGTATGAATAGGAGAATAGAACAATCCTGCAAAAGCCAGGTATGATGTACCCACATGAGTTATTATTCTCTTTGAGGACAAACACTTAGTCAGCTTTAGGTTTGGTTTTGGTTTTGTTGGGGTTTTTTTTTGTGATGATCATACACCACAGAATAAGTTGTTGCAGTCTGATTGAAAGGTGGCTGAACTAAAAAAGTCACTGAGTAGACCTGGACTTAATGGGAACAAATTGCTTACATGTGTAACGAATAAAATGATACCTATGGATATGGCCTGTCTTGTCATTTTTCTTGTTGTCCTGTAAGTTGGTGACGTTAGTAAAGTTTGAAGAGTCTGTTACTGTTTTCTATACTGGTAACATGATTTTGTTTTCTCTAATTAAATCTCCATTTACAAGCTCATCTCATCCACAAAACAGGAAAGACCCGATGATTTTAGAATCTGAGGTATTGCAAATGTACCAAAATCAAACCAGTAAATTTGCCTTGGCTTTTGGCAAAGTGAAATATCTTATTTTTCCCTTATTATTTATGTGCTTTTCAAAAGAGATCAGGGTTTTAGAAAAGGTTGCTGAAGATACCAGAAAAAGAAATGAATTGAGTGAATTTTAAATGCTACTTTTCTAAAATGTAAAGTATTCATAAGGTAAAGAGACACTACAGAGAAGGAAAGAGAAACAAAACAGAAGCACAAAGAGAGGAGATGGTTGCCCTAAAAGCTGTGGGAAAAAAACCCAACAAACCAAAACTAAAGCTCATAAGTAGCATTGTCAGAAAAAAAAGTAATATTGGTGAGCATAAGAGGAATGTTTTGGTATGTTGTACAAATATAAAATTAAATTCTGCTAAAATGAAAAAAACCAAAACTACCGAAACAACATAACATGATGTTGAGATACCCTTTTATTTATTGAAATAGGAAAACATATTTCAAAGTGAATCACAGAAGGAAAAGAGTTGGAAGAGAATCCTTAATTCTGTGCATGGGAAATTATTAAAAGAATTCTACTGATAGTGAAGGTGCTACTCAATGGGTCATAAAGTTATTAGTGGAAAATTACTTAAAAAATCTGAGTTTTCGTATCAGTTGAAAATGCTTTGGGTTTCTTCCTTCTTTGCATTCTTTAATTAAGTAGAAACATTTAATTTTCTTGCATTCTGGTGTAAAGAGTGTTGTGCACAGCTAATAAACTTCAAATGAAAAAAACTCATCTGTAGAAACATCTTTAATACAAAGTTATTTAAAACCACCTCTTTTGTGAATGGAACATCTTATTTACTAATACCGGGATAGCATTAAGTGACATGAAACTGAAATGGCTTTCCATCTCAAAATCTAATAGTTTCTTGTGCCTGGGAGGGGTCAGCATGTTCTGTCAAAGGTTCATCTTCTACAGCTGTAGAACAAAATGTTTTGTTGAAGTTCAAGAGTTCTAGTAAGCATCAAATGGCATTACTGTTAGAGGAACTACATGATTTAGATCCACTTCCATTAATTCTCACTCTATCCTACTTCTCACTCATTTTAGAAAAAAATTCAACTCCTATTGTGCTTTAAACCCTGCTTACTTGTTACCCATTCAGGAGTTCGACTTCCTTGCTCTCCTTCTCCTATCTGTTGCTCAAGCCTTTTTGACTTCCACTGGTTTCTCTCTGATCAGGTGGATGGTTTACTTGGCCTACTCTTCCAAAAGGAACACCTCCTCCTTAACATAGTCTTCCTTTCTTCCTTTCAGGAAGTCCAAGTCCTATGGCTGTTTGAGCATTCTTTGTCTTCTAACCGCTGCTCTCCGTGTTTCAGGAAAGGAAGAAGAGTTGCTACAGCTATGGGTAATTAAAGATTGCCATTAACTAATCCCTTCCCATGTAATAATCCCAGATCCTTAGCCCAGAAAGACATTTGTTGCAATGGAAACTTTCCACAAGTGAATAAAAACTGCTGGGTAGGGAGTGAAGAAGTATAAGCATATTGCAAGATCTGTTAACAAGCAAATTCTTTTACATTTAGTTCAAATGCAGACAGAACCTCTATGCCCATTTGCAATGGACAATCATTTTCAGGCATATATTCCTCTGATTTGGAATTTAAAAGCTTAAGATGTTCTCTGCTACTTTTTTATTGGAAGGACAGCTGAGATAGCCTGAAGCTAATATAGATGATATAGGTGACAGTTCTGCTTAATATTGCTGATATAAACATCCATTCAGCAATTTCAGGATCAGAGTTTATTAAGCTTGCGTTCAGCATGCTGAGATGATACAGTGCAATATGCTATTCATTTCAAATGAAGCAAGTTGAAACCATAATTTGTTGAAGTCTGGAAAGCCATTGCTTATCAGAGGGAAGGTAATTTTTTGTGAGGAATTGTTTATGATTGTATCACTTATCAGGAGTTGAGAAATATTTAAAACTACATTATCAGACCACATACATCTTTAGTGTAATTTTGCTGTACCAATAGAAGCATACCTGAAACACATTTGGCTATAATGTTCAATATTTAACATAACTGCAGGAAAAGGTTAGTTGTACACAGTTTTAAAATAAACACTTTTAAAGAAATATTTTGCTTAATTTCTATGTAGTCTTCTAAATTAAACAATTAAGTTAGGAGTCTAGGTTGTTCATAATGAAGGGGTAGGTTTGGGCTCTGGATTGAGATACTTTGAATCACCTTTGGAGCCTTATTGACCATATTAGTTCAACTTTCAAAATTAATTTGTCTGAAAGTTTCCTCCCTCCTTCTACTTATTTTCCCTTTCCTGCTATTACCCAATAACACTTTTATCTTCCTTAAGCCATTACTTTTTCCCCTTGCCCTTAGTATAATCCACATATTTTACCAAAGCTTCTTTCTTTATAACCTTTTTAAATAAAAGCAATAATGATTAAAGAGATTAAATCTTTTTAATACATGTCTTTTAATATTCAATGAGTTCACTGAAGGGCAAGCTGTTCTGGCCCTTTGGGTTAATACTGAAGTAACACCTTGTGAGCAGGAAGAAGAGTAAAAGATTGCAATGTTTAAAACCAATTAGTAAATCAAAAATTTTATCAGCATCTGTTAAACAGCTATTATCTTTTTAACACCTTTGGAGGCAGTAATTGTTTTCAGGCAAGGTAGTGGCTGTTTGAGGAGATATATATTGCCTGCTGGGAGTGTTGATACCCACTCAATTTCAGGCTGTCTGTAACAAAGTATTCTCCACAAGCTAAGTACAGAAAAACCAAAAAGCTTTTCTGCTCTGGATACTTATTTTAAGACAAAAGAATGACTAGGGCATCATAGTATAAAAGTCTTTGTCCTACCTGTTTAAAGACACACTGTTAAAAAGAAAAAGGGGAAAAAAATGTAAGTAGCAAATACAAAGGTCATTATGGCATTTTTTTGGTCAGAAAATGAAAGGAAAATAAAAAATGCAGTGAACAGAAGGTGGCAATGAATACTCAAGTTTAAAAGTGTCATAGAAAAGCAGCTGCAGTTTGTTGGAAGTTCATGTTGTAGGTATTGGCTAACATCAGCAATACAGAGTTATAGTATCTTACACTTGGATCTATGGGGGGTATTATGGACCTAATTCTCATTGAAATTCTGTTGGAGATGGATGTTCATCATGTTCTCTGTTTTAAAACGTATTTTCTTTCCATCTTGGTGACTAAATGGTGGATTTTCCTTTCATGTTGTGAAAACAGCCTGGTGCTCAAGAAAAAGGACCGGTTATTATTAAAATAAGCATTTAGGAAGAGATTGTAAAAAGGGACTTCTAGGGGCTATGGCAAATTATCCCAGCTGTGGAAATACTGCTTCTATTAACTTCAAGTGACTACTATCACTGTGCAAAACACAGCAGTCCTAAATGACTGGGATTTCTAAAGATTGTGCTCTCTTTCCCTCTTTAAGCCCTGTTGAGGAAATACTTTAAAACTGGGGAGAAACAGGGCTTACAGAAAGGACAGGACATGAAACTGGGTCATGTCAGGTAGGCATTAAGAGAAACTTAATGAAAATCAGATGTTTTTTAATCATTAATATTAAGATGAGCAACTCCCACAGTTTATGTGAAATAGTCTTTTCTGAGAGAAAAAAAGGAATACTGACACAAGGTAACGTCCAGACGCTAGTCTTTACAAACATATTTCTTAAGCCAATCTCAAACTAGCAGCCCAAAATAAATAGCTGACATAATGATACACGACTGGGATCAGCACACTGGCTGATGCAGTAACTGAGCTGAAGTCTGTTACCAACCACCTGCCTTGGGTTTCTGTGCTTGTAGGGGGTCTCCACTCCCCACAGTGACTAGATTGCTGGCTGTGGGATCAGGAGCCTTACCACCCTACCTGCCAGTATGGTATCTCATGTGCTAGTCTTGCTTTTACCCCTGGTAATATTACCCAGGTAACAGTACACTGCAAGAGATGTTTGCAGCTTGTGTCGCCAAGGTGGAAGGAGTAAGGAATTTTAATGCACTTTATATTACTGTTATGTGCACCTATTTATGATGATGGACTTTGAAATGTCAGCAGGGATGGATGAATCAGTTGTGTCTAATTAGAAACTGTTATTTTTTACTGAATGCATGACCCTTTCCAAAAGACCCAAGCCTTTCCCTTGTTTCTCTCTTACACTCTCTGTGAACAAGCAACAGACAATGAGAGGATGGGGCAGCAACACATTCAGGCTCTATTTATGCAGAGGAATAATAATGATGGCAGAAGTCAGAGAACAGAAAGCCCACCCCAGAAAAGGGCTGCCTGGCTCTGTTGTGCAGTTTGACAGACAAAAATGACCCAAGGGCTCAATTTTGCAGTCACGCCTTATTCAATAATAGCAAGAGATGAATCCAGCAGTTTTACTAATAGACTCCAGCAGTTTCCAGCCTCAAAAGACAAACAGAAAGCAAGGATGGATTTACCTGGGAGACAGGGACAGCTAAAATTACAGCCTTTAGCTTTCTCTGCCAGTTAACAGGAGTGGCCATGCCTTGCCACTACCCCCAAGCACCCTTTCTATTGCAGTCAGGTAAAAGTAGCGTCTTCTTCTGAGAAGGGAGTTGGGATTTTGTTAAAAGAGAGAGCTACTCTCAGCTTAATAGGTTAAAATAATTGTTAAACTTTTGTCTTGTAAACACATCAGTTTGGGAAAATGAATCATCTACAAAATAAAAATGAAATAGAAAAGGCAATGTTGCAAAAAACAACTATTTCATTAAGCCAGGGGGCAACCAGCAGTGTTATTCAAGATTAATATTGTGAAACAGTGAATTCAGTCCGCAATGAACTGTGAATTCTGACTGTAATAATTTCAGTTGAGTTAGTGTTTCTAATCAATCTTAATAACAACTTTATTTAGAAAATGGACAGAAAGGGGAAAGTATTTTGTTGACAAGTCGATTTATGTGATGATCTCAGTGATTTTTACTTCTTTATTTCACTCGCCAAGTATTTTCTGATTGGAACTATATAAAATGTGAAATTTTGTGGTATTTCATAACTGAGAAGGAGAAAAATGAGTGGGTTAAATGTGCTATCCTAACTGAAAATAAACACTGTAATAAATTTTCTGGTTGGATAGACACTGCCATTTTTTTTAAAGATTTACAAATATTTAGATTACCTTGAAGGAAAAAACGTAAACTTTTTATGAACTATTTGGGGCTTAGATATTTTTTGCTCCTTTTTTATCAGCTGAAATGGTTTGATTAAGGCAGTGTGAATTTGCTATAATTTCTAGTCATTGTGAATAAACATTACTGGTGAATTTATTTTTTCTCAGCTATATTTTTATATCGGTTAAAGACCCATTATATGGAATGTTAAGAGAAAATTAAAACTCTCTGTTACCAGAGCAGTTAAATATCCTCAATAACACTGCAAAGCTAGTTCGAAAGAGATCCTTTCAGCTGGGGAAGGAAGTGGGAAGCCCTAAAACCAGCTCTGTGTGTGTGTGCCTGATAGATCAAGCCAAATAAAGAAATCAATGGGGTTAACCTGAGATGTGAGTTTAGCTCAGTGCATTCCAAATTCTCAATGTAAATACAGCAGTGTGGTGTATCCTGGCCTCAACCTGCAAGCTATGCCCCCAGTGGAAAAGATGAGGAGCACCTTGAAAAGCTCAGCAGGAAAGCATGTGGGAGTACCGAGAAGGTTCAATGGAAACAGTGTGCAGCAGAGGCAAGAGAGTACAGAAGGATAAAACTGTCATCACACCTTCCTTCAGCCACCAGTGCCGTTTCCCTGACACCCTGCTGTCGCATGACATAGCCAGCTATTGCTTCAAAGCAGTGATTTCACAGGTAGCAGAGGCTTCTAGGCATGGGAAAAGGAGAGAAATTCTTGGCCAAGAAATGGGAATAGTATCTTTTCTGCCAAAATACAAAGTGTTGGAATAAAGCTATGGCAGAGATGAAAGGGAAACACGCGTGTCTTGCCGTTGGCCAACACTTTCAACAGATGCTTTAGCAACAGGCCAGAATATGTGAAAGATTGTATAGAAAGATGAGTTTCTGGGACATTTTTGCACTGAAGTGGGATTAGAAAAGTTAAGTGACAAAATAAATAAAATTAGACAAGCACTGATGGGCTGTTATATATATGGGAATCTAGCAATCTGTCAGCATTGACCCAGTAAATACTATGAGTTCAGGACTACTCATTATAAACTATGAGTGCTTACTTTAATGACTGTCAAATATCTGTCTAGGAGATAAAGTATAGCTGAATTTTGAGTGGAGAGATTATGGTATCCTTATGTAGATCAATGATAATTTTATTCTGCAGGGAGGCTGACTGATTTCAATAGCATTTAATCTCCAGAGCCTTCCAACATATTTCCCTCTGCTCTAGTAGAGCTATTTTATATCATGACACTGTAAAGCAATAATGTAATCAAAATATGGGTAAAATTGCAGTCCACTTTGATTTAGATTATATCAATATTTATTGACATTAAATTAATCTGAATAGTATTACTCCTAATAGGAAGCAAGTGTTAAAGTTGGTGCTTGTGTCAATGTAACTGCATTGCTTCAAATTTAAAGATTATATTACATTAGATTATACCTTTCAAGAGTCCACCTTAATTTAAAACAGAGCAAATGGGAGAAAGGACTTTTGCTCCTGGTCTTGTGTCTAATCTTGGAGGTTGTTAATAGTTTGGTTTTTTATTATGTTTTACTTAATAATTTATCAAATATCCTGCTAGCATGCTGGCAGGCATACGGTTATCTCCAGTTCTATCCAGATGCTACAGAAAATTGAAGAAAAGCTTTGCTTGCTTGTTTTGTGAAGGTGATGAATTTGTTGTAAACAACTTATTACTTTCAAAAACACCAAACTGGAAGTATCTTCTGCTTTGTCCAACCTGGTGTGGCTTGGGCTAAATGGTTGTTGTAGCTGATGAAGAGCACCTTCCTTCTGTCAAGGGCAATGTCCTGTGCACAGAGGCATTTCTAGGCATAGACAGAGACATTAGATTTTGACCACCATGTTCCTGAAATTACCTGCTGCTGAATCCTACAAGGAGTTTTAGGGCTGCAGTTCTGAGCAGCAGTGCCTGAAATGAAGTTTAAATGCAATATTCGTAACACAATATCTGCACTGGCAACAAGTGAGCTAATAATAAAGTGAAATGGCACTGAGAAGCCAGTGCCTACACCGTATGCACTGTACACAGTCTAGCTCTAGACTGATAAACTGTACTGAACACACATTACCGCTTCTAGGTGCGCTCCTGAGCTCACCTTCATTCTAGTTTCATCTGAAGGGAATGCAACTCACACATGCTGAGATTGCAAATTGAAGATAAAAATGGTAAGTGGGTACAACTGGGAGATTAGCTTCAAAACTGAAACCTTGATTTGAACTAAATGTTAAATACATGTACACTATATACTTTATTTTTGGCTCCTGTTGCTGTTGGAAGAACCTTGGGGCTCTTCCATTGCAAGAAGTATGCTTGTGGGACATGATCCCTATGCTCACTGGGTTATATGACAGCTGATGCTGTTACTTTGCTTGTCAGAAAACATATTTTCTTTTCATGAACTATTTCCTTTTGGTCTAAGTTTTGTTTGCATGTTCAAAGCCATATGGACTAATCAGGTAGAAATATGCAGGTGGTAGGGAAACAAACTATCCCTTCTTCCTTTCCCTTTCTTCCTCTCCTGCACTGCAACCTTGAAAAGTCTTTCTTCTTAGAAAACTTTATTTTACTTCTGCCTCTAGCTAATCATTGCATTAAGTTTGTTACTGGCCAAATGAAGAATGATTTACCTTAGGATATTCTTCACTTTGACTTTTGAGGATTAGACATAAATTGATGAAACCCGTTTTCTTAGACTGCATCAGTTGGTAGATGTCGGCTTCACTACTCAACTGTCTTCACAGTCATTCATGGTGAAATAGACTTTTGCACGGCATCTGCTTTATTTGGAATGTACTTTCCTATTACTACCATAGAAAGTAGAAACATGCAAGCAAAAATAACATAAGACCAGATCCTACTTGTACTTCATTAACTTGTTCATACTTCTTTGTGCAAAAGGAGCAATTCTTTCTTTTGCAAGGATTTGGCAGACAAATGTTGTCCTGGTTGAAAAAGAACCACTTGAAGTAATTGGAATAAAAATGAAAACTGTTTTGAAGCATTTCTGAGCTGTGTGGGTAAGTCTCATTGTTTTATCTAAAAACAAACCCAAAATGGTTGGCAGGAGCAACCTTTGATCCCCAGACTGAGAGGCTTGCTCCAGCTAGTCACTGTTTCAGGTGCAAAGTTCTCATGTAACCTGCACGAGTGCAGGTTTTTAATTGTAGTCACTGAGCTCCACCTTATGATGTGAGAAAAATGTCTCAAAGTCACTGGGCTTTTGATGCGTCTGACCACTAACTGTGCAGAAAAAAGATCTCTTCGAGGGAGGAATGCTTGTCCTTAATTGCTGTAAACACAGAGCTCCACAGTATTTTAAACATACTGAGGTAAAATGAAATTTTGGGGACTCAGCTTGTAATTGTTCTCTTTAAGAGGTTAGAAATTATACGTGGTTTTGGAACAAAAATAAGAGAAGAAAACAAAATTATTCATTAGTCATTAATTAAACTTGTGAGCAGAGACAAAACCCTTCACAGGCCAAACGTTCCTTCATAGGCCAAATTTTGTAGTCCTTTGGGCAAGCCCGCAGCTGAAATGGGAAATCTCATGGAAGGATGAATACTTTGCTCAAAATTTGCAGGCAAAGGACTCATTTATTGACTACTGTAGGCTGTGTTGAAACCTGTCAAGTTTTTATGATATGAGATAATCTGAATATACCGTAATGGATAGCTTTGCTATTCTAGTCACACAAAATTTGTTGTTTGTTGCCAAGACCTTACAAAAACTGCTGAAGCTGTGGAAAAGTTTCTTTAAAGCTGGCTAGCTGAGAAAACCTTGTAAGTCATCAGTGAGGCTTTCGAGTCTGAGTTTTCCCTACAGATGACTCATAGATGCACTTAAGTACCTTTATTTTGAACTTTCGGCATATACAGGGTTGGTTTCATTTTTTGTGGGTTTTTTTGTTTGGTTTTTTTTTGTTTGTTGGTTTTTTGGGGTTTTTTTGTTATGTCAGGGATGGTTTTCCAAAGGAATACAGCAGTTCACCACATAATAAGCTAACACTTTTGCTGTCTCAGGTTACTGGCAAACATTGCCTGTATGAAAAAGGTTTCATAATTGCACATTTTTCCCTGTTAAATTTGCTGGTTTGTTTTTTTTTTTTCCTCTTTCCTTTTTTTTTTTTCTTCCCAATGTCTATTAGTAGTTCATACTTGGAAACAGATCAGTGAGTAGAAATGCCAGCTGTCTGTAAACCCTGAAAAATTGGTCCTGTGATAATATTTAGTGGTGTCAACACAGTAAATGAGGTTTCCTTTGGGATTAGAGTAAAATAGACTTTGAAGTGCTAGAGAAAAATTTCAAATGTGGGGCTTTAAAGTATTAAATCTTTCCAACACTTCACATCAGGGTGCTTGGTTGGAGCTGTAGTCTGTGAATAAGACTCTCACCTGGATGAACCCTGAAGGTCCCTCTTCTTGCTACAGGACTGATGAACTGCTGTGATGGCAAAAGACATTTCCTAGTCACTCTCATATCAGGTTCGTAGTACATGCATTACACATTATGTACATCAATCCTTGCTGCTTGCCGCAGCAGGCAGTCTGAGGTGAACCTCACGGATTTCCTTGGTGTTTAGCAGATGGGGAATTAAACTGACAGGACATACACCCTGAAGAAGTGGCACTGCCAGTCGGACACTTTCAGAAGGGTAAATTTAGCACACATCTGGACTGTGCTCCATTTTGTGCACACCAATTGTGAACATGAAGGTCAGGAGTGGCCATCTACACCACTAAAGGTGGACTATGGTTCCTTTCCAGCTGAATAGTTTGAGCATCGCTGGTCATTGTAAATGTTTTCTCTTTTGCTCACTTGTCTCACAGCTGGAGAACTTGGAGCTTGTACGAGTTGTGTTGCAATATGCCAACCTGTGTGCAGCATATCCGGGACAGCAGGGAACTCAGTGCAGGCCACAAGTGGTCGAAATAGTTGCACGAAGACTCTTGTGTGTAGCTTGTCCAAAGCAAGAACCTATGCTGAGGAAACACTAGGGTTTTGTGACTTTTTTTTGAACTAGTGTGATGTTATCTACCTCCACAGCAGTATGGTTTAGATGTGTGTGGAATTCCTGGAAGGAACCGGAGAACAAATGCAGCCTTCTTGGAGACTGGAGGGCTTCTTGCTGTGTGAAGAACTGTAGGGACAAGCATTTTGCTGGAAAACATTTCAATTTGACAATATGTGCATCTTTTCCTTGCTCCTTCAGAAAAGAGTTGTGCAAATGGGTGTCTGAGGATAAACTTGTCTTTGAATAACACATGTATTCATGTATAAACATGAATTTAAATATATCTGCAAGTCATACAAGGGGCGTGCACTGGTAATATCTAGCAGTTCTAAAACCATCTTTTGTGAGGGGGAGAGGTGAACAGAATCAATTGAAAATTCTACAACCTCCTGTCTGTAACAAGTGGCTGCCCCTTCTCTGCAGTGAGGCTGAACTACTGGCTTTTCAGCAGGGTCGATGTCAAGGGTTTAGGCTTTGTAGTGATTCTCTTGGAGTCCTGTTTCCCCTGTGCAGAGGAGAGGTATGCCTTCACCTTAGAACAAAGGTGGTGGGATGTGGGCAACACAAACAGAAGACTCTTTTAGACTTTGTGCAGGACTGTCCAGTGGTGAGATGTGGTGTTGGGACTTCTCTCTCACAAGTAACTCTCTGATTTTCCCTGAAACTCATGCAGCAAATGTCAGAAGTAGCATGAGCTCCAGACACTGGAAGTGCATCAGGCTTGGGATGCCTTTGTCCAGCTGTGTGTCCATATTCTTAGGGATATGTATCTATGGACTGTGGAATGCATGTCAATGCCTTGGAGAGGAACAGAGGCAAAGAAATGTATCCCCTGTCTCTACAAAAAGACGGAACTCCTTCTAGAGATCTGGGGAGGATGTGCACTCCATCTTTTCATATTCCATTTGTTGTAGTGCTTGGTAGGTCCTGTGGCATAGATTTGCAATGGTCAGTATGAAGAACTGGGAAAATGGAGCTCCCACTTTTCTTTGAAGCTTGCTGCCAGATCCAAATGACTACTAAAAAGTCCTTGGGCACTGGTAAGCTGACTATGGGGTTTTACTGTGACTTTTGATATGTGTGGGCCCTGCTGTTTGAACTAGTTCTTCCCCTCTCATGCAGGAGGTCATTCTCTTACTAAAGGAGTGAACTTTATCAACCCCAGAAACTGGCACAATATTGATCCTCAGAGGAGATCATGAGATTGCAGGAAAGACCATCCTGCTGAAGAATGTTTATGTGTTGGGAACATAATTGCCTCAGATCAGACCTATGAATTTTGGCACTGGAGCACCTCTAACAAATTTTTTTCTGACCTGTAGCCTCCTCCACTGGATGTATAAGGACTGTCTACTGCTTGTCGTCTTGTCCCTTGATCAGGGAAGAGGTCTGACAAGTTGGATCATAGATAATCTCATGGGTATTGTGGAGGTGCTTGGTTTGCATCTCTACTTACCTGGTTCTTCCAGGCTTTCTGTGCTACTGCAGGGTACTTGGTGAAGCTGGGTCCTGTGCGGGCCTGTTGATGAGGTGTGTGCCAGGGCCATCCTTTGCCTGGCCAACTTTATTTCATCACTACCAAGTCCTTCCTTTTTCTCCTGCGTTGGGAGTTGAGGGTGTTACTGCTCACTGAGCTGAACTAACAGGTTGTCCCTTTGGCTTGAGCTAGCAGCCTCACATGGACCATCCTGGAAAGCACCTTCTTTTGCCGCTTCTGTGGGCTGTGACATGACTGGCACATCCTTTGATTTGAGGGGTCTCCCCAGAGGCATGTCTTAGATTCCAGTCTTTTGCCAAGACCTCAGTGTTCTTAGGAGAAACCATGACTCTTCTGGCCCCAGACTGAGTGGATGTCCTAGCAGAGACCCTGTTGCACAGCTTCCCTTTCTTACCACAGATAGGTGAAGATCCACTGGTGAAGTGGGGGGCAATGTTGGTGTGCACTGCCAAAATTGCAGACTCCTACAGCTGGCAGAAAAGGTAGACCCCAC
The DNA here is from genome assembly GCA_035590275.1 of Ibycter americanus. NCBI lineage: Eukaryota > Metazoa > Chordata > Aves > Falconiformes > Falconidae > Ibycter > Ibycter americanus. The sequence continues at coordinate 47,328,347 of JAVJGI010000040.1, forward strand.
ACTGCTTGCCCAGTGCATGGGATGACCCAGCCACCTTATTCCATTTGGCTTCAGAAGTGAAGTCCTCCGTGAAACCGCACAATAGTCCCTACCTGCAAGGGGTAGCCCCTGTCCAACCCACACACCAGCCTGGCAGATCTGCCTAAGCCTTTGTGAGCCTCTCTGTGCTCAGCTCCACTCCTGTACACCATTCTTCAGGCTGTGTGACAGTCTTTTGGACAACCCTCAAACAGCACCTCCAGCACATACTCATGCTCTGGTAGCTTCATTACCTTTTTTTTTTTTTTAATGTCTTGGCAGGATATCTTAATGTCACAGGAGGATGATGAAACATGGTACAAGCCCAGTTTGTACCTTGAGCTAATCCCATTGTATGCTGGAGGCATAACTTGGAAAATCCTCGATGGAGCACTGAGTGCAGCTGCATTTGTAGTGTGTTTCATGAGGTCCTCAGACTTGTGATACTTTTGTGATGAGAGGAGGATCCTGGAGCACATGGTCGTTGGACATGTATAGCTGCACTTCATCTACTTTCTCCTTAAAGACCTCTTGCTGAGGTCTTTCCCTCTTGTCTCCTATTTATATCCTCCACATCTGAGGCATGACCAAGTCACAGTACCTATCTGCCAACTTCCCAGTGGCCACAGGACCAGGAGAAGAAAATTTCAACCTATTGACCCTGTCCACTTATGTCTTTCCTGTCTGTTGCCCTTCAAGTCTTCTGATGTTGGTTAGTGCCTTTGGTTTCAGAACAATGCTCGAAAGTAGGTGTTCATCATGATCAGAAAGCTGAGCATCAGCATCAGGCATGGAGGAAGAGAGACAAACCTGTATGCTGAATATTCATAATGAAGGCTAGTTTACCTCTGGATAATGGGGGGAATAAAAAAAAAACACGGAATGAATTACATCAGTGCAACTTCTCTGCATTTCCTCACTTAAGGCATGCATGCTTTTCTTTGCCTTAGAAGTGAGCAGTTAAACTGCTTGAGCGGTTCAGTCTCTTTTTTCCCAGCTGAAATTGCCATAAATGATATGATACAAACCATTATCATTCTCTCACTATGCAACGTATGTCCTAAGATTTCGGATGTCCTTATTACTACTGTTTCCAGATGCTAATGGTAGTTAGATTCACTGTGTGTGCTTCTTTAAGGTCTTGGTCCATTAGATAATTATGATGGGTAGCTCTTAGCAACAGATAAATGACAATAATTTACTCTCAGATGGTGTTATGAAATTATAATTTTTGATTTATAAATTGGTGTGAATATTCTTAGTTTAATGAACTTCAAGAATTTTAGTAATTTGGGGGTGAGGTGGAGGGGAGCTTAAACTGATTAATTTCTTCTGCCTTCTGCTTCATATCTTCTACCTTCTGCTGTCAGGAACCACAGTCAAGGGCAACAGTGGGGGTGTGGAAAGTTAGGCTTTTCTGAGCTTCTGAAATGAGTTGGTTGTTTTGTTCAGAATATCATGAGATATAGAAGTCTTGATACTATGAAAATAAGACCTTGGATGTCCATACTGAGAATGTTCATTGAATTAATGAAAGTCTCATTCTATTAATAACTTTAAGATAAAGCTTATTGTCACAGAAATTACT
>JAVJGI010000040.1:47330052-47348992 GCA_035590275.1 Ibycter americanus
CTGAGCTTCTGAAATGAGTTGGTTGTTTTGTTCAGAATATCATGAGATATAGAAGTCTTGATACTATGAAAATAAGAAAATAAGACCTTGGATGTCCATACTGAGGAGAATGTTCATTGAATTAATGAAAGTCTCATTCTATTAATAACTTTAAGATAAAGCTTATTGTCACAGAAATTACTTAAGTATCCAAGTCCTCTTGAATTTCTTCTTTACATAGCTATGTGCAAAGCTGTCACGATTTAGAAAAGAAAAAAAAAATTCAGATGTTGACTAATCATCTACTTAATCTACTTAATCTACTTATCTGCTTAATCTACTACTTCTGAGTAGGCCCAGAACCTAAAGGTTTGACTCCTCAGTGTCCGTTTTGTGGCCCATGGATTGATGGGGTGTACTAACGAAGCACTTCAGCATATGTATTTCTTTAAGGAAGGTCTTGATCCAAGAGGCACGTCTAAATAATTCATTTGGTTCTCCAAAAAGTAATGATCTTGTATTGAAAGAGAAAGCAATATTATCAGTTTCCTCCAGTAAAATGTTGCATTATAGTGTAAAACTTCCATACAATACGTGAGACCTGACTTTAAGACCTTCTCTGTCTCAGGAGATGCAAATGTACAATATCAGGGTAAGTGCCATAACCAATTGGCTGTACATTACTTGCGCTACACATCATTCTGTGAGATTAGGTTGGTGTTGGTCCCTACCAGTGGGGTAGTCTTGTTTTCCCAGAATGCTTAAAGCCCCAGTGAGACGAGGGACATAATTTCACAGGCTGGTTATCAGAGGTTTCACCTACAAGGGGAAATGGATGTCCCTGTCTCTCAGTGACACTTTTAGGACCTTTCTGCCTCCAATCTCTGGCTGTACAAGGCTATGAAGCTCTGTACCGAGAAGATGTAAGAAACTAAAGCTACTCTAAATCAATGGCTATTCCTTTTGGCACCAGGGAGGATGGTTAGGTTCATAAGCAGTGAAAAACATTGGACAGGAGGAAAGGCACATTTGCAATTTTACAAGGAACGTGGGGAATTGGATGCTGCATCTCCTGTTGATGGGGTGAGGGGGAAACTCACTGCTGGGCTGCTGGACTGGAGGTGACAGCGCTACAGTCTTCTTTGGAAGAAAGTGTCTGGGCCCATGCTGATTTTGAAAAATATTAATTGTGTAGCTAATACTAGCAGGGCTTACTGAGTTATGAATTGTAAAGTGTGGGAGCTCCCTACCAGTGGACCAGAGTAAGCACTGCCTTCTCCTCAAAGGCTTATGCTAGTGTCTTCCTCCCATCTGCTGCGTATTGCCTGATCTGACTGTGCATGAGTAGGGAGCTCCAGTGTGTAACTGGATTTCCTGTAGGCTGCGATATGTAAACGCCAACTGTAGCAATAATGAGTCCCTTAAAGACCCAACTTAAGGCCTGTTCAAGTTCAAGGCAAAGACTGTTGACATCAGTAAGATTTGATCAAAAGCTTCAGGGGTGCCTGTCTGAGTTCATGAGAGTGCGGTGTATTAAGTCAATAGTCCCACTGAGGCAAATTTATCACAGGATCAGGCTACCGGTATATGAGGAGACAGGGTTGGCTCTTTAAGTGTGGTGGTACTGTGGAGGCATCTCTGTTTATTTATCTCTAGTTTTGCTTGGCTTTCGTAAACTGTACTTATGAACATATAAATATGTTCTCTAAGCCACAAAAAGTTGAACTTTATTTTATTATCTGACAGTTAAGCCTGCAAAAACTTGAGTCTGGAAACATTAAACTCACTTACCCTTCTTCAATACAGTTAGTTCAATTTTCCTGTCACAATGAAGCAATTATTTTCCTTGGAGAGTCAAACATTTTTTTTTCACTCTTGACTTTCAGTTTTTAAAAAAGAGACAAGATGCTGTTCTCCTTCTGTGATTTTTGGGAAAATGCATTAATGCCAATTAACCTGTAATTTTAACTCACAGCTGTCTTTCAATGCCACTGAAATGGGTAATATCAGAAACACTCCATGGAGTTTAGTTGTCTTGAAATTTTGAATTGTGCATAGAACCTGTTTATTTTACTCTGTATAGCTGGTCTACATGCCATATTTGGTTGAAAACGAGCTAAATGTAAGTTGTTTCAATCTGTGTTTTTTCTAAGCCCTTTGCAAACAAAATTATACACTGCTTCACACTATCACGAGAGACTTTCAGGACAATTTTAATCACGATTTTAGCCTTATGTTCTGGTTTATAAACAGTTTTTCTAATCTCTCAAAATGCAAAAGAGATTTATATATGTAAATGTCACATCTAACAACAGATTGCGTGCATTGGCTGGGCCAGGCACATATTTAACATTTATATATTGGCTTGAATCCAAGAACTCACTTAAATTACTCATGTGCTTATGACTGGATAAGTGTTTAATGGATTGGGGCCTAGAAAGGGAAGCCTTTTTTTCCCTGATCCTAAACTTGTAATGTTTGCCTAGCTTTTATAGCTCTGAAAGTTGTGTCATGAAATGTAATTTACCTTCTAATTCCTTTCTTTTTTTTTCCCAGTGGAGCAGGACAGAGAGACTGGTAAAAAGAACCACATGGTACAAAGAGTCAAGATAAAGTTAAATTAGTTATGAAAAGTACAGTTCAGCTAGTTAGGAGGCATTTTTGTCAGCTTGAAAAAAAAAGAAAAAAAAGGCAAAAGTGGCCAGGTTCTCCCAACTTCCCTATACAGGACTCATTTAATGCAACATGAATTGCAGAGTAATGTGGTTTGAATCTTCCAGTTTACTTCACCCTTCTATAAGCAGCCATTAGAAAGCTTTTAGTTGCAAGAGGATTTCTGAAGAAGCCATTGTTCAGTATGTGTTAAGTGTATTTTAATTTTAAACAGGTAAAATAAAACCCAGGAACAATTAGTAGAGTCCCTTATCTCCTCTTTCTCTCCTACAGCTTTCTCTTTATATACACACAGTGCTATTTTCAACTTTTTTCTCCAAATTTGCAAAACCATATAGGCATGTTTTAATCTCCCAAAGGGATGGGAGAAAATTTAAAGGCTGGAACTAGCCATGTACTTTGTTATATGCAAGCCCATTGTCATACATTGCTCTTTTTACAATCTCATTTCCTTACTCTGCACTGACACTTCCTTTTCAGATGGCTAAGTTTTGAGACAGAGACATCTATGCCCGGTGTCTTCTTAAAGAGCTACCAGTGTTGAAACAATCCCCAAACATCTTAGCTTACAAACAGGAGTAAATTCCAAATGCTATGTCAATGTGTGAGAACACAATGCAAAACTAGAGTAAAGGAACGATGTGACTCTTCTATTGGCAGATTACACCAGTTCAACAGAATAGAAACAAATGGAAGTCATTGATGGGCATCTTGCACTGACTGTTCTCAGCTGAAGCAGAACAGAGTTTGCTGATGTACTTTGCTCGGGGTGACCTTGGCTTGAAGGGTTGACAATAAGCTGAGGCCCCTTCTGCTGAGGGTCCTTTCTCCCTCAGGGTGAAAGAGTCTCAGCACCAGGGCCTGCCATTTTGCGTAATTTCTCTTTTTTTGGTGAAAGTAAATTATGTATATGTGGATGAACTCGGTAATTCCTCTCCATTTCTGTAGCCATGCTGATGGTTTCCATAGCAACTTGCCTAGGGTTTGGAAGGAGGCACACTGCCTGCGGGAGGGAGAAGGCAGAAAGGTGATGGGGCTTGTTAGCATGAATGTGGCTTCAATGCTAGCAGGACTCTCAGCACATCTTTTTTTAAAATTATATATACGTATTTTATTTTTATTTTTTTACTGTCATAGTCATCTCTGTTACATGAAACACAGTGCATGAAATACTCCTTAGTCTTCTTAGGCTTTTAATTCTTCCCTTTTCCCTCTAGTCTGCAGTGCAGGAAGACTTCTCATCCCCTTTCCTTGTCACTCAGGTTCAGGTGGCAGCCGCTCCACCCCCAGGTCCTGGGGCATCCTGGTGACCCTTCCTCTCCTTTCCTGAACAAGCTCTGAGGGCTCTCGAGAGGTGGCACTCCAGTCAACAGAATGTCCAAATGATTTAAGCAACTGCTGACACCAGTGCACCAATATTTGCAGGTTTGGCTGTACTTAATGGTAGTTGTTTCCTTTGTCAGAAAGGTCAGGTAAAGCAAGGTGTGGATGAACAGCAGAGGGGAGGTGCAAGGTGCTCTGGAGTGCAGGCCCAGAGGGCAAGGTTTGAGAACTGTGAGTTTGCACAAATGAGATGGCAGCAGATGTTTGCCAGAGAACAGTATAATTTTAACTCTGCTGTCCAACGTTATCCATACTGATTAGTCACTGAAGGAAAAAGCACATTTTAAAGGCAGGAATCAAAACCATGGGCCCTTAAAGAAGAGGAGACAACGCTGCTAGGAGCAACTAGATAAGTTACTCCTCCACTGTAGTTTCCACCCTTGTTTAGGAAAAAGAACCAATTCCAAACAGTGATCACTTGGCATTTGTGATACGCAATCCTTTCCTCTCTGTATAAATTTTGGTTATGAGGGCTTTTTTTCCCCTTCTGCTCATATTAGCTGGGTTTCAGTGCTCTTCATTTTGAACTTAGACCTGATGGACTTTGTTTCTAGATTTTAAGTGGAAACTATTGACCAAATGCACTACTGAAGCTTTCAAAAAGGGTAGGTTTCCTAACTGGGAAAACCAAGCTAGAAAAAAGAAAACAGAAAATCCTCCCTGGAGGTAACTGAGAAATGCCAAGTTTCTTTTTGTCATGAAGAAGCAGTTACTGATTGTCATGAGGTTACAAATGACCTAGTACTTTTAAAAAAATAGAGAAATTAAGAGCTTTGGAATGTTAGACCTGTGTCTTGTAGAACAGGATCTGCACAATGTAATTAATAAGTTGAAAATATTCTTCTGAGTGGAGAGAGTGACTGTAACTTTGTTCATTTGCCTTGTTTGCAGGACTGATATTTCAGGGTGGGCAATATAATAGAATGTAGCCTGTACCTTGGTGAGGTAAGAAGCTGTATTTAGAGACTAATTACTGTATCTCAGTCTCAAAATGCATCACTAGTGCTGGCCGTGCTACAAGGGAAAGCTTAATATCAGCTGTGGTCTCCACAGTGCAATAGAAGGAATTTTAGGATATGTGCTCATAGCTAAGGATATGGTTTGAATGTGATACGTCAAGATCCTTTAAAAATACTACTGTCTTCTTAAAATTGACATGAACTTACACTATTAAGGAACCGAGCAAATGGCATTCCTCATTAATTATTCAGTGTTTAAATTGTCTGTTTAACAAATTCATTCTCGGAACCTGAAGCCAAGATACCTGCGCAGAGAGATTATTTTACACTTACGCTATTTGAGATGTTGCAAAGGACTCAGGTAGGATCATGAAGTGAAGACTCTAAAAGGTAGCACAGCAGCTCAAAAGAAGATTATTAATTTTCTCTTAATCCTATTTTGATATTAAAATTGGATTGTGAAAATCCACCCTAAATTCTAGAGGGTCAGACTTCGAAGTGAGAAGGCAAACAAATGTGGAGGTAGTAGGGATACTTCCAAGGAAGTCAAATCTTATAGAAACCAAAATGGAGGGAGTAAAATTACCTACCAGTACCTCGGACAAGGAATACTTACAAATTGTCTATTTCAAATTAATAGAGTGAATATGGAAATCTGTTTTATCAAGGTATAAAAAGATAGTAGAAAGTTATTTGAAACCTAGACTCTTACAAATAGATGCTGCAGAAATATATTTTGAAGATATTTCAGTTGTGTTCTCATCTCCTGATCTTATGTTTATTCACCTTCATCCATGCTGAAGCAGCTTTTGAATTCAATTGCGGAAGTCAGTTCATGAGTATTTCAGACCAAGCCAAATATCATTTGTCTTTCAAAACCAATAATCTTTCTTTTTCCTTTTTAGGCTTTGTCCTTCTGAGCTTTAAACAGTTCAGTTTTAACTCAAAGCAGAAAAATCGCAGCTCAGTGGGTTAGAAGTTTGCACATGAACCAGAACAGCGTTGATAGTCTAAAGGATATGTGTCTCGGGACAACACACTTTGATGACTGACCCCAAATGGTTGTCCCTGTCAGAAAATTTTCAGAGGTGTAATTAATTCTTTTAGCCTCACACTTAAAGAAACATTGCTTTATCGAGCTGTTTTGGTCCATAATGAAACCTTTTCACTTTCACTGGAATGAGACACTCAAACCTTTTCCCAGAAGATGTCTCTTCATTAATGCAATCAAGACAGCTAAAGTTTCCCCCGAATTGTCAACATCCATGCTGCATTAAAAATCTTGTTTCTATATCTTAACACTATTAATACCTGTTCCTTTTCTATCCCTGTAACAACCAGGTGAAAAATACTACAACTTTATAAACTTTAGGCTGGCTGGTAGGAGTTCTTACAAATGCTGTTGCAAGAAAAATCTTCTGAATTCTGTATTCTGCATAGCTCATTAGTTCGGCTCAGCTCCCCTTCTCTCTGAAGGGCAAGGACCTGTACTGCGAAGGTACAGTTCACCTGGAGGTCAGCCTGACAAGGCTCTCATTGACCATTTCTGTGCCTGACTTAATATAGGACAAAGTCTTCATCTTCACTGAGTGACTGAAATCTTAAGACAGCTTTCTACTTTTCAGCTGCACCCAACAATGTGATGGGTTCTTAATTACAGTGAAGTATCAGAAAATCTAGCTTACACAAATTGACAGTAATTTAAGCATCGCAGTATTATTAAAACAAAGCAGTTGAATTAATCTGGACCTGGTGGGGTTTCTGTTTGCTGTCTTGTCAGTTTGCTGAAATGGTTAGTCTTCCAATAATCCAGTTTGGGATTGATGCTGTTGGCATTTTTTTAATTGACAAGGTTTTAAAAGGAAGAATTAATTTCTTTCTCTCCCCCATACTTTTCTTGGAGCTGTGATCTCACCCAGCTGCTGCTCGTGGTCCATGGACAAAGGCGGTTCCATGTTATTACGTGAGGAAGAAGAGTTTCAGACAAAATGTTGTGCAGAACTAGAGGAACTCTTCAGACTATCACCTCTGGTTTTGCTTCTTTTGAGGGACATCACTTTTCTTCATCTGCCTTTTGGGGAGTCTGTGCCTGTTGTTTTGGGACAAGTTCTTGTGTCTAGAAATCAGTGGGAAAGGTGAAACTGCCCACTGAAGACGGCGATGAAACTCCCAGTAACTTGCAGATACACTGACTTGTTTTTTAAATTTTTACCCCAGTGACACTTTACATATTCTGCATAGCAAGTGACCACATGAGACTTCTTTTGTCTGCATTCTCTTTACCACTATATCCATATGAAGGTCTTCACGTGTACAGAAGTGGAGAAACCAGTGAAAAAAAACCAAGGCCATTGGTGAGGCAGTAATTCTTATGGATTGACAGAAACTTTCGGGAAATGGATGAAGTGCTGAAGCTGGCAGAGAATCTCACAGGACACGTCCAAGTATGGCTGAAGAGGACAGCAGCATCCTGCTGCCAGGACTTGGGTAAAACTTTTCAGCCTGCATTTGTGTTTGCTCTGAAGTACAAATCCCACTCTCTTACATGATTCCACAAATACAGCTGTACTTCCAGACACCACCCCTGGTAATTAGTGCATTAGACTAAAAGCTCCCTTTGGTGCCTTTGTTCTTGGTCACTGACATTTGTTGCCTGACAAAGAATAGGCTGCTGATTTGTTTTCAAGGACTATTTTTTTTTCAAATTCTGGGTTAGAAACTCTTTCAAAACAGAGTATTCCCCTTATAAAAGTACAGCCAAACATATGCCTGGGATCTAAATACCTGAGATCATTTGTGTGTGGAAGTGGGAGGAACAGAAATGTCACTGAACTTTAGAAAACCCCAAAATGACATTCACGTTTGTTCCTTCCAGGCACCAAGGCTCCAACAGTCTGTTGACCACCTCCATTGGCGCTAGCAAGCATGCTTGCTTGCTGCTCTTCTGCTGCACCATCCTTGTGCCAGAGCAGAGCATCCTTCTCTGCTACGTGAAGGATCCTGCTTTCTCCTCACCCCAGTGTAGCACTGCTGGCATTCCCGGGTTGCTTGCAGGGACCCACTCACATGTTTATTCAGCTTTCTCCCATGCTCCGTGTCACTGGGCTCTGCCTCTCGGCACTGCTTGTTACTGCTTTGGCAGTGCAATCCCCTCTCAGCAGTGTTATTTCTGGTGCACTGGTAAAGAATGGGGTTCTCTGTGGGTTAGAGGCATTCATTACAATGCTGCACTGTGGGTTGCTTCATTTATCGTCTTGGTAATTCTTCTGTAATTAATGGGGTGAGACTATCTGAGATTGCACTTCCCACAATTTCAATTCCCATTAGTACAGAACATTAGAGAGATGAAGCAGCGCCCTATATGTGTACGGACAAAAATTTCCTGTGTTTACACTGTTATTTCTGCATCATTATAGCTTTTTATTTGAACTAAATTCAATAACAGAAATAAGTACCATCTTCTAGATGAATTAATCCTTATGGAAATTGATCTTTTTCTTTTCATGAAGGATTTTTTGATCCTGCACAAAAAAGCATCATCAAAAATAAATATGTCTATTTTACAGACTGAAGTAGCCCTCTAGCTTATAGTAGTGACAATAAACAGGACTTTGAAGGACGATCAGGTCTGTGGAAGGAAAAGAGACACCAGAATAAACCTGAAGTGTGGAACAGCAGAGAACGTGAAATAGAAGATAGCACACGATGAGAGCTCATAGATTACTGTATATGAAATTCAGTTGTTAAAAAGTTGTAGATCAATGTAATAGATAAAAAAAACTTTATTTTTGAACTACTGGCAAAACTCCCACAGAAGTCAATGCCATTTCCATTTAAAATAAGGGCATTATTTTGCCCGGCTATTTTGTGTGTTTGGATATTCTCGTCTCTTTCATTGAGATAACGTGTTATTACAGGATTATTGATTGGACTACTAGTCTAATCTATAGGCCTGCATAACTGTGGGATGATATAACCTGGATGAAAAATATGTATATTGCCTGTATCCTACAAAACATTAGGAACTATTAAAATGTCAATGGTATTTAGTTTGAACAAGGCATCATTAGTTTTTCCATAAAGAAAAACTCTTTCCAGCACTCAGCTGCTGGGATAAAATGCTGTCTCTTGGAAATTCAATGAGAAAATAGTTCCTCTTGAAGGTGAATATACTGTCACAAATGGTGAGTAATCTACTTGTAACAGCCATAATGTTACCTTAAATGACTTTCTGACAGTGAGAAGACTATTTTTCCTACTTAGGGTTTTTGAACACTAGATGACTCCTTGGGTGTTACTTTAGAAAAGTACAGTCAAAGATCTTTCCATCTTCAGCTCAGCTAAAGAAGACTGCCAGAATCTGCTCAGATCACTGTATTTTCAATCAGGCAGAATTCCCTCCTGAGGAGCTAGTTGGCAGAAGATAGCAAAAGCAGGCTCAAAAATTGGACATACCTTGATCAAAGCAAGTTACCAGTCCTTTTTATTTATTTATTCCCACTTTGCCAACCCTGAACAATAGTTCTTTGAAATATACTCCACTGTAGTTACAACTTTACAACATGCTGCATTAGATTTTTGGCATGCATATCTCCATTCTCACCTCATTGATTTTTGAGCAGGTATTTCTTGTAACAGGGGTAATAAAAATCACCTGTTAGATTACATTCTCAGAAGTATTCCTTTGTGTTATATCTCCAATGTAGCATATTTTAAAAGTGGAGGAAAAAATCAATACGCTGCTTGACTAGGATTTCTCTGGGAAATAGAAGGTGTGTAAGATTGCTTTCAAATGGCAATGGTTTTTCTCTTTAGGGACTTCAGCTGCTCTTCCAGAAGGATATTAAGGTGTTCCTAGTAGTACCACAGTAGTGTGGGCTGAAAGAGCTTTTGAGCTGATATTGCTTTGGAGATAAAAGTAATAATGAACATATATACACAATACCAATACTTGCCCCACTTCTATGGTAATTCTTGTATACTATAACTAGTTTATTTAGGAGACAGCTGCCTCAGCAAGTTGTATACGTATATACACTGTTGTGAAAAGAGTAAACCATACAATCATATTGTAAGACAAAACCATGATCTTGCAGAGGACCACAAAATATTTGAGTGATAGCCACCATAAGCTGACAAGCAACAGTGCTGCAGGGAACTTAGTGAGGTAACTGTTTTCCAAAGCGTATGTTGCCCTTGATTATAACCCAGCTTCTGAAAAGACCTGGCTGCTGTTAGTATGTGCGTGAGACACCTGCAAAGTGGAGCAAATACTGTGCTCACTCTTGCACAGCTTTTCTCACAAAGAAATTAATCTGTCTCTGCAATGTTTCTTTGTTGTATCTGTCAGTGCTTCAACCCTGTTGCTCAAACTTGTTGCCGCCTGACATATTCATGTTAGTGACGACGTATTGGCAAGCAATCAATTCCATACGGTGCGGCATGCTGTATGGCTCTTTATCTTTGTTACTATGTAGGCAAATAGTAAGAAAAAATAAAATTGCTTTTAAAAAGTCCTTGGCAGAGGCAGTTGGAAATACTTTGTCAAAATAATTTACTAATAAGTGCAGGTTTATTAAGAATGCGTTTCTTCGCTCAGACATGTCAGCTGCAGTGAAGAGCAAGGGAGCTCTTGGGTCCACTTAAGCTCTGGTTAGATTGGGAAACGTCCATTTGTAACCCCGAAAATCTTTAGTTTTGTGGTATATAAACACGGTCTTTGGTGGAGAGGACACTCAAGCAGGCTTTTTGTAAGCACATCCCTGCTGCAGCCAGTCCCTGCTTTAAACTGGTACAGAATTTGGATTAGGCAGCCTTTGGATAGATAACTGAATGAGACTGGAAGGAGTACCCCGACTGCACGTCTGTTTCCTTGCAGGTGGACTTTTAAACAAAGCACTACCTGTTCACTCAAAGGTACAAAGCAAACATGAAAGGATAAAACCAAGTACTCCTGTTTTGGGTTTCCTCCTTGCTTTTTGTTTATGCTTATCACCCTTCCTAAGCAAATTCTGGCCTGTTGCTTCCCATTCCTCTGAAAACTTGATTTTTTTCTCCTGATCTTAAGCTTAGTGCTGGAAAGAGCAATTATCCTTACGCTGGCTACGGTGAAGTAGCTACTTCCAGATGAACACTGCCAAGGTTTGCACTTGTGATTTCAAAGTCCTGGTTTATTTCTTCCAAACTACATTTCATTTTAAAGGATGGAATGTACTGAACAGGGCTGATTTAATTTTTATAGGACTGAGGCACTCTAGGAAGTTTTCAGAAACTTACTTTGTTTAAAATATTATTATTACATAAAAAGTTTTGTGATTGGTTGACTATTCTTTTCTCAGTTGAAAGCTTTTATGAGCTGTGTAGATCTTTACTGATGACCCCAGTGATTTTCTGAATCATGGAGTTTTTTGTTTTAAATCACTCCATATACTTATTGCTGAGTATAAAAAGTGCATATAAAGAGTTCCTGGAAATTTATTTGCTTGCAAAACAAATAGCAAAGCTCTAGAAGAATCCTCACCTTGGAAAACCTACTAACTTGCTATGAAACAAGAAATAAATCATTTAAGAGAAAGCAATATTTAAAATAATGGGGAAGAAAATGAAAAGCTTTCCCCTTATTAAAAAGTCTATAATTGTGTTTCTAGCACTTTGTAATTACACAGTGCATAAATTTCTCAGGTATCTGCAATTCCTTTTAATTTTTGTAAGCAGATTTCTAAATATACAAAAGATTCATTCTTATCCGTAGTTTTCTACCTAGCATATTATAACTACAGTTTTGCACACATAAGATGCAATACAAACACAAAACCTGGCAATCATATTTTTTGTTTATAAACAATAGTAACTGCAGTGTATTAAAGTATTTTCTGGTTAAAGTTTTGGTTAGTGAATAAAAATGGAGTACAAACTCTGCAGTTTAACTCTGGAACAATTTAATTAACTGTAGTATGAACAGTGCTGGAAGCACAGTTGTTGGACCCATTTGTTGCAATAAAGTTGGTTAGAAAGTGATTGAAAATTTTATATAATATTTGGATGATTTTCATTAGTTCAGTAAACTACTTAAGTTGGTTGATTCCTTGTACAAATTAGTGTTATAACGGTTAACACTTAGCCATATTTTTCTGTTCATAGGATTCTTTTCTCTCTGCAATTTTGCAAAAAAGAAATAGTATGGTTAAGTCCGTAATTTCCTCATCTAAGGTTTAAATTGCTTTATTTATTCAAGTTTTTGGTAGTGATTTTTTAAGGACAAGGAAGGTGAGAGTTGGTAGCACATAGTTATGTTTGTAGTAAATTATATAGAAACGCTTCTCATTTTGTTAGGCAGATGCCTTTTACCAACACTTAATTGTTCATGCAATTGCTAAAGGTAACATTATAAGCATTTTCAGCCACATATATTTGCAAGTATAGCATCTGGTAATTTTATTATTGCATGTTAAGAAGGCTTATAACCCTTGTCCAAGAGTTGCATTGGGTCCCTTAAATCGTGTGCATCATCGCCACCATGGGAACATCTGAGAACAATTCTCCCCATTCCTGTTAACTTCTGCAAACTGGGTCAGATTCTCTTTTAACAGTTTGTTGCAAGATGTTTTTTTCTGAGTACAAAAACATTTTAACAGTGAAGGAAGCAGAACTTCTTCATTTATGCCACATTTTCTTTTTCCATCCTTGAAGAATTAGCATTTCTGCTGCCTTGCTTTGCTTTTCTTCATGACCCCTGACATTTGCTTCTTAGTAGGTAGATGACAATTCCTAAAAGCTTTTGCAGCACATCATAAATGACAAATTCCCCTTGCAGAATCAGTGGGAGGCATCATTATGCAGATAGTGTTGGAGTCTCCTAACAGCAGACAATGGAGGAACAGAAGAACAGCTGACACTACAATAAAGAACATGTTGCTTTCCTTGATCCCATTTTAGTGGTAGCATAAACTTGATTGAGGCTGTTCAGAAGAGAAGAGGACATTGGAGGGAATGCACAGTGAAGTCTGACTGTCTGATGTGGACGTGATAATGACCCTGAAAGGTGGAAGAAATCAGTTTTGCAGAGCATCTGTGAGCTTGTAAAGAGAAATTGGTGTGGTATGGCTGATGGGGCAGAGATAAGGACACAAGGAAAAGAAGGCTCCTGACCTAACATCTTCAGTGAACAATGTCTGGACCTGAGAAACTGCACCAGAACCTGGACTCCCCCACAGCAGTATGTGAGATCTACTTAGCTGTAGTATTGCCTATTTGTGGCCGATGTGGAGCTAACTGATTATTTGTGGCAGATGTAGAGTTAATTTAATGTAGCAGGTAGGTGCTGATAATAAAGTCACATATTGGGTGACTAATGGCATAGTATATCACTCTTATTTGTCTTTCAAGTGTTATGGTAAGCCAGAATAGGTATTCACCCTTACTGTAGGCATTTCCTTACCCACCTGCCTTGAATCAGCTGGTGAATGAATGGAAAACATTGCAGCTGCTGGCAGCTCTACCTGGTGAATGGGATGGGGCTCTGTTGACATGCAGCAGTTAGGGTCCTCTTGTCACCTGTTCTAGCTTGCTAGAGAGCTTGTTCTGTTCTTCACTTCTGTAAACTTTGTCCTGAATTTTCAGACCATCATTTGGAAAGAAATCTAGGTTCATCCTCAGTTTCAGGGATGATCAAACTTTGCAATTCCTGTATTTACTTTGCTTTTCCTACCCTCATGATGCTTTAAAACTTCTTCTTTTGGCGACCTATTACTTCATCTTAAAGTGACTGGATTTAATTTTATTCACGGTCAAACTTTTTTAGTCGGTGTTTTGCAGAATGGACAGCCCAGCAGAACCTTATTTGGGCCACTGTATGCTGTAATTGTACAAATAATAAAAACAATTGGAAAACATTTCTATTTCTGCCTTGCCAGATATAATTCTGACAGGTAGTGATGTATGCCACCTGCCCACACACAAGGTATAATAATGTCCTTGGAAACAGTTATATGTCACCATATCAAGCAATATAATGTAAAACCTGTTGGAAACAGACTACTTGGCTAAACAGATTGTTGGTTTGGTCCAGAATGGTAATTCTGAAAAAGTGAATTTGTTCTGGAAAAGCAACATTTTACAATAGATTGTTACTTTTTCTTTAATACTTTTAGTTACAGTAATGTGACTCAATGGCAGAGGTCCTTCAAAACACGAAAAATCTAACTACATGCTATAACCATGGGGTGCCACTTTGATTCTTACCTAGTCACAGAGGGATGGAAGTTGGCCACCTCAGATTTAAACCAGCCTTGAATGACGGTCTAGTAACCAATACAGCAAAAATGCAAAAGATCATCACTAGCAACAATAGGGCCTGTTAGAGTGATTTCTGCATTGACCCTTCTGTCTTATATTCTAGCTTGTCCTAGTTTATTTAACTGTGTTCTAATTTATTTATATCAGGATTAATTTCTCTGGGTAACATTTCTTGATGCCTTTTTTATTTTAGTGGAGATTAAGAGTCAGCAGAATGCTTCATCACATTAAAAAAAGTTGTCAACAGGGTTGAAGCTTGTTCTGAGCTTTTTGAGAACTGCTGATTTTGAGAAGACTTCTAACATTTTGGTATTTTCTTTACCAGCCATTGCCTGTGTGAATGAACAAGTATATCAGATGAGTATCAAAGCCTTAGAAGAAGGGAAAGACCACCGTATTCTTTTGAACTTTTTCCTTTTAATCCTGCAGTGCTCCTTAGAAGATAGATTTGTTGTTTCTTTTTTCTAAACTGGTCAAGGTATCCCCAAAAGACGACAGCTAGCTGCCTTCTCCCATTACATGAGATGTTCACATTTAGTTGTCCAAACTCCCCAGTGCATGTTGCAGCATCAGAAACCGAAAAAGACTTACCACACCAGCTCTTGCTGAAACCTGGGTAGCTTTAGCTCCTTGCAGAGAACAAATGTCAAACTGTAAGGCCCATCAAATATGAAGACAATAGCTTCTATAGGTACCTAATATAGAGCACATGAAAGTTTTATATAGTATATTGCTGCTCTGTCACTATGCCAACCAGAAATTAGCCTTGTTATTTCCTTAGCTGAAGATTCGTTTTATAACAGACTCAGTGACTGAGGCATAAAAGCCCATGTGCAATTTTTCACATTCTGTTTTAAGGTGAATTTAATGCAGAAGTAAAATGTAGACCTTGGAAAATACATGTCTCTTTTGAGGCATGGAGAGGAGCAGGCTCATGCTTCTCTCAGGCTTTCAGAACACCAGTGTCCCCAGGAAAGCAAGACAGTGTCTGTCTCTTTTAGATTGCCAATTCTCTTGTGCAGCTTTTAATTTTCTGTAGGTGGGTAAGTGCCTACCACAATAGCCCAGACTGGTTAGCATCTCAGTGCTCCCACAGTATCAGCAGTAAATAACAACAA
Source organism: Ibycter americanus (assembly GCA_035590275.1). Taxonomy (NCBI): domain Eukaryota; kingdom Metazoa; phylum Chordata; class Aves; order Falconiformes; family Falconidae; genus Ibycter; species Ibycter americanus. The sequence continues at coordinate 47,345,459 of JAVJGI010000040.1, forward strand.
TTAAGTAACGGTTCCACTATGTTAGCATTTTTCTACTGATTTGGCTATGCCTCAGTAGAGAAGGATGTAATGCAGAAGTAGTGCACGTCAGAGCTAGAGCTGAGGAGCACTTACTCATCAGGTGCCAGGTAGTGTAGCCTAGATTTCTCCCTGTAGAAAAGGGAACAGCTACCACACAGGTATGTTGTAGAACTTTCATCCAATAAGAAACATAAATATACATTACAGTATTTAAGGAGACCGTAGTAACATCTGAGCCTGTAAGAATTTATAAAGGCAGATTACACTGTTGGCTATTCATATATAAAAATTATACTAATGGTATCCAAGCTTATTGTACTGTTTACAGCTCCCCAGAATTCTGCCAGGTATTTAAATAATTACACGTCTTCCTCCTTATTAGAAACATACAGACTTTTTTCCTTAATATACACCTTAAAAAAAAAAAAAAAAGACATTTGGAACACATTTCCTCTACAGAAAATCACCATTTTTCTTTAAGGACTTCAGAGTTTTGGTTGAGAATCTCTTCCCTTACTGATCTGCCTAGTGTCTGAACTGAGAATTTAAATCTGGGAGCAAACCCAATTTTTAATCTAGATTTAAATTAAACTACTTCTACAATTTCAGCAGACTTTGTTCAACTGATACCTGTTTAAAAGTATTCCAAAATTTTAAATGCATATGGGTTCATGCCATTTTATATAGAGTTTACAATAAAGATCCCAGTACTTCCTCGATTCCCCTGGCTAATTGGTATTAGCTTTGACATATGCTATAACACAGTGTCCGAATTAGCTCCTGGGAGCATTTTTTTTAGGGTTTTAACTCCGGTTTAGGAAGCGGCGATGGCTTGTCAGTGAAGAAGCAGTGCCATCTAGGGGCTGAAAGCTGAGACGAGGTGAAGCGTCCAAACCACTAAATACAGCCTGGGCGTAATAGGAACTGTAGGCAGGAAAAAGGGAAATAACGGAAGCAAAACCCAGCTAATGAAAATACTGGGAAGCACAGTACAGAGACACCCAAATCCTCGCCCACATACAGCCTGAGCTCCACAGGGCTGCCTTGGCTTGGGGGATGGTGGGTTGGAACGGTGGCATCTGCCTGCTGGCGCTGCCTCTGCTTCCTAGCACTGCCACCGGCCCAGTGCTCGCCAAACCAGTCCCTCCACGGGGCTGCGTGGCTGGGAGTGGGAATGTGCAGGAGGTGGGTCCTCAGCTGTAGCCAAACAGCACGCCTCTTGGTATTTAAGAGTACTATACATTTGGAGAGGGTGCTTATAAATAGGAAAACACCAAAGAGCTTTGGGATTGATTGCACCTTTAAAAAATACTGACCTAAACTCTGTTTATATATATCTATATGTATATATAAAAATTCTTTCTTAAAACTGGTTTAATATCCTACTTCTATTTATCGGTCTTTCGAGGAGTAAAATTTGAGGAGAAGACACCTTGTACAGAAAATGAATGCTCCATGTCGGGCGTGACCGCAGGAACTCGTTTCCATGCCCGACAGTGGCTGCATAAGTTGTCTTCGGACTCCATCTGGTGGTATAAACGTTTTGTAAGTAGAAAAAGGTTTTGGAAGCACTTGTGGAGCTTCAAATTGCATAGTTTTAGCAAGGAGTTGATTGTGGTTTTTCTTCACACTTCCTAAAAATGGCTGTGGAAGAAGATGGGGAAAATGGTAAAGATATGTAAAACTTATGCAGACTTTTAACTGTTTTCATTTTGTAATGCAGGAAAGGAAGGTGGTTTTCTCTCACTTGAGATACAAATGCGTAGAGTTACCTGCAGCTGCAATTGTACTTTATATTGGTAAAGCCGTACAATTATAAAATTTTCTCTGTTGTCCACAATGGAACCACTTGGAAACAGAAAGAGGCCAGCCAAGCCCAGGGGGCTGGGGACCACTGTAATTGGAATGGGGTGGTCTGCGAGATCCTTACTTAGACAGGGTTAATTAAGGAATCATTTCCTTGGCATGACTGGATTGCTCATGTAAGCAGCTGCTTACCAGAATGAGAAAAAGAATCACAATTGGCTCCTTTTTTTTTTTTTTTTTTTTTTTTTCTTAACCCCGTTCACTGCTGTTGCTTTTTGTTTCAGGGTGAATTTTCCCATTTGGTTTTTACTTTGTTTTGGCATTGTGGCTGTCAGTTTTCTTGGGCAAGAGCATGGGCTGGATTTTGGATGGAGCATCCACTCTGAGAGATAACAATGGCTTTCCCAACCAGCTGGCTTAGCTCCTCATCATGATGAAGGCAAGCTGAAGGTTACGGAGCATAGTTCTGGTTGCTGGTGCAAACAAGTTTGCCCAGCAGCTCAGGTATCTCAGCTGTCATTTACTTCAGCCCAGAGTCCAGGTACAGTAGGCACCAGTTGCAACTTTGAGTGGTTACGTTTGCAGGAAAAAGGGTGAATTTGGTCCACAGGAAACCGATTTGAGTTAGCTTGGGAAGAATTTGCTCTGGCCTTGCTATCCTGCCTTACAATGCCTATCCTTGTGACCTGTTGGCATTGATTAATTTGATTTGCCTTTTCTGTATATGACTGTATGTATTGGGTTTGTGTGGCAAGGTTTTGCTAGCTGCGGTGCTAAGCGGTGGCTTCTGTGAGAAGCTCCAGAACCTTTCCCTGTGCCTGATAGAGGTGATGCCAGCCGGCTCCAAGATGGACCCACCGCTGGCCAAGGCTGGGCCCATCAGCGACAGTGGTAGCACCTCTGGGGTACCATATTTAATAAAGGGAAAAAAAACCACAAACCTGCACAAACAAATTGCAGCTGGAAGAAAGGGGTGAGAGTGTGTGAGAGCAACAACTCTGCAGACACCAACATCAGTGAAGAAGGAGGGGGAGAAGGTGCTCCAGGTGCCGGAGCAGAGATTCCCCTGCAGCCTGTGGTGAAGCCCATGGTGAGGCAGGCTGTGCCCCTGCAGCCCATGGAGGTTAATGGTGGAGCAGGTACCCACCTGCAGCCCGGGGAGGACCTCGATGGCAGAGCAGGTGGATGCATCTGAAGGAACCTGTGACCCTGTGGGAAGCCCATGCTGGAGCAGGCTCCTGGCAGGGCCTGTGGCCCCATGGAGAGAGGAGCCCACACTAGAGCAGCTTTGCTGTCAGGGCTTGTGACCCTGTGGAAGGGACCCAGGCTGGAGCAGTGTGTGCCTGAGGGACTGCACCCCATGGAAGGGACACAGGCTGGAGCAGTGTGTGAAGAACTGCAGCCCATGGGAAGTACTCTTGCTGGAGAAGTTCATGGAGAACTGTCTCCCGAGGGAGGGACCCCAGGCTGGAGCAGGGACAGAGTGTGAGAAGCCTCCCTGTGACAGGGCAGGAGCAGCAGTGTGTGATGCGCTGACCGCAGCCCCCGTTCCCCGTCCCCTGCGCTGCTGGGAGGGAGGAGGTAGAGACATTGGGAGTGAAGCTGAGGCCTGGTAAGAAGGGAGGGGTGGGGGAAGGTGTTTTTAAGATTTGGTTTTATTTCTCATTCTCCTACTCTGTTTTGATTGGTAATAAATTAAACTAATTA
>JAVJGI010000040.1:47349092-47376575 GCA_035590275.1 Ibycter americanus
CTTTTTTTTTTTTTTTTTTTTTTTTTAATGAAAACTTGTCTACACTGCACATGTGAACATACGGGGTGGTTGCCAGCTGCAGGTTGTGCTACGTATGTTAGACAACAACATCAATATTAGACCAAATGTTGCTGTGTTAAATTCAAGTCTGTAAACGTCTGCTTCATATGCTGCCCGACCTTGGTGAATATCAGATCCTTTTGCTCTTTGATTAATTAGCAATTAATTTAAGTATGTTTCATTTCTAAGCCTTTGGATGTTATCTGTTGAATTATTTATATAGTTGAAATTGCTGGGACCCCATAGCAATGGTCACTGGAAAATGACATTTTTCTTTATTTCCAGGCTGTGGAAATTCCAGAATTTCAGAACTCGTTGAGGAAAACTCCATCTACTCAAATATAACTAGAAAAACTCAGTGCATTCTTCATTGAAGAAGTGTTTATGGCAAAAATATTTCTAAAAATATTGGACCAAAAATAAGGTAATAATCTGCTTTAGAAATGGGAATACCTAGTTCAACTAAGCACAAGAAGACTGTGGAAGACTTTGCTCTCAAAAGTTTTATTAGGAAAAATTTATCCTTTAGTTGGTTAAAAAGAGCAGAAACTGAAAAAATTCTTAGGAGAGAAATAAAATAAAGCGATTCTTAGAGACTAAGAAATTAAGAAAATATTTTAAATGGGTTTAGTTTAGTTTGCAGAATCAATCTAAACAAAATATTATTTCTTGAAATAGAATGCTCCTTTCAGAGGACACGCTTTTCACTGCCAGATGTGCCCAACAAGAGACACCTGCAGGGAACCATCCAGATGTACTACAGGGAGAACAAATCTGCCCATGTCACAGTTGTGTGCATGGCGAGTGTTTTTAAGACCTCAGCTTGTTATGCCGGTGACAGACAGTCCGAACAGCAAGTCAGAAAAGAATTGCATAATATTTCATGTTCCATTGAGTACTGTATAGTTATGTAATATAATGAACATATATGCTCTAAGCCTTTGTATTTGGCCTGTTATCAACTATTCAGAATTAGGAATTAGGGGGCAGGTCCTGGACTTCCCGGTACTGCTCAGAGTGAGAACTTCTTGAACTTGGATTGTGAAATTTGGTGATGCTGTGGGGATGTGTGCATGTCAGCACCTCAGGCCAGGAAAGTGCTTTTGAAGTAAATTTTCTGATCATTCCCCCTTACTACCTTTTGGTCCATTCTGCAGAGAAGCCTATAAATGTGCCAGCCAAAGTCCTTTTGGATGAAATTAAAGCAACACACGCAATCTAGGAGCACAGCTAATGCATTGCAACTGCTAATGCATCTGTGCAGTCAGACCTCAGCTACTTCAGGGTAGAAACTCCTGAAATACACTCACCATCGACTCTGGGCACTTAACACCAGTCATAAGGACAGATCTGTTCTTATTGCACTTACCGTTAATATAGACAGAGCCCAAAATTCCCTTCCTGGACCCAAATGCAGGGATCATTCTAGCCTGACAGCATATGATTCTCCTCTGATGCTCTGTACTCCCCCATATGTCTGACTGCTTCCCACCTATGTGCTGCTCCTGACTTCAGGGCAGCTTTATGCTGTGGAACAAATAATTGGAGGGATGCTTGGAAGCCGCTAAAATACAACTGATAGAGGTGCAAAACTTAGCGGGTAAATGATGTAGAGGTGACAGAGGAGGTGTGTGTTTTGAGGGCTGCATCGGCCACTCAGTGCTGCAGAGTATCTGCAACATGAAAAATAGCATGGCGTGATGTATCCCTTCCATTAAGCCAGCTTTCAGGGCTAGAGGTGTTGCAAAAGCCCATATAAAGAACAATACCTTGCTTGAGCTGAGCATAAATCCCTCCTCTGGAAGAGAAATAGAAGTGTTTAAGGGGAGCAAATTTGTTGAGATAGTATCCTCTATTGCTGCTCTGGGAGCCAAAGTTTAGTTTCTATACAGTACCAGATTGTCCTTGCTCACCAGCAGGGTTGAAGATCGAACTTCTCCCTCTCCTGCTGAATGCTGGTTGTGGTCACATTTGGACTCTCCCAGGATGTTCTGTTTCCCAAACAAAAAAAGCATACGATGGGAGGAGAAGTATGTGTCGTCTGTTTTAGTGCTGAAGCTCTGCAAGATCAGAGGGGGCCTTACCGTACAGCACTCTCCGCAGGCTATCCAGTCTCAACATCCTCCTCCATATTAGACATCCATTTGCAAAGCCTGCGGCAGGACAGGCTCCAGTCCCACTTCCCAGGCGTGTCACGGACACTCCAGACAGCACAGCCATGCAAGGGGAGTCCTGCCCAATGCATGAATTCAAGCTGAGCTCACAACAGCCCATGTCAGAGCTGGGCTGTTGCTCAAATCTCAGCCTGTTCTGTGATTAACAACCATGGGAAAACTCCAGACATTTTGGGAGACACTGAATTCTCAGATATTCATCCTACTATGAAGAGCAGGTAAGATGTGGTTTCAGAATGAGAAAGAATTTAGAGAAGGATTGTGTTTACCACAGGCGATGTTCTGTTTGTATTTTTATGTTTCTAATATAAAAGAGACAAGCATCACAAGATTCTTTGAAGTGAAATTTGCTAATGGATAGCAGTTCTCATATTTCCCCTTATAGACAACAGGAAATGAGTAAGGGAAAAACAAAGGGCTGAGATACTGAGTATGAGGAAAGGCATACTTTGAATGTTTTCCTATTTCCTAAGAAATACGGAGATTTTAAAGAAATCTCTTTATATTGAACTAGATTAGAAAGTAGATTGTTTGTTTGCTTGTTTGTTTCTTTGCTTAAATCTTGAACCAGATTAAATTTTGTTATTTTAAACTAGATAAAACTGAAATGCAAGTCAGACAGTTCTTATAACCTACTGTTAATATGAGTCAAGTATCTCGGAGATGCATTTGATGTATTGGTACAGGCTAGGTATTGCAGAAGCACAGTAAAGCTACCTAAGCGTCAATAACATTCTGGGTAAATAGAAGCCCCGACAGGTGATGAGAAAAATGTGACTGCATAGCAGCTTGATCAAAATGTTCAGGTGGTCACTATCAGAACCAGTTCTCAAACCTGTGCCACTCTGTAAGGTGGTTGTTTGACAGAGAACTGTATTTCACTGGCATTCTTCAGTCTTCAGGGAAGGATCAGCAACCAACAAGAGCACAGCAATCTTGAAAATGTCTTTTTTGAGAATAATACTTTTTGAGAATACTAAATTTGAGAATAATAAATTTTAAAACTGTATGCAGTCTTTGCACAAGTAATGTTGCTGTGGACATGATGGCTTAAATGATAAAAGAGAGGTGGTGTGTGTATACAGATTAGCAGCCTAAATGAGCACAGACTCTGCTAGTTGACCCATACAGAGTAACATCTTTCTCCACAGCACGTCACTGACCACAGAGAAGCATCATTACAATTAACAAGCCCAGCTGAAACAGCACGTAGCTGGTGGGAAAAGTTAATTACCTTTTGTTTCAGGCAGAAAGATGAGGCGAGGGACACCCGTTCCTGCAGCACGTTTTTGTATGTGGTGTGAAAATGGGTCCTCAGCATCTTTCAGGCTTGCTCGTTCAAAGGCCAGCTTCTGTGTCTGATGGAAGTCAATCACACAGCCTCCAATGAAGCAGAATTAGACACTGTTGTCACCCAAAGGCATCCTTTCATTTCCATGACACGTAGACTGGGTGCTGAAATTAGCACTAACTGCCTCAAAGAACATTAATGGCTTATAAGGAGAAATGATTTAAATATCAACCAAGTTATCTGGCATAATAATGTTCCAGGGTTTGCGTAATTGCTAAAATCTGCAAGTAAATTTTTTATTTGGAGTTTCTTAGAAGGATTTAGCAAAAGAAACTTTCCACATGCCCATGTCAGAACTTTAGACTGCAGCAGTGGGAAGGGACCTGGTGCAAGGGCTCTCAGGAGGCACCTACAAACCTGAGCACGTGTCACAAGAATCCTTATGCACCTTCTGAAACCCATCACCCCTTCCTGTGTAAGTCGAAATGCAATTCCTTAGCCACATTTCACTATCTCTCTGTATTCAGTGGAGGGGGAAATAATGTAACAAAATTTGTGTTACACTGATTTAGCATCTGCTGCAGGAAAGAACAAGCAACACCAATAAGATGAGAAGTTAAATGACTGCAAATATCTTCCCAGTTTTCCACATTTTTCCAGCTTTCCTTAGAGGGTTAAAAGAGGATAGAAGAGGAAAAAAACCTCTTCATGCAGTTATGGGATGTGAATTCTAGTGAAACTTTCACTAACCCTCTCCCCCCTCCTCCACATAAAATTAACCTAATATTTTCTTGTTTTACTTCCTTTTTCCTCATTAAGAGAAATATTAAATCTCACCAGCTAGCAGAGTACAAGTGTGTGAGAGACTGTTACAATTAACCTAAACACTGCATATGTTATTTATGATGTGTAGGGAAGAAATCAGAATATTCACCACACTTCAGCAGGTCCTTTTCAAACCCTTAGAAGCTCATTTGTTCTGAAAATACCTTCCAATTCTGTTTTCTAGGATGAAAAAAACCCACCCCAAACAAAGATCTGTATGCGCAGGAAGGAGATTGCCCATAAACACGTGACAAATAAAAAAGTAAACACCACTCCTGATGCCAACAAGAACTGCAAATTTAAAAAATTACAGCTACCAAGTACACTGTTAAGCTGTTTTCCACAGCGAGTGGCTCCAAACCCATATCTGTGTATTTTAGTCACTAGTGAGGGCTTGCTCTTTCTTCCTTAAAGCCAGACGGAGGTCTGTTTTGCCTGATATCATGAATTTTGATTACCTTATCTCAGTCCCCTGTAAAACGAAATAAGCTCAATACCCTGGTCTATTGCTTATCCTTTTCAGTGTTGCTAAGTCTGCAAGACTTTGGGTAAGCAGGTCCTGTGGATATGAAAGAGGCTGAGGAATCATTAAGCAAAACACTCAATAACACACCTTTATAGGGCCTTATGAACCGTCAGTAACCGAGGCAGTCGTGTGGCTTGAGTTCACAAAGTGATACTTTTAAAAAGGTAAAAGGGAACTGCTGCAGCTCTGTGAGCTACAAACCTAAGACAGAGGGCACGTTAGAGAGAAGGAATTTAAAAAAAAGGAAAAAAAAAAAAAGGGCAAGGGATGGAGAGCAGTGCTGAAGAAATGAGTGCAGGACAGTTGAGAAAGATCCACCTGCCCCCAGTTTGTGTCTTGGGAAGCGAGACAAGCTGAAGCCCTAAATCTGAATCTGACTGTCACAGGGGGCTGCAGAGAAAGCACTCTCTGGGCTGGTCACCCAGGAAGAGCAGATGACTGTGACAGGGACACCGGAGGGGGCAGAAGATTGGCTTTATGAAGTGGTTCTACAATTTATCTGTTTGTGAAAACTCCTCTGGAAACTGTCATCCAGAAAAGCATATAGAAAAGGACTGAAGCAGCTCTTGGCATAACTCAAGCTAGTGACGAAGCAGGATATCCCAATGATGAGTGGATTTTGTGGGATATCTGTGATGAGTGCCACCACTGTGCTAAGGTGATAGGGCATCCACCAGAACAGGCACACAGCCAGGATGAAAACCACTATCACTGTCACTTTTTTTTTGGGCTTTGTCCAAGGCTTTTGCATTGCAATGGAAGTGTACATGTTTCAGTCTGCACAGCATGGTGGTGTAGAGGATGCAGATGGTGCACACTGGGATGGCAAAGCCTGAAATAAAGATGTAGATCTGACTGCCTTTCTACCTCTTGCTCTCAGGGTAGGGGAATGTAAAGACACACTGGGAGTGCCCCTGCCCTTTGTGTATCTTAGCAAAGACAGTGAAGGGCAGGATGATGACTGTGATGAAGGACCAGATGCAAAGGCTCACAATCTTGGCTGCTCAGTAGGTGCAGTAGGACATCTTCCTGGACTTCGTGGTGACCATCACAACCCGGTAGTGGTCAGTGCTCATGACAGTGAGGAAGCAGATGCTGGAGAAGGTGTTGTACTGGTCTATGGAAATGATGAGCTTGCACATGAACTCTCCAAAGGGCCACTCCAGGAGCAGGTAGTCAACAATATTGATGGGTAGCACCAGGTTAAAGAGCTTATCAGCAATGGCCAGGTTCAGGATGAAGATATTGGTGACTGTTTTCATCTTTGGGGCTTTGAGGATTACATAGATGATGGCAGTGTGGCCTGTCAGCCCCATGGCACAGATGACTGAGTACATGACAGGCACCGTGACGTAAAAGCTGGGGCTCAGTGCGGGAGTGGACGTATTCAGACCTCTATTCCCTCCCCTGGTGCAGTCTGCACATAAGGAATTGGTCTCAATTCTCCATGGCTACAGAAGAGTGTGGCCAGGCCCACTGGTGGTGGGGACAGCTTGGAAGTGGGGGAAAAAAAGTGAGATCCCTGCTCTTCTCGAGCCTGTCTCCTCTGGCGCATCCAGCCACCGAGGTCTCACACACACTGCTCACCGTTGCCCTGCTGGGAGCAAGGGAAGATCACCAAGGGCTCAGCCAGCAGTGGAGGGTCCCACCATTCCCCCAAAGCAGGGGTGGTCTCCCAACAGTTGCCTCTTCCCACCTCCTGCACCGATGGGTGCCATGTGGGGTCAGCACCCAGCCTCGGACTCCCCCAAAGTGACCATCCCAAGGTGACAGTGCTCACCTGGGAGTGCAGCCATCCGACCTGGCCGCCATCCCCACTGCCCCTCCGCAGTGCCTCTGGGCGCTGGGTCGGACCACAGAACTCCTGCCCTTAGGAGGATTTGGGATTTGGGATTCTCTTTGGGATTCTCCTCAAAAACCAAAACACCCCCACTTCCCGATGGAGCCAAGCACTTCGGAAGGGGAGGAAGGATGCACTGACCTCTGCCAGTCTGGCTGCAGCAGTGGGGCTCCCGGACGGGTGCGGGAGTGGGGCAGGGGGGGCATGTGTGTCCTGGGTCTGTGCAGGCAGGATCCTGAGATTGATCCTGAGAGTTAAATGTGTGCTCACCTGCATCTAGGTAGCAACAGATAGGTAACACGAACCACAGAGAGGATGGTTTAAAAATCGGGAGCTGGACCAGTGGTAAGAGATTTGTGCCATTACCTGCAGTCACATATCCTCCCAATGGCAGCGAGAGAAATCCCAGCTGTGGGTGGCATCTGACCATCGCGCTGGGGCTGAGGGCTCAGCATCCACCGCCTGCCTGGTCCAGGGGCTCTCCTGGGGCACAGCGTGGGCAGCGCCTGGCTGTCAGATGATGCTGTACGTCTTGCCCCGAAAAGGTGTTTTTCATGGGGTGTGGGTATCAAACTGAAGCAGGATGGATGCACAGTAGTTCCTGTACCTTTGCCTGACACTTTCACCCCTTCACACTGTGATAATGATAGACTTCAAAATAACCCCGGGGAGGCAATGTTTTTTAGAGGGTAATTGAGAGTTCCTGATTATCCTGATTTTTAAAAAAGTATATGGTGTAAAAACTATCTCACTTCAGTTTTATTTGGATAATGGTTTACATCTCTTAAATCGTAAGTGTAAACAACTTCTTTTGTGTTGTTACCAGCAGTACCAACCACGTACATCAAAACTAATTATTAATAAATTTACTAGTAATATAATACATACATCTTTTGGTAAATAATTTGGAAAAATTGTTTAATATCACTAAGCTAACACCATGGAGTGAGAGACAAACACAGCGTGGCTCTGATTGTCCCATATTTTGATGCATAATTGCCTAGATTAGCAGGATATCACAAATATGAAAATACAAGCACATAAATTAATGAGTAAATAGATAAAAAAGTACAAGCAAAGAAAAGTAGCTTTGTTTCATTGTAGTTATGCTTTCTAGTGATCCAGCTTATTTTATTTTATACTACTAGCTACATAACGTAGCAAATGATACTTCACCATACAAAGCACACCATCTGCTCTGTGATTCTTGACTTCCTTTATGGAAAGATTTGAGAAGAAAAGGTGTTTACACATCTGTGTGCTCCCATGAGAATGACGGAAGTACTGTGCTGCAAGGCTTATTGTGGAGTTTCGATCTTTTTTCTGTGTACTTTATGGTTTCACAAGACAAGCAATGGAAGTGTTACCTTTGCTATGAAGTTTATTAGAAGTTAGCATTTGAGTCAGGTTTTCTGACCCAAAGACTTAGGCACAGTTGCCCCGAAGGGAATATAGCGTTGGAAACTTTCTCTAGGACCTGTATTTCCAATTTTAGATGCAATCAAAATGCCTGGTGATCATCTTTTTCATTCATTCTTTTCTTTCAAGTAATCTAATGCAGATAGTACCATGAGATCCCCCTTCCCCTTTTTATCTACCTTTGCCCAAATAATCCCAATTAGAAAATGCTAATTTAATAATGATTAAACTAATTCAGCTGTTTTAAATTTTTTTCACATATGTTTCGCTGGAGAAGCTTTGTGACATTCTTCTGTTGTTTTAGAATTGTTTTGTTCCCTCAGGATTCCTGCTGAAATAGGAATTTCTACTGATGCCTACTGAAACTTTTCATAATATTTCACCTTTGTTTTAAGATAGCCATAGCTTAGTTCAAACAAAACAGAACACAAGTGCTGAGCAATGTCAGAATAACACCAACACAGTAAAAAAAAAAATTGACTATGATTTGCTTTCTGGTATTCTAAACAGACAAATATTTTTATGTAGAGATGTTATTGGAGAACATCAGCCATAGTGTATACTTATTGCAGTAATATAGCAGATAACCTAAATAAATAAAATTTGTGTCTCTCTACTCATAGTCACTGGGGAAGGCCTCTGGTGACTGCAAAAGGCATGTCACACTCATGTGCAGAAACAGCAAGGAAGACAATCCAGGGAACTACAAAGTGCTCTGCTACACTTCAGTTTCTGGGAAGATTGTGGGGGAAATCCTCCTGGAAGTCATTTCCAGGAACACAAAGAACCAGAAAGTCTTTTGGAGCAACCAACTTAGATTCACCAAGGGCAAATCATGCCTGACCAACCTAGTTGCCTTCTGTGATAGGGTGATTGACTCCGTGGGTGAGGGCAATGACAGGTGTTTCTTGCCTTGACTTTTAACAAAGCCTTCAGCACAGCTGTGTTGAATAGACGGGTCAAAGAGTAGCAATCAGCAATTGAACATCTAATTGGTGGTCAGTTATTAGCAGCATTTTTCAGGAGTCAGTACTGGGGCTGATGCTTTTTAGTGTCTTCCTTAGGGACCTGAATGATGGGATGGGACACACCTCTGGAAAAGTTCACAGATGTTACCAAACTGGGGAGGGCGGCCAGTATGCTGGAGAGCAGGGAAGCTGTTCAGAAATGCACTGACAGAAACAAGTTAAGTTCTAAAAAGTAAAAATTTCCTTTGTCTGAGATGGAAAACGCCCACACAAGAGTAGAGGTTAGACACTGCCTCACTAGGGAGCCATTTTACAGGAAAGAACATAGAGTACCTGGTAGAGAACAAGATGAACATCAGTGAGCAGAGACCCCTTGTAACAGTGAAGGCTAACCACATTCTGCATTGTGTCAGCAAGCATGTAGTCAGCAGGTCAAGGGAAGCAGTTATGCTGTATTTGGTGATTGTGATACCACACAATTTGGGCTCTCCTGCGGAAGAAAGACATTGAGAAACTGCAGCTAAGTGCAGTGGAGGGCCATTGAGATGGTTAGGAGGCTGGAGCACGTTACAGGTGAGTAGATGTTGAGGGAACTGGATTTGTTCTGCATGGAGAAGAGAAGGTATGGGGGCTGGGGGAGACTAATTGCTGTCTCCATCCATCTAAATGTGGATTATGGAGAAGACAGAGTCAAAATTTTGCAGTTGTAAAACGATAAGATGAGTAACAGCAGTTGCAAATAACAGCTAGGTAAATTTTGACCAGATGTAAGGAATATATCTATTCACAGTGAGGGTGATTGAACTTCTGAACATTGCCTCATCCCTGGAGGTGCTCAGAATTTGACTGGACATGGTATTGAATAACCTGATCTAAGTTCGAAGTTGGCACTGCTTTGTGCAGGGAATTGGGTTAGGTGACGTTCAGAAGTCCCTCTAACCCAAATTATTCTGTGATTCTACCATGTTCAATTCTTATTTTAAGCCTTTGAAACCAGACTCCCCCCAACAAATTATATATTAATAAAAATTAAAGTTTTTAGAGGAACCTGTATGGTTTTGATGCAACCGCATAATATCAAACCTTGACCAAAAATGATACTTTCTAACAACACTCTGTAAAGAAGAATATTTTGAGCGAGCACAGAACATCTGGTGAGTAGTTCATGGCTGAACAAATCCTTCAACAGAGCTGAAAGGTGATGACTACAGCAAGATTACATGCATAATGTGATCATTATGAATGCAGTTATGCTTAAAATGCTGTGGGTTTCCAATCTGACTGATAGAGCCCTTGTGGTGATTTACTTATTCTCAGTATTTTCCTCTCTTGTAACTGGTCCCTTTTTGTGGAAATAGCTTCAAGGGTTAACTATGTGGGAAGGAAATCTTTAAGAATGAAGTAGAAAAAAAAGTTCCTTTGAAGTATTATATAAAGCTAAAGAGAAGTCTAACAATTAAGTACATTTTAAAATTCATATTTTATCCCTAGAGTTTAATTGGACTGATGTAGCACAGAGGTGAATAGCAATGCATGAAAAATTAGATTTAATGTCCTAGAATATATATTCCAAATTAATTTCTATCCTGCATCCAAAAGCTGTCAAGATTATTTCTGTATTTGCTAGTACTGCTTGTAATGTATTTTGGCAACTCAAAAGGAGAATATAAATCTATAGGATAATCAGTCTTCATCAGTAGGCTGAATCTCGCCACTTCTTTGGTTACTCTAAACAAATGAGAGATGTTTACTATGTGGCATTAAAAAAACCCCAACAAAGAAACAAAAACCCCCAAAACATCACAACAAATCTAATCAGCATTAAAACTGTCATAGTGATGCATATCACAGTTTACAGGGAGACAGCATACTTCTGCACTGATTTAAGATATAATAAAAATGCTCTTTTATACAGTCTATAATATGAGAGTTGCCAGTGTGTGAGACATAGAAACTAGGAAAAAAAGGATTCATATTACAAACCAGGACCACCTTCTCTCTTTACTTCAGGAGTTCATCTTCAGTATGTGACTTGAAAGAAGTCTGGTGATTTATTTTTTGACAAAAGCAATACATAGGCAGAGAGGAATGGAAAGGGCTAGGAGCAAAGAGGACTATGAAAATAAATTATCACACACAGTCTGATTTTTGTGGGGTGGGAAAGGGAGAAGCTAGACTTTGTAACGGACATCTACTAAAAAGTCTTTAAAAAAATGAAATAAATGAAGGAGCAACTATAACTTCCACAAACATAAAATGGGAGGATAAACAAGGAAGGAAACCATGCTGCTTTTATACATATATAGGGGGACTTATACATAGATACAGTCCCTATTTTCTCCCTAGCTTACTGCTTAGGTGCTGGCTAATGAAAGATTTCTGTATGTGACATGGAACACAAAGACTTACCGGCACTTTACACAGAAAACTAAAATCCTTTCCTCTAAATACTTCATGTTAACTTTGAGCTTTGTGCAACACAAATAGCAAGCACAATACTTGGTTTTTCATGCTTTGTTTCTGCATGTGCTGTTTATTGCCTATGTTCCCAAGACTGTTTCTGAAGTTTTGGGACACTTACCTATTTTGTGATGAATGCTCTTGACTGAAAACTTTTCATTGCTTCCTAGTCCAATTGCTTCCGTTGTCTGTCTGTGGCTCCAGCCAGGCAGGAGTAAGTTTGATTGCTATAGTAAGTGACTAGCCACTCTGTAGCTAGGTCTAGGTCAGTTATCACTGTTTTGACCACTTCTAGGTCTATGCCAAAGCTGGAAGTTGACTGTTCTTTCCATTTTACCGTATGTTCAAGAGAACTTGCATTCTCAGCTGCTGGAGACTAGACCAATGCAGCTTTGTGTGCATGTGTGTAAACTGTAGTATGCATTATTCCAGCATGCCATTGTTCCCACCAAATGTAAACGCAGAGCAATATGCTTGCTGATGGACTAATATGCCTAAATTACCAGCTGGACTACCCCAGCCTGGGAACAGTTCTATCATCTCCTGTGCCCTGTGATGTGACATAACCTGTCCTTTCATTTTTCCTTGTGTTGCTTCTTGTGTTGTTTGTTTTAATGTTTGGATGAAATTTAACAATCCTCAAGGTACAGGGAAGAGGCTTGCAATTAGTTGTGAAAACTAAAATAGTATTAGAGAGCCAGCAGACTGGATTTGGATCATTAGCACTGTCTCATAGGCAGCTTGTTCAAGAAGACCTGCCTCAGTGCCCCAGGAAAAAATCAGTCAACCTGGATGATACAGAAACAGGAGTCTGACAACCTGTATGTTGCCCTTTGTGCTGATAGCCCCTTTTATACGATGAGGAAAGAGACTGTTCAAGCACTTTCATCTCTAATCACGGCAGCACTAACAGAGATAGAGCTTCCCAAAAGAGGGCTTTTTTTCTATCTCAAAAAAAAAAAGAGAAATTCATTACATCTTCAACTCAATCTGGATAGCACCAGGCAGAGAGGAATTCTCCTGGAAAGACTAGCTCAGTGCTAACAAGCAAAGAATTGATTTAGATGTGTTCTTGGGACCTGTAATGCTGCCAGGCAGTATAAGGAGGAAAAAAAGCCAGGCTTCTGGCCAAGATTTTGAAAAATGGGTATGTAATTAACTGTTCTGACTTGCAGCTGAACCAAGCATGCAGCCTTTTCTTCCTCATTGTGAATACTCAGGTATGCTGTGACTTTTTTTTTTTTTTTTTAAGGTTTTTACTTTGGTTTTCCACTCCTTGATACCCTCAGGGTAACCTGCCTTTCACCTAAAACCACCTGCTGGTTGCTCTGAACTGTTGCTCTTCAGTGGACTGTTTCTTTTCAGCAGCTCTTGTTCGACAGTAGGAAAGGACTGAGCCTCAGATGCTGTCAAGAAACTAATGCTTGAAAATATTTTGTGTTTTGCTGGTTTCACCCAAGGATATGCACCTCAAGTGAACTTTAGCCTGACCTTAAGGTAGAACTGTGCCCCATACAAAAGGTTTTGCTCCCTGTAAGGATCTGGTCAGTAGCAGCAGTGATGCTATGGAGGGAACTGCAGCTGCTGGGAGAGGTGTTGACTCAGCACCAGATGCGGGCGATCTCAGCTAAGGTAGGAAGGGGCAAATGGGCACACTGACAGCTTCATGCGTTATTCCTGCTTGTCAAGTTACTGTCTTTTCTGATCCTCAGTCCATGAGGATTTTATGGTGGTGTATTAGAAGCAGTTTCCAGAAAAAAACCTTACGGGTCTTGACTCCTGCGGCACATGTGCTTTCTACCAACTAGAACTGCTGCTTGGGGCTTTTCAACACTGCAGTTCCTTCCCCTCTCCACAAGCATTAAATGGTTCTAACGAAAGTGAGGGTTCTCTAACCAGATATCTAATTCTTACTTACCTCACTTTTTTGCCACCTAAGCACTAAACCATAATTCTTTGATTTACAAAGGGCAGCAAATGGTGTGCAAACAAAACTAATTTGGGATAGGCAGTGCGTAATTTCTGTGTCTGTGTGAGGAAAATTAAATGTTATCTGGATTTCTTAATTACTTTTCAGACACTGAGGCTGGTAGGCATAACCAGTCTGCATCCCGGAGTGTTAAATCCTGTCTCCAAATTGTGGTGGCTTGAGGAGTGCTGCCCACCAGGAATGGTACCTGGCCTCTCCTGAGCAGTGCCAGGGAATTGCTTGGGAAAAGTGGCTGGCCCAAGTGGACATCACACCAGGGAAAGTTTGCAATAAGGCATCACATCAGGGAACCTTCAGTGTGAGAAAAGAAGAAATGTTACTGGTGGAACTATTTTGCCTTCCAAAAGTGATAATTCATTTTGGTGAATGACTTGCTTTCCTGGGCACTGTTTAGCTTATATGCGTGCATGTGCATGGAACCACAGTGTGTGGAGTCAAAGTCTGTCAGGAATGAACCCAAGTGAGAAATCTAACACTGACAGTCCTGGCTTTTTGGCAGAAGAACTATTGACTTTTCCTTGCAAATACTGGTGTACCATTTATTTCAGCCACAGAAAGTAGGATTCTTGTATGCCTGGAATATATCCATGCCACATTTTAACACTGCAAAATAGGTTAGCATTTACTTTTTCTTTTCTATAATGTACAGTATAATAATTATACTAATCTAGATGTTGTTAATGGTGCATTGTTTAAACAACTGCAATAGCAAAATTTTTGTTGAGGTTACTTGATGAGGATGCTTGGGTGAGCAGCTTGAAAATGGTATAGTGAGTATTTAATGAGGGCACCTCAAGCACTGAAGGACCAAGCTGGTCACAGTGTGGGAAGCAGTTGGGATTGTAGAAGAGGTGATCTGGAAGCTTTCTCATGCCAAAAGCATCTGTTTGCAGTTTTTGCTGAAAGTGAAGCAAGTTGTTGATCAGAAAGCAGAACTGCAGAGATGCTCAGAGTGGGAGGCAGGGACACAGGCCAGGGCGGACCGTGGCTGGGCAGGCAACAGCATTCATTCCAGGTCGTGTTCTCCAAAGAGTGCATGGGTGTTCTCAGTCTCACCTTCTTAACCTTCTTTATGAAACTTAGATCAAGAATCCGTGGGAACAGTAAGCTGCGTTTGCCTGAGGCTCATTGGAAATGTTCCCTTCACTCCATCAGTCCTGGGCATCTGCTGATCTTCCTTTCCTGGTTTTCATTTTAGCACTTTTTTTCATGTGTTAAGATGTTCTGTGTTTCTAAGTCTCAAGTTTTTATGTAAGTTCTAAAACTTCGCTGCAGCCCCCTCCAAGTGATCCTAGAGAGGATAATTCCCTATTCCACTCCCACAGCATCGCCATAAGAAACTCCTCATTTTCTCCAACTGCTAATTCTAACCAGTAAAATATACTTATGGTCTCTGAAACTTCACCAGGAGCATAAGAGAATCCTGGAGACTGGGCAGGCCTCTGAGATCTGTCTCACCATTAGTGAAAGTGTATGTCATACCATTATAAATATATAAGAAATCATTGCTTCATTTCTGCCAGTTTTCAGCAATGTTTCCAATGATCCAGAGCTGTCCAGGTGTCCTCAGTGAAGGAACCTGAACCAAAGTTTCACGGAGAAGCCCTTCTGCACTGTGTAGCTTTTGAGAGGTGGAAGCAATACGCTGTGCAGAAGCCTTTGTTTGTTGGCTTGGCTGATGCCCTATACAGCGAGTCTCAGTGCTCTGATACTATAGAATGTCATCTTATGCAATTCGTTATGGCACACACTACCTGTGGCTTCGCACAGGTGCTGGTGACCAAGTGCCTGCCTGACACAGCAACAGATTAAATGACACCTTGTGAGCTTGAGGAAGTGAAGGAAGACAGTCAGGGACTTGGGTTGAGACCTGGAGGGAAAGCGGGGAAGATGTTCACTTCGGGTGAAGATGGGGAGTTACCTTTAAAATAAATTAGCTCTTGAAGGGGAAAATAAAGCAAAGGCAGTAAATGCCAAGAGTTTTCTTCATTCCAAGATTGTGTCTTTTTTCCATGGTCAGGATGCCAGTTCTCAAGGAATCTTCAAATAGAATTGCTACTTAACATGTGCACTGGGGCATCAAAGGTATCGCACAGAAGCAGATGAAGAAATCCATTATTTTTTTTACTTTTTGCCAGATACACTGTGAAAAGACATCTGTTCCATAAGCATTATCAGCTACTACACATTTCATATGTTCAGATTTGCCAGCTGCAGGATGAGAATACCAATGAATAATCATTTTGTTGTCTGAGTGTGTCCACTACATCTGTAAATTGTAGCTCCTTTGGGAGTGTGTGAAGGTAGGGAGACAAAAAGTTGTGGTTTAATTTGGCTTCATGCAAAAAAAATGACTAATGTCTGTGGCTTCAGTGGGACATAGATGAGCAAGTAACAATATTCTCCCTGAGCATCAGCATCTGGGCAAGTACAAGATTTTTGCATCTATCAACTAAAGCAGTCTCCAACATAGGCTGGTAGTGACTTTAAGGCCAACATAGACTCTTCTAGAGGACTTCTTGGTAATAAATTAGCACATATGTGAGAAACATAAAGGCATGAACAGCTGAAAAAATATTAATGAGCACTGGACAGAAAATTATTAATAATATGCCTTTTGAAGCTTAGTCCTAATAAACTGCAGTAATTCAAAGCTTTCTAACAAGCTTAACTCTATTAATTTCTTTTTCAAGAATCCATCTTTATGCTTGCTTGTCTTCAGAAATAAGTGCTAGAATGGATTTATGCAATCCTCAAGCAAGGGAAATAAAAAAGTGGCCTTTAATACTTGCATGATACTTGGCTAAACCTAAATGTTTTTGTGTCCTATGATTTTAATGAAATGATGCTATAACATGCAGCAAGACAGTGTCTGAGAAGTAAATTCACAAAGATATACTCATCTTTGCTTATAATACGATACCATGTCATTTGAGATGGAACTGTTAATGCTGTGATTTGTCTGGAGGTGAATGACTTGTCTCTGTTCTCTTCATTTGCTGTAAAAGAAACTTCTGTACTGAAGGAGCTGAGGACCAAGTCAATTTGATGAAAGGGCTACAAAAATGCTTGTAGGTGTAAATGGCACAGATTTGAACAGCCCTTCTTGTGCACCAAAGACTTTGCAAAACAACAAATGACAGATGGAAGTAAACAATTCTGTTATTTCAAATAACAGAAAAAAAATAATGCTGTTACCTTTTTCCTAATTTTTGATGGTGATCATCCCTGCAGCAACCCCCTGCCACCATAAAGACACCCCTGCTAAACCGTGGGGAACAAGTATTCTACTCAGTCTCTCTGAAAACAAGGAACTGGCTCAGGAAAGATCCTTGGGAAAACATTTATCTAGCACTTACCATCCCTTCTGGTCAAACAACATTCAGTTTCTGAATCAGTAATGAATTTCCATACAAAAGTAATTTGAGTGCTGGCTCTTTGCCTATACAGTAGGGATTTGGATGTCTTTTTCCCTGGCTCGAGTATTACAGTAGAAAATCTTCAGAGCAGTAACTGACACTGTATGTATGTAGTCTCAAAATCATGGGGTCCCAACCTGGTGAGATAGAGTCTATTACAATACTAATCCAGTATTAACTGCTCTATTCTGTGTTATGGGTGGGAAATCGTATTGTCCCCAGATGAAAAACAAATTAAATTCTTTATGACTTCAAAATATTATAGATATGTAATCACAATACTTGTGGAATTTAATGACCTTGTTTGGAATAAATAGATGTAAGAAATATTCTGTGCAATTACCAGGGAAATACCATTATCTTAAAACCCTGTTTGTATGTCCTCAGTTTTTATTTTATTATCAGTCCCTTCTTAGGAAGAAAGGTCTTCAATGTTAGATGTGATATTTGTGGTTTTCCTTATAAGACTTTCCTGGGGGGTGGGTGGGAATTTTCTTTCTGCAGCTGCTTTGAGAACCTCATCCTTTCAACATTCATTCATACTTGACAGATAGAGGAAAATAGGTTTAAAATAAACAGGTTTAAAATTTAGTAATGAATGAGATTGATTGATGTTAAGAGTAGGTATGTTAAGCAGTGGGTTTAGTTATCAGTTAAGCAGTTCATGTGCTTCGGATACCTTAAAGCAAGGGGGAAAAAAATCCCATTTTTTCTGGTTTTTACTGCCCACTTTAGCTCACTAAGTTCCTTAATGCAACTTGGAAGCAGAACGGCCATTCCAGGGAAGTGCTGCAATACACTTGCTCTGCTTTTTAAATCTTCCCCAGAGACTTTCTCCTGTCTGCTGTAGGATGTTGAGTCTCATTTGATATTTCTGTTTTATGTTCTACAGCTTTCAGTACTGACCAGCTCATTTTCTTTTATGCATTTTCTACCTTGGATGAAAAGCAAGGCCCTTGGCTTTTTATTTATTTATTTATTTTTAAGAAAGGCATCTGAAAGCCTGGGTCTTCTAGCATTTTTGTCAGGTGAAAGCTACATGATTGTATTACAGTTCATTTATTTTATTTTTTTTTTTTAAATGCAGAATGGTATCTCTTGCAGAGCAGGTGTAGGCTTCAGGCTAACTCTTCTTTTGTCTTGTGTCTGAGATTTTGGGGTGGATTTTTCCTTTTAAGTACATCAGGTAGGTAAAGAAAATGGTACCCATTACATAAACAAAACAAAACAAAATTTCTAAAGTTAGGGAGAGCTTTCTTATTTTTTAAAAGCTTTTCTTTCTGGTAAGTTTTCTGGGTTCTTCAAGCAGTACTTCATAAGCAGCTGCCATAGAATTTACACAATTAACATTCCTCCCTGGAAAAGCTTTTCAACCTATTCCTGACATGCTTTGCAAGTGCATCTGACTTAACTCACTTTACTGTGTTTATCAGTTCATGTTCAAATGTCCAAGGGTTCTGAAGGTGTTTTACTCTTTCATACTTTTTGTGTAATTACACATCTGGAAGTGAAGATTTATACAGTTGTGTGTTTTCTACTGTGAATTATTCTGAAATACAGAAGAATTAATTTTAATTTTATGAATATGGTCTTAGAATATACCCAAGGGCACTGTTAACTAATCTAAGATGATAACCTTTCAATTAAAGGTGATTTGCTAGAAAATCTGGAGGAGCTTCATCTAATATGTATGCCTATGTGTAAAATTAGATGTCACTCACCCTGACTGTCAGTTCAGGCATCCCAGAATAATCATTGTAAATTTTGATCACAACCACAGACACAAATACAACATATAACAGGAAAAGATAAATGGGGAAAAAATGACTGGAGATAAAATGTTTCACTATAGATTTAGAGACCTCCTGGGGGCTGGGGGCAAAGGAGCAAAACTCACTTGTATTCCCTGCTAGTGCTTAGAGATGCACTTATATGCACTAAATTGTATTATCCAATGTCAGTGGTGGAAAGAGAGACACTATTCATCACATTTCTAAAACTTGCCATCTAGGGCTATTAATCACTTGGTTCATTAGAACTGTTTGAGAGACTCTGGGATACATGCTGTCTGGAATATTTTGGACCAGATTTTTTGCCACTCTTCAGCCTTGTGCAGTCCTATATTCCAGACCTCTTCTCAGTGTTTTTCTCTGAACTCTTCTGAGTTTGACTCAGTTTTATTGAAGTTGAATGTCCAAAACTGACTATCAAATGTGCAGATCTGCAGTTTATTTCCTTCTACCTGTAGAACGCTCTAAGCCAGATGCTGCTTCAGTCTTGCAGCCTTAACGTGTGTGATGTGGGATAGCCAGGCTCTCAAGCGCTCTCTCAAATGGCAGCACTCTAATGCTGTGTATGCGCTTAATGAAATGATGAAAACAGAAAGTGATAGTAAACTATCATGGCTGGAATGCCTTTGCGTGCTCTGTAAGAATTACTAAATTAGACAAAAAGGAACCGAATATAAACTTGAAAGAAACTGTCATAATGAAGTTACCAAATGTCTTTTTGTGCAGCGATCTCTGCCAAAAACATTAGAGCATTTGACGTCAGGGAGACAGCTGAAATAAATGAAAGTGAAAAACAGAAGCATCCAAGTGAGAAGATGCTGCACAGAGGTTTTTCTATTCCGGTCCATAAGTAGCCTGAAAAGTCAAAGTGTATCAAACGCTGCATACAGCAAAATCCTTTCATGCTTTGTAGAAGACAGCAAACTACAGGAAGATTGAGCTAATCCCCTCACAGAAGTTTTGTTTACCATATTGCCAAGCACTTTTTAATATTCTGCAATTTTATTTTCTGTGGGTTTTTTAATGCACTCCACTCTGTTTTATTAATTAATACTTTTGTTTTCTCTCCTTGATGTGTATCTTCAGCAGAGGAAAATAAACAATAACGGAGACTTTAATGGTTTCAGTGAGTTTTGGGAGGGCTAGCCTTAGATATAGAATATCAGAGAGACTTTGAGGGCTTTCAGATTTACCGCATTTATGTCTCATTCACCATGCACAGATACTGCCCAAGTACAGCCTCTTTTCTATACCAAATGTGATGGAAATGAAGTTTGCCTGCCTTGGAATGCACTGTGATGTAAAAGACTGTATACAGCTGGTAAAGCAGATAAAGTGGTCTGTGGAAATCTGTATGAAGCAGCTATTCGTACCACACGTGCTTGGATTGGTATTTCCAGGGTTGGAAACAGCAAGACTCCTGGAATTAGATGAGTTTGCATAGAACGATATTGTAAAACTTGTCTTTGGCACAAGGCAACATGAGACCTACCTTTTAAAAATTAATTTTACAGTGTGTTGTACCCCCCTTATCTTTCACATGTCTGTTTTTTTGCCCTTTTGGGAGTAAAATAAGAAAGGATTCACACATTACTCATGCCCAAACACAGTCCTGTTTACTCATTGCTAAGAGGTTCTATTTCTTTTTCAGTTAGATAATTTATACTAGAAATAAATAACCCTCTTGTACTGAAAATATTACCAGGGAAACTGTGAACTGCTAAAAACCACATTATTCTTTAACAGGAAGCAAATGGCTATAACTACTTAATGTTTGTTGGGACACGGTTGGTTGGTGTTTTTTTTATTTTTTTTGCTTGTGGAAATATTTTTTCTCTGTTGAAAAATTTGTCATCTCTCATATCCAACTGTTTTCCATAAAACCATCTTTTTTTCAGCATAAAATCTTATAGTTTAGGAAACTCTAGAACTCTCTTCTATTTACACATTTCCAAATAATGTTGTCTTCAAGTGAACTGTTTCTGTTTCTAGAACATTCAGATTGACTTTTCTCAAAAGAAGGAACACTTAGCTCTGTTAGTATGATAACTGGACAGAGCTAGCAATGAGTACAGAGATTAAAAAATGGATTCACAATGTTAAGGTTAGCTTTTGGCAGGTACTGAGTAATCTTTACAGAGGGATCAGCCTGTGAATGTATGGAGTGGTTAGTAAGAAAGCAACGAAAATGTAATATTAAAATATTTGCTTGAGGTCCAATTCTTTCTGAAGTACGTCTGCTTCAACTCAGGGAACATCATTCTGATACTCTAGATACGTAGTCTGAGACCCTCCTTGCACTGAAATTACCAAAAATAATTGCAGCTGGCATCAACAGAAAGCAAAAATTCCTGTTCCCATCAGTGTAAAGACCTCAAATGTCATGTTGTTCAGATATCACAAAAGAGAAACATTAATTGTACAGACTCCAAGGTCCTGTTGACACGAATGTTTCAAACTTGGTCTCTCACTGGACATGTAGTTCATAGCTTATATTAAAGCTATAAAACTGTATTGACCTCAAAGAACTGAGTGTCTGGCCCAGAGTCAAGTCCATGAGTACTGAACTTGTAGGCCTGCCCCAGTGAACCATATTTACCTGAGAAAGAAGAAAAGTTTGCATTTCTCCATTGATGTGCATTTGCAAAAGCAGATCTGCTTGGTGAGAGAAAGCTATCTGCCTAAACTGTACCGCAGTATGAAACAGAGAGAACAGATACCCTACCAAAAGAGACTTTTGGTCAAAGATGGATCATGTGCTGGGCTGTGTGATTTCAAATTACTTCCATAAATTGCACTGTGAGTGGAGGAGAGCTCCACTGGGGAAGATGATGACATGCTCTTCTCAATGATGCCCATCCTGCCCCAAATTCAAACCACAGACCTGTTACCTCTGTGTGGGAGGTCCTCCTGCCTCTCCAGCCTTCGGACCTGCTCTCCTAAGCAAGTGCTGTGCTAAACTTAACACTGGATTCATGTAGTGTAGTGGGGTTGATCCGGAGCAGGGGTCCGATCAGCTTCTTTGGCATCCAAATGGGAGATTTGGTCACCGTGTAGGACATTCACTATTCGGTACTGGATGTCTCACCTTGCTTTTTTTAATGTGTTGAATACCTTCCTTTTGCCAGTCCATTTCCTCTGGAAAGGTTCAGCAGCTGGAAATCCTCAGCCTGGGGAGAAACAGTCTGGCTATGCCAGCTGCACAGTCATAGGCATTGTGCCATTTCTGGCTTTTGCCCCTGGCTAACTTGACTTAATTCACTCTATTTTTCAAGATCCACGGGTACACGTGCTCATGAATTGTGAGACAGTCATGAGCAATTCCAAGCTGTCTTTGAGATTTGTTTTGCATGGCAAGTGCAGTCATATCAAAGTACTCTAGAGGATCTATACCCTTCCATTTCAGAGACTTGCTTCCTTCTAACACTTCCTTTTCTCCATCTGTCATCTGTGAGCAGCACAGGACAGAAAACGTGTCCACTTACATGTTGGTACAGCAGCCTGAAACACAGAGCAGCAGTGTCCTCTGGAGCAGAGCAGGTATCACAGGGATGTTATTAGATTCCCTGTTAATGTTACAGGTTTTTACTAGGAAGTAACCTGGTTTATGCTGAGATTTTGCAAATCCCACTGCCACAATGTGTGTTTGTAATAACCACCTGCAAACTAATAGTAATGATGATTTTGGTAAACAGGAATTTTTAATCTAAAAGACAATTGCCAAGTGACTGAAAAAAACCTTGAAATTCTACACACCTGCCCCATATACCTGAGAGTTTTGCCATTGACCACATTATGAAAAATAATTTATTCTTAATTTCTTGAGGGTAAGGGAGAGGTAAGGATTTTATTTTTTCCCCCAAAGAACAGTATCTTAACAGATAATTTACACTTTTGCCTCAAAGTAACTCTCATAAAAATATCTGTATGATGAAAGTAGCAAGTATCCATGGTGACCAGCAATTTACCATCTTTGGTTCTGAGTTCCCACTTCAAAGAAAGTAAAATAATGACTCACTATTTTGCCTAATGGCTAGTTTTTTAGCAAGACAAGATAAACTGCAAAATGTCAGAAATTAGTTATAATTTAGTTGCTAAAAATATTACCTAAACTCATGTCTAGCAAACCACCATCTTCAATCAAACCACTTTATTGATAATATCATTTCATTCTAAATAAAACCAAGATATTATAAGATGTTATATAGGGAGAAGTAAGTTCCCTGCATATTTATTTGAAATCAGCCAAGGCTGAATCTTAGAATCAGCACAGGATCAAGAAATATCTACATGAACATCTGCAGCTTCCTCCCTTTTGCTACAGAGATGGTTAAAAATTCTGTGGATGGCAGAGCTGAATTCTTCTTTCAAATTCATGTTAATATTGTCATCCTATTGAAATTATATACATGCAAAGGATATTTTACATGTCTAATTTCCTTTGTTTGAAAACCACAAGTTCTTATTGTCTTACTATAATTTTTATTTATATTTTTAACTGACACACGGTTTTAAAAGACAGAGAAGATATTCAACAGATTGGATGTGGAAAAAGAGGGTTGATGAGGACAGAGATGGTACTTTAACAACTGGAAAAAAACTTGGTTTTAAGAGATATAATGGTCTTTCATGACATTTAAAGTATTTTATTTGCTTCCTGTCATCTGTAACATATCATATTTCCACTCTGTACCCACAGTATTGGTTTAAATCTCTGTGGTTGTCTTACCGTTACTTGAAGGAGGAATTTTAATACAACTCTTTGTATAAATTACTGCATAACTTTAACTCCTATATAAAACTGAGAATAAGATATAGCTTAGAATTTGAGTAGAAGAAAGTATTTTATACCACAACTTCGAAGAATTCTAAAAAAGAGAACTTAGAACAGGTCATTTTGTTATTAGTATTCTTACAAAAAAAGAGACCAGTGTTGATAGCAGTTGATGGGAATCTGTCACTTTTGTATTAGTGGATGTAGGGAAAATAAAGATATGGGATATATCTTTTGCTATTCTATTCTTCCAACGTTTCAGAAGGTGTTACAATAGAAAAGAACACCTGTTAATAGCAATTAAAGTGTCTTCTTATTTGATTTATTAATCTATAATTTAAAGAAACTTTTCTGTAAACTGAAAATGAAAAAAGTGAGGAAAAAATATTGCTGCCCTTGACAGAACCTAGAAATAGAACCGTGCATTTGAGTGCTATTGGTCTTGCAGTCTTGCGATACTGGAGATGCCGAGATAGGCAGCCTAGTAACAATGGTTCTTCAGACTTCCAAGATTTTCCGCTCAAAGTGACACTCTCTAGTATCATTACAAATTATTTTACAAAAAATAATTTGTCACAATTGTGTTTCCTGGGCATTACTTATAGCTGGATTTTACTCAAAGTAGGTGAAAAACAAGGAAAGCAATGCTTTGCTTGAAAGTTCTTTGTAGTGCCTATAGCTGTTTCACAGGCTGTAAATTATCAATACTACTATGGAACCACATAGGAAACTAAACCCTTCTTGCCTAACTTATGTCCTCAGAGAACAATTGCTCAGCAATACACAGTGGAAAATAAATAGTTAAAGTGGAAACCTGGAGAGCAACAAGGAGTTGAAAAGTCAGTTACACAAACTGTTCTATGGATAAAAATGAAGGCTGTCTTCTTTCAGGCTATTGTGCTTTGATGGGGACTAAAGCCAAGAGACACCTTTGTACAAGGTGTCAATATACCCGTTTGGTTTGCTCTGTTCCATACATGCAATACAGCCAGAGTCCAAACAGCAGAACTCGTGGGTGGTGTCGCTGGAAGAAATTTCCCTTCCACACCCTTACTTGCACACTGATGCATTGGCTTGTCATTTGAGTGATGCCAGAGGTCCTCCAGGTTGCTTTGGTTGACACATTAAACAGTGTATTCATCCTTTCTTTCCCTCCTCGTGGCCTTAGAGGGAAATCAAAAACCTGCAGCATGTGGGTTGTAATAAAGTCACTGGAAGACTTTTCCCCAAGGCATGCTGACAATGAAAGAAAAATACGAAGCTTTTTATCTGGGAGATGGGGAGGGTATTGAGATGCCTGTAGTGAATGAATGGCATATTTTTTTCCTCAGGCCTCAGGATCAGAATAATAAGACAGTGACTCATTTATAGAACAACAGCTTGTCAGATCTAGCCTTCCTATTGTTGAACCAAAGTACTGGTTCGTTATATGATTAAGTCCAAAAAATGAAAAACACTTGCTAGAAAGGAGTATTAGTTTATCATACAAAATGTTAGAGCTTTAGGAGTGTGGAAATATGTCTCTTTCTTTAATCTAGGAGCCCTGTGGGAAGGCCAGTAGCAGGTGTATGCTAGCAGGAAGATGATGAATCTTTCCTTCAGCTTCAACACATTAATTGCCTGACTGCTTTGTTGATAAAGCATCATACCAGTAGCTAGGCAAGAGTAGCACCCTGGTACTCGTATGGCAGTAGAAAAGACTGGAGGTCTGGATTTTCTACAGTTATCTTAACTCGTGGCAACTGCAGGTAGAGTAAATAAGTCTGGCTGGCTTGGTAGGACTTGCAGTCAACCTGGTGTTGGGAGATCTCATGCATTAGAACCAGTCAATACCCGTTACAGCTGCTGGTTTTAAGGTGAAATATTTCATCGACACCTTCCTGGAGGTCCTGAATTCTCAGTTATCTCACCGAGTACCTGTCACCAGAGCAGGCTTTCCTGTGAATGTTAACAGTGCTGTTCTCTAGGGATTACCTCATTTTCTGTATCTAAGCTTTTCAGGGTAAAGTAGCTGCAATTTTTTTTAGCTGTGGCATGAATATAACATCTTTACTTACTATAATGATCCATATTAATCTATTACTACATTTATGTGTCTTTCTATTTATCCTTCAGTAGTCAACCTTTATAATAACATTTTGTTGTTTGTATCAAAAATTATGTGTAAAGGGACTTCCTGTGAAATAAACCACCTCAGTGTGACAGGGGCCTTTCACAGACTTTCTCAGACATTGGCTTTTGTGTGGAACAATTAGTATAAACAGATTTTTCAATATGACTTGCAGCAACAGGTTGTACTATGTGGTTTGAGGAAAAAGTTTCTTTGAATAGAAGCCAAAGTAGTTCATAGGCTGAAGTTAAAGCTTCTGGTGAAAAGTATCACCAAGTGCAGTGCTGAGATCTATTGCACCCTCCTCAGCTGATGTGGAAGTGACTGTGAAGCTCCCATCTTGGCACTCAGAGTGCAGGCACCAAACCATCACCTTCATTTCCTCCAGAGTACCCACCCACTGTAATGATGCATGGCACTCTGCCACACCACCTCATGCTCCATGGGTCAATAAAGTTACTGGCTGCAAGTGGTGACTTGCCACGTCGTCATTCTTCAGTAATTCAAAAGATCCAGTCATGTTTTCACAGGCAATGAAATCTGTTGCAACTGTTTAATGTTGTTTTCCGACCTCTGTGCTCTTGAGAAGCAGAAACTCAGCTCAGAGTTTAGAAGTTTATACTTCGCACCTTTCTCCCCCTCCCATCTGCCTTTGGTTTAAGGCCAAATTTATTGAATACAGTGCCCATCTTCTGGTACTTGTGTGTCATTGGAGGGAGACTCACACAATTTTGGAGTGGCAATATGATATTAATTGGTATAAATTGAGCTGGTGACTGGAAAGAAGTGTTTGTGAATAATGTAGCATATTTTTTCACAGTTTTTTGAAAAGTTCTGAAGAATTTCTTATTTTGAAAAAAAGAAATAAAAGTAGATATGTAACTGTCAGGAGCGTCAATGAGTCTAGGGGCTTCGTTGCAGGTGCAGTGATATGTCCAACTGTATATGTAATATAGTCATATGTAATACACTAAATAGTTTAAGAGTGTGTATTACTCATAATCGCTTGATCTTTTGATCTATATTACAGGTAAAATATAGCTGTATTGTCTACTGTTGCCTTAATGTCTAGTTTTGAATGTGTGTTAACTTAAATGTTTGCTAGGTGCATATCCCGCATTTCTTGGGACTTGTTGATTTCTGTCAGTGGACATCAGGAGCTGAGGCCTAATTCTTACTATGCTGTGCTGCATCGGTGGTTGTACAATAGTGAAATCCGTGTCACAGCAAAACCCACTTTTACTGCATGTCAGAGAATTACTTCACCATGCTAAAGACTTAGGGGGTTGAGAGGGGCATGATGGAACCTTTGTTCTACCGCTGGGCTCCACACTCTGCTGGGTGTCACAAAATGCCATGGTAAACAGGTAACAGAAACTGTCTGGAGTCAAACAGAATGATGCACAACAATCATAAAACTTATTTCTACTCACATCTCTTTTGTTGGTAGCTACCCAATTGCATGTGGATGGTCCCACAAGGAAGCAAATGAAGAAACATGCATTTATAATCTGTGCCCTCAATCCAGTTCTCTGACTCTTTTCTCTCCATTTTTACTAAAACTTCTGTCAACTGTTATGACAGGTTTAGCAGCAGTAGAGCAGTGTGGCATATGAAGGCACGGACTCAGGTTGTGGTGTAACCAGAGACACTTTATTGTACAGAGAAGATCATATTTATATCTCTGAGCCCGGATACAAATTCCAGCTGTATTTACCACCAGGCTCAGGGCAGAAACCATTCATGCAGTTACTTGGCTGTATATCACTACAAGCATGCAGACACCTTTTTGCTACTAGATAGCCATGTTTATCTTTCTTACTTTCCTTCACAATAC
>JAVJGI010000040.1:47376581-47404480 GCA_035590275.1 Ibycter americanus
TGTTCTCTCATCTCCTGCCAGATCAGACATTCTCCATCCTCCTCTCATACATCTCTCTTCAGACATTCTCTATCCTCTCTCTTATCTCCCATCGGTAATGGTCAGACATTCTCTGTACTCCTCTCACACATCTCTCTTCAGACATTCTCTATCCTCCTCTCCCACAGAGCAGAGTGACCTGAGGCATTTATGATTCTAGGACATCTAGGAATTTCAATCTCTTCTCTTCAGTCACTATTTGCAGCAAAGGAAATTTCTGGTGTGCATAAGAAACCCATTCTGGCAATGAGAGAGGTCAATCCCTGGAGATGCTCAAGCTTGGCTGGACATAGCCCTGAGCAACTTGATGTAAGTTGGAAGTCTGGCTTATCTTTAAAGTCATCCCAGTTTTCAGCAGGGAGTTAGACTAGATATTCTCCAGAAGTCCTTTGCAACTTAAATTATTCTATAATCTTGCAGGGTCTCCTTCAATAATATTTGGATCAAGAATCAGACTGAGAAATGAATGGACATTACACTGTTCCTCTCTTGCCCAAAGAACCAATTTAGTGTCATACATTAGTTCTTCCTGTTTCTTTCAGTGCTCTATTTCTTTTCCTTGCCATTTTCTGTTCTTTTAGGTATGTCAGCAAAAGCATGTGTTCCAACAGGGAATAGTATCAGTCAGGTGACAAGCAGTAGCAACGCAAAATTACTGTAAATACATTAAAATCATCCCTCCCCACTGAACTTTTGCTGACTTGAGGCATCAAATGATGTCATTCATGACTTGAATATCAAAAGATAGCACCAACTTCATTATGTCTCTCCACATTAGCCATCCAAACAATCCACCTCTATGGACTTACTAGCCAAATTGTTGCATATTTTTAGATCATGTTGTCTTGTGTATGTTATTTTGTGTATCCATTCAAACCATTAACATTTTTTCTCCCTCTTTTTCTCCTGTTACTAATACTGGAAATTGTCTGTATATTTCACAAAGAATAAACACCATCTGATTATGTTTCTTCCTGTGCTATTCTCAGATCAAGTCTATGTAGATTCACAATACTGTAATAGCATGTAGCAACATAATGAGACAGTCTGGAAAATACTGAACTCTAGAGCTAAAGTAATTGTTACTTAAATTGTTTTGCATTTCTCACAAATAGTGGAAAACCAGCTACTTCTAAACAGAAAAACTGAGTGTGGAAAGCACAAAAGCTTTACACCTTTTAATACAGGCACCTACTACTTTAATGAGAACTGATGTAGTTTCTGGAGACAAGCTAGACACATGAATTGTTTAACTAAATAATTTCTCATATTTTGATATATCTTTCCAGAGTATTTTTTATACATGTGAGAAATTTCAGTAGTAATTATAAGAGCTGTTTTTCTAAGTTGTTCTAAGACTGGCAAACTCTTCAGTGATTGCATGTACTGAAATGTATATATATTTAACAAATTACTTCTTTCCTCAATAAATCTTTTTTTAGATTTTGCTTCCTAGGCATAATTTATAATTAATGACTTCTGATTAACTCATAATCCTTCTGTAATGAATTTAGTAATTAAGTAGAAGAAAATGTTGCTTTATCCTATTCACCCTTAGCATATGCTTAATTGTACTGACAAATATGTGGTTAAACTTATTGCTGCTGTAATTATAATTCCTATGCTAGATTTTCCTTCCCAAGAGTTGCTGTTTGTCTGCATTGATGGTGTTTTTGTGAGATTCATCTAGCAACCCTGAAGGACAGTTTAATACCCAAACAGGATAATGTGGTATAGATATTTAAGAGACTACCATCATAATTAAAGACAGGGATAAGAAAACACATTTTAAAATATCCAGGAGATGCTTTCGAGGAGAGCAGGGGTAGAAGTTTGTCCTAATTTTGAAACTTCTGGGAGAATCCAGGGGTTAAACAAAACAAAACCTACAGCTTTACTTGAATAAGCAGAAAAAGAGAAACATTTCAATTAACTTCAAATTTTACTGGTTACAACTACTTTGTTATTCATGTTGTGCTTTTTATGAGGGTAAGAACTTAGTTGCAGAGTCACAGTTTGCAGAGAGGAGGAGATACAAGCATCAAAATGAAGTTTTCCCCATCTGTCAGTGACTTAGTTCTTTCCATTACAGAAGAGTTGCTGTTAGAGGCAATGGTGGCAGCTGCTGGAAATAACAGGAGTCTCTTTCTCTGGCTGTGCTTATGCATGAACTCTATTTGTCCCTCATGTTCATATCTTGGTGCCTTGATTAATTGCTTCATGTCCTGATTTCACGCTTGACATTTCCTCTATTTTTGCACCCTCCTTTTATTGCTGGCAGTTAATACCTTCTAAATCTCCCTTCGACACTTGCTTCAAAGAAGCTGCAGGACTTGGGCATTTTGAGTATCTCTAAGAAATGCAGAAAGAAGAAGGAAACAGTGACTTGTATATCTCTTTCTCTAATGAGAAGGATAGGAAGCTGATAGTGTCTTGTTATCTGAACACTCTAAAGGATGTATAAAGTCCTAGATTCTTTAGGGTGGTTTTTTTTTTTCCCTGTGGGTTTTTTGGTTCTGTTTTCATAGGGTCTACAAGGTTTTCCCTATGGAACTATACACTTCACTATTCGTGTAGACAAACTATTTGCAAGTAAGCTTGCTGATTAATAACCTTGTTGCTACACGGTATTAATATTTTAAAACTGCTTGCTTACTTGCTATTGCTGCTTTGGAGACTTTCCTTATCTTTTTGGTGATGAAGTGATGTAAAGCATTTCACTTTCCATCATTCCTAAATTGGTATTTTAAGACTGAGGGTGATTGTTAAGGAATAGGAAGCTACAGTTTTGATTTTGCAGTCCTAGTTTTTTCCTTTTGCTTTTGTAGTGGCTTGCTCCATCATTTTAGATGTTCTTATACAAAGTTCTCCAGCTGCACTGACAAAGTTTCTAACAAGGTTAGAAAAAAGTGATCCTTTTGTCTATACAAAAGCTCCTCGGACTTCTCACCTGTCTCAGCAATCAGAAACCTGCTCAGAAATGCTGCAGCTGCTGTATACAAGAACAGTTTTTTGCTTATAAAAGGGATTCCAAAATACATACTCTTCAAATGTCCCAGTGAGGCATAAGGTTTAAGAAGCCCATTTCCCTTAAAGCTTTGTGCTGTATTTAGATGACAATCTCTATAATATCTTCCATCCTTTCGAGATGCCGCACAATCACTTCAATAATTTGCTATTTCCTGAGCTTTCTCCTTCTTTATAATGGAAAAAAATCCATCTGTTTGGAGGATGATTGGTTTTGTATCTGGCATTTCAATATTTTCTTAGGAATAATTTTAGATAGGTCTGGTTGCTACAGTTGCAGGGAGCTTTGTGTAAGTTGCCTTATCAAGTGGTTTGATGCTGCAGAGAATTCCCTTTGGAGAGTTGTTTGCATCAGGCTATGATCCTTTTCTGCCTCTCCTTACCGAGGAACACGAGAGCAGAGAGGCACTCCGTGTGCCTCCTGCCATTAAGATCTTACTGTACATAAGTCTACCTCCGGCCCATGAGGAGACAAACAGAAAGGCAACCTTGAAGAGTCAGGCTAAGCTAACATCAGGATGTTAGCTCAGGATTTTAGCCTGAGTTTTCACAAAGTTTCAGGCCCATAACATTGCTTTTGAAACAGCTGGTCTTATAATTCAACCTCTTAAGCTGCAGGTGCCACAGCAACAATGTCAGTATACCAATAGCAACGAATTAATAGAGGCAGAATAATGAGGCCCAGCTTTATTATGCTGATTACAAGGTGGCTTCTGAGTTATGGTCCTGCTGCTG
Organism: Ibycter americanus; assembly: GCA_035590275.1. Taxonomy (NCBI): domain Eukaryota; kingdom Metazoa; phylum Chordata; class Aves; order Falconiformes; family Falconidae; genus Ibycter; species Ibycter americanus. The sequence goes on from JAVJGI010000040.1 coordinate 47,380,383, forward strand.
GGAGAGAACTTCCCTGCATCTGAACAAATTACAAATCTATTCATTATTGATTTTGCCCCTCTCTTTTTTTTCTTCCCTTGCATAGGAGAAGGAACCCAGTTCAGAAGAAAATGTGAGCTTTTCATTTTCCTGTTGTGTAAGCCCTCCTTCAGGGCAATCAGCCATGGGTCTGAGCCTCAGGGAAGGACCGTATCAAGTGAGAAGGATTATTTCCAGAAGTAAGGGTAATGACGTTTTTGAAGACTTGATAAAACACATTTGAAGGGAGGGAGTTGAGAAGAGTTTTCTCCAATGAGGGAGAAATGGAAGAAAAAATATGGAGTATCTAAAGGACTGCGCCTAATCCTTGTGAAGGGAGGTTTTGAGAGGTTTTCCTTGGAGTGTGAGCGGAAAAAATGGTTTAAAGAGGGAGTTGGCAGAAAACAAGCCATTGCATTCTGCACTTCTGTGACAGCATACAGATAAGGAACCAGATAAGGACATATATAGTCATTAGAAATAGAAATGCAGAAGATTTAGAGATGCACACCATTTTTTAGGAGAGGTGATGTTTTTCACCACTTTGAACAATGTTCTCCACCTTTTCTCTCCTTCACTGACATTTAATGCACTTTGTTACAAACAGGAAAAAAAGGCATATGCCACAGCTTGATCAGCCTATGTCATCTTCAGACATTTTCAGACACTTTACGTTTGTTACTGTAATGTGTCACCTAAGTGAAACAATGAAGCTGTCATTCTGTTTGTACTATGTCCAGAAGCAAAGATGGTTTCAGCCCCCCAAAAATAACAGTTAGGTATCTTTTTTTCTTTGTCCAAAGCATTTACTAGAAAAAAAAGAAATATTTTAAAGATATCCTTATAGTTGGGTTTCTAACCTTGTCTGTTCACTCACACTTCTGCTTTTATTCCAGATACTAACTGAAATCAGTCCTATCTTACAGCATACCTGCACAGAAGCTAGGTAATTCAGTCAATTTTCTCAAATCCTAATGGCTTTGATTTGAATACTCAATCTAATGAAATGCAATTAAACCACCATTCAGAGCATGACTGGAAGTGAGTCCCAGCATGTTCATCACTCACAAGGTGGCTTGGTCAAAATAAAGGCTGAGGTTTAACACCAAAATGTGGGCAACAGAGGTAGTATTAACGTAACTTCGATATTGTTATGTCTGCTAAGAGGGAAAGGAAGTTTTGCCTTCAGAACGAAGGGATGACATGTACAGGCCACTATTAACTATGGATGGCCAGGCTTTCCATACTCCATTCAAATACAGTAGGTCATCTAAAACTTCAAATTAACATTCACATCATGTATCTGAGCTTCAGGTTCTGTGCTGCCTGAATCACATGCCATTTATTATGAAGTTTTTTACCAGTGGAATGGCATAGTATTTTTTTGTCATATTACTAGGAAGAAATATTTTTTTTTTATTATTAGCTATCAAGCTTACTTCCGTTGGTTACAATGCTTCTCAGAACTCTTTCCATCACTTCAGACATAAACATGCTCCTTGGAATCATTGCCTACTGCAGCAAACAAGCTACTGCTGTAATTTGTTGTGATTAGATCAGTGACAGATCTGTGCCTACTTTGCTGAAATGCTGCATATTTTCACCATTGCAGTTTTAATGGAGATACCAAGTACATAGTGGAAAGTACAAGCCTAGCAACTGAGAGAATGTAATCTGGGGAGGATTTCTGAAGAGTTGGGGCCAGGTTCTCATCTACAATGAAATTGTACATTGGGCACTTGAAAATAACATATATGAGGAAGGTAACTCTTAAGTCAGCTCTTAGATATCCCTAAAAGAATCAATCATAGCAAACTAAGGACTGGTCTCAGTTACATCAATAGTAGGACTCTCAGAAACAGGGATCAAGAGAAGCCTGGATTTACTCTTTCTCACCATATTTTATTTCTCTCTTCACACGCAGAGGAGAAAAATACAATAAAAGGGGGAAGACAGACAGATACGGAAGATATGCAGAAACAAGCTGTCAGATTTTAAGTTAGTCTAGTGTTATTACATTATGGCTGCTTTAAGATCCTTCTAGTGCTTTAATGGTGCAAAGGTAGTGGGAATGGACTGAAAGCAAATCATGCCAAAAATGTTTATAGTAATATCTTGGTGTAACAGGACTTGGCAATAATTTTTTAGAAATACCTGAAATTCAGCATTTTATGCTTATGCCTGAAAGATTTTTTACTTAGTTTTATTAAGGAAAATTAGTTTAGTCTTGTGCTTTAGGTAAGTGTCGTAGCTGGGTTTAGAAGATTTGTGGCAAGATATAATCACCCTATTAATCCATATTCTTTATATTTGATACAAATAATTCAAAATTTCAGGAGCGTTTTCAATTAAAACCAATTTCATCTGAGTATGGAAAGGAAATATTTTCTTGTAAAATGCTTCTAAATTTACTTTGTTTATCTATGTCAAATACAGCATCAAGTATTAACATAATTAGTATAACACACTTGTAACAAAATGCTATTTCACATAATGTAACAATATGGGGGTTTACTTTTATTAGCATTTCTTCTGGGTTTCAATACAGTTCTTATGACATAAGTCTCCTAATGGACTTAAATGTGAGTTGGAATTGATCAATTTATTAAAGAAGCAATCATTAGGTCACTGGAGACTCATGTCTGACACTTTCCATTTAAAGCAAAAGTATGGCTTTACACTTAAACATGAGTTTAAAACTTTAACCTCCACATTCTATTTTTATTGCTCTCTTTTTTATTTATCACTTAGACAAACCAACACTCTTTGTGCACAAACCAGCATTGTTTGTGAGAGTTCCCTTAAGATCACAGAGCGGCTGAAAATAGCACAATCATGAGATTCACTCTGTGGGAAGAGTATAACCTAAAGATAAAAGGTTTTTGATTTGTCTTATTTGCAGCTTTGGTGGGATGAGGCTATTCAGTCCTTCCTTATCTGTGAGCTTTACTCTCATCCCAGCTGCCTTTTTTTTTGCTTTTGAGGAGGTGATGCAATGACAGAATCTGCCAGATCTTCTCTCTCTTGTCCGCAGGTTTCATGAACCCTATGGACAATATTCTGCATTGCCCTTCACCAAATAATGTGGGAGTTTTGGAAGTCTTTTTATAGTCATTCCTACAGAAAAGCAAATAACACTCATTAGAGTTCACGAGTGTCTTGATATATGGTTACAAAGAACTGAAATTCAGATTAAAAATCTTAAAAGCAGCTCCTATAGGGAGCTCAGCCTTTACAGGAGATGTGCCAGGGACTTGCTTTTCAAGGAGTGTTCTGCTAGGAGTGGTTTAAGTAAGCTGTAAAATAGTCTTGCTCAAGTACTCTGCTGAGACCAGGCAGAGGAAGATTACGTGACTGAGGAAGAAAAGGTTGCCGAAAGCCATTGGGTAATCCCAGGTTGTTCCTATACCCAAGGCATGAATTTTCAGTTCTGTAAAACTTCATTAAGAAAAACTACTTCAGCTATGTGATGTTTCCCACAAATGTTCAGCATGTCCAATGACTCCTGCTGTTCCCAAAGGTCTTGCATCTTCACTGGAAAAAAACTGCAAATCACTCATCCATAGGACCACCTTCAGCTGTCAGAACACAGCTTCCTTTTTTCATGTTTTTACTGTAGTGACCAATTTCAGTAAAATTTTGCAAGGTTTTCAAATGTATTTGGTGCTTACCAATTTTAGGAAAATGACAGAGAATTGTAAGTGAATCACTGAAAGAGAAGTTTATTGCTTAGCTCAGGTATCAATGAATCAGGTTTTGTGAGTACCTCTTTGAAAATGGAAACATAATTTTAAGTGACCCATATCCTCAGTTGTGAGGTTTTGCATTTCTTCTGAATGGTTTTATTACTGGAAACAATATCTACTTAAGTAACATAGCTATGCAGGGTTTGTTTTTTTTTTCCATTAGGAAAATTGTACTGTGTTAATATGATGTGACATGGATTTTTCTCAGTGATATAACCCCACTCCAATAATGCATTAGTTTTGGCTTAGGCCTTTAAAGATTACTCTTTTTCAGAATTTAAATGGAATGGATTCTTCTACCTAGGAGCTGTCACTGCTCTATGAAATATTTTTATATATTCACAGAATGGATCAGGTGCATGCTACAAACTGAGGCAAGTGAAATGGCATGGTAGACTTCACAGAACATTTTCCTTCTACATTAGCTGCTGGACAAAAAGGCAATAAAGCCAGAGATATGAACATAATGAACTGAATTACTGAGTCTGTACCAAATTCAGAGTTATTGAAACTCACTGCAAGACTGGTAGCACAAGTATGGTCCTATTTCCCCAATCCCAAGGTAAACTGTGATTACATTTTTCCACCCATTTGGACCATGCTATATGAGATGACTGTCTGCACCCAGTTCTTGATATCAGTGCTCAATAAATGCAGTAAATATGTAGTGGCATCCAGAAACACAAATTAGGACTCTCTGTGTGGAAAGTGACTTAAATTATTAGGAAACAGGATTAGAAGTTGAATTCAGCTTGCCAGTTTACGTTGCAAAATACTTTCCAAGTGTTACTTTTCAGCTTATGGGCAGAAATGTCAAGAAGAACCACACCACAAAACATAGCAGATGGACATTGTAGTTTTAGTCATAATAACAAGTTTAAAGAAGTGAATCAAGCAAGAGTTAAGAAATGACCAAAAGAGAAAGTCATAGTCTTCGTTGGTGTCTCTAAAACACTTCACACAGCTGAATCTAGAAATCTACAATTTCCCAGCTGATCTTTTCCTTCTCTCAAGGTTGATTTATCCAAGGGGAGGTAGCAAGATGACATTAAGGCCCCTTCCTGTTATCCTTGTCAGTAGGCATAACCTAGGGGACAGTTTCTTCCAGGTGCTGTACAAATATAAAGACGACTGTTGCCACCCCAGAAAGCATGCAGAGTGATCTATAATACAGGTTACAAACTCAGATAAGAGTGCCTGGCAGGGAAACATGTAATGGGTGGGGCATGTTCTTGAGGCGTAAGCAATTTAGTCAGAACTACCTTTTCTTCATTTCTGAGAGACCAGAAAAGGAAAGAGAGGACAGAAAAAGAACTCAAGGTATGGTATGCTTCCCATAAGGACTTACGTCAGAAACTGATAGTTTAATATCTTACTAACACAAGTTAATTTTCCTTCTTTTGGTGTTGTGTTCATTGCCATAAATTCATGTGACTGACATCAGGCAGTAATTCAAACAATGTGGAAAAGGCAAACAGGATATCTTGACAGAACTGCCTCCCTGTTGCAAGAGGTATTCCTGCTGTATGCTTACTGTTGTGCTTTTCTACTTCTATTTATTGTTCAGGGAAGAGTAGAATTTGAAAGAAAAAGAAAAATTCTGATTAACCATCATTTGTGATCTGTGCTCCAATTCCTGAGGGTTCCAGGGTAATTTTGTCAAGGTAGGGCTACTAGATCCTATAGTACCACACACAGTGGTGTGTATTGAGTAACATGATGGAGCAATGACGGTGCCACTGTGTAGTGCCCTATCATGGCACCACCAGCACTGAACCTGATGGAAGCATTTGCAGTGTTGTGTGCAATTAGTTCCTCATTGCACTGTAGAAGAGCTTTTGACTGAAAATCCCAAGTCTTCTATAGCTAACATTCTGTATGAGATATCTTGGGAGTTAACACAGGGATCGTGGTTTTAAATACATTGTTAAAACCACACAGAGCTTTTTTACAGGTGTGACGTAAATATTCTCATTTATGGCATCAGTAAGTCACTTGAAGGAACTTTTGCCCTTATGTGGCCTCTGCATTACAGCTTTAACATGCAACTGAAGTTCAAAGTCTAATCTAAAATTGAAAGGAATCCTGTGAAAACTTTGTTTAGTATTTAATTGCATTAGCCTTGTAGTCTTATTGTTGTTCACATAACATACATATGCTTTATTTCAGCTCTGTGTGTTAAAGTTTAGTATCTTTGACATATAGGGAAAAATAAGAAAATACAATGATTCCATGAAGGAGTAAATATTGTCTAACAGTGCGATGTATTCAGTGTAAGATGAACTATGTCACAGACTGCAAATTGTATATAAAACTTCCAGGTTTGCCTGTAGTGTTACCCTGCACTAGTTCACCTTGCTGCTTGCTCATTTTCCATTCCATGTTACTTATCACCTAATTAAATAATCATGTACTCTTCTACCTCAGCTCTCAACTACATGTTACCTGATACACGTTATCTGAAGGATCAATTCTTTTTCTTAGGCAGAGGTACCTAGCTGCAGAATGGAACAAAAGGTATAATCCAGTTTTGAGATCTCAGACAACTAAGCTATTTATCATCTTTCAGTATCTCTTTGCTATGTGTCATCACCAAAAAGCAAGGCTATTTTTCCTACTAGTGTACAGAACTAATATGACTTCTTGATGCTATCAGTCATAACTACTTTTTAACCTTCTGATTTAACCTTCTTATTGTTGATTTTTCTTGGAAGCCTTTCTCTTTCCAGAATTCTCTGTCTCCTTAACCTTTCCAGCAGAGATATTGAGATGGTGTCAAGACAACAGCCATCCCTTTTGGAAGGTCCCAGTTTCTCACAACAGCATTTTCTTCCATAATAACTCTCCAAATTATTTACATGAGTGTGTTACAAATGTTTAGGACTGCATGCCTCTCTTGCTGTCTGCTCTAGTTTTTCTTCTAACGTTCTTAGTCAAAGCATCCTAGTGATGGTGGGAATGGCATAATGGCAATGACTCAGTTTAAAGTTGAAAGCTACAACACAACAATTTTATTTGTTTTCAGAAAGCAGTAGCATAGATGTAAAAGGGACAAAAGAGACATTAGAAATATAGTGAATTTCCAGCTGTTAAAAGGAATTGCTTTCTCTGGAATTCATTACTGTAGGAAGCTGAGATGAACAAATCTGCAGCAGGTTTAAATAATTTCTTTACTTCCAGGTGTTGTTGACACAAATGTTAATGAAATACTAACCTTAAAAGCATTCAGATCATATGGTGTCCCTGTTGTAGTGTGTTACACTTTCTGTTGAAGATTCTGGTCCTGGAACAAGGTTGGACTAAATGGTCATTGAGTTGAATCTAAAGTAGATTACAGCTAGGAGTGTAAATACGTCTCTAACACTTTGCTATTGTTGAGCATAAACTAGTAAAGTTTTCCAGATTCTTTGATAGTTTGCTCTTTTCTCAATAGGCTTTGAGACATGACTCCGTTCCATGGTCCCTCACTGCCTGCTTCAACTCACCATAGAAAATCCCCTTTCTTTTGTCACCTCTCCAGTGAGGTGTTGTCCCATAACTCCCATAATGGTGACTGAAGATCCTCAGAAGATGACAAAATTACACTTGAATGCTGCTTTGGTTACAGTGATATACCACAGAGTGAGGTCTGAACAACTGTTCTAGTTTCATACAGGTGAAAAACTGGTTAGAAGGGGATTCAGCTCATCGAAAAAATGTAAACTTACTGGCTTGGATTCTGTTGATCAGACTATGATAACAGAAAATCTTTTGGAAAGGCTGTTTCTAGCCGCACAAACAGAAGAAATGCAAGAGGCAAGAATAAGACTTATTTGTTCAGGCTCATAGCTTGAATATAGGTTCAGATTCTTCGGAAATAAGGTAATCCACTCAAACTGGCTGAAAAATTGCATGTAAGAATTACAGAAAGCAATAAGGAATTTGTTGATAGGACTATTTGGAATTATTTGTAGTTTCAGAAAAATGTCTTCAAAGCTAAGGTCTGCTTCTAAACCTTTATTGATGCTTTTTTCCCCTTCAATACATGATCAGATATCCCACAGGACTATGTTTAAGACTGAGGTAAACCTGGGGCTGCAACCACTACAGACAAACCAGTAAAATCTTAGGTTTTGACTAAGCTGACACTTAACATTTATCAGAAAGGCAGAGTTTTTAAAGTGATTATGGTGAAATGAGAGCAGAGAAGAAAGTCAGCCCAAGAATATAAAGTAGATTAGTGTGTAACAACTGGAGAAAGGATTGTCTCATATACTTTTTGATATCCGAGAAACTGACATCCCACCTATTCCGGAATGACATTAGATGTCCAGACTTTGTTTATGTCAGAAGTGGCCAAATTGCCAAGTTCAAGTCAGTTGCAAAAATTGTTCCACATTATTCTTCTGAAATAGAAGAATCAAATCTGTAAAAGCAAATTAATTTTGCCCTAATGAGTTTTCTTTGCTTATTTTGAAGTGGTGGGAATAGACAGGATTTGTTTCAGGAAATATTGCTGTGTTTATTTTCACATGATTGTCATAATTTCTGTTTGCTCCTCTATATGTCAAGTTATAAGGGACTAAACACCCAGTGTCACTTCAAATATAATGTTCAACTTCAAACTCCTGAAAAGCTTTTATTTGGTAAAACTGGCTAGTTTTTGCTTTCTCTTTCCATCCCATTGCCAGTCATGAAGTTCATATGCTCTCAGGCCAAATAACACTCAATGGCTCATTACTGTTCGTTTAATCAAGCTCCAGTCCACAAGAAGATAATAGCTATTGCCTATTCAAACCCAACATATTGTCAGGAAGGAATGGGTGAATTATGTAGATAATAAGTGTAGTAATCCCTGAACCTAAAGGCATATTGTTGCTTTTACAGGTAGGTAATTCAAAAAGAAATTTAGCTCAAGGGGAGAATCTTTTCACAGTGTACATTGGAATAGATGATATCTGGCAAGCTTTTTATTACAATGTCTCAGTGAAATCTGGTTGGTTTTTTTATTTCACAGTGTAGCTTTGAGCAATAGCTTGGATTGGTTCCTGCCTCAAAGGTTCCATACCACTCATGATGCTATTGAATATTAGAAGAAATGTCTTGACACAAACTTGATGTTTCCCATAGGCAACAAATTTCTATAAAATGCCATTGTTCAAAAAACATGCAGTACCTTATTTTTCTTTTCTCATACAACTCACAATAAGTTAATATGTCCCAGGGAATGTAACTTGCAAAACTGTAGGCAACAATAAAGCTCCAGGATGTAATGTTCTGTATAATAACTGATCTTAGGAAATGGTTTCTTCGCTCTGCCTGCTTAAAACTTTTACTTCATTTCCCCTAGAAAATCTCTGGTTTCAAACACAAACAATAAAAACACACACAGCCCCAAAAACAAACAAACAAACAAACAAAAAAAAACCCCCCACACACCCCCGAAAAATCCAGCTTTGAATTGCTTGTGGCTTTTTTCTTTTTCAGCTTGATCCTGCTCAGTGGTGGCCTGAACTGTAACTGCCATTTTTTTCCTCAAAAAACATTTTGTTTAAACTTTTCTGGAAGGAGATAGAAGGATTTAGGCTGGTTATCCTTTAAGTCAATTTGTAATAATTTTCAGAGGGAATATTGTAGGGAAAACCTTAATTTTCTTGTGTTTTGGAAATAGTGTTTTCACATGTATTAGCTCCTCACTCTACGTGTCCTTTCTTTCTCTAGTGTAACAAAGTGAACAATGGTACCCAGCAGTTTAGTCTGTATGTTAGAGAGACCCATTTGAAACCCTGATGTCTATTTGACCGGAGTGGTGAGCAATAATAGTTAAAACTGAAGTGCTACACAAGGAGCAGTACTACAGAAAGGTTAGTTCTTTGTTGTCATCAACTGGCCACACAAGTTATGGGATTTTTTGTGGCTTTTTTAATAGGTACCACTATACTACTTCATCTCTCCTAATTTCAATTAACCATTTTTGAATTTATATGATCTCATTGTATATAGTCATTTGAATGTACATCATATATTGGACATAATGTCTCTCTGATTCTGTGGGAGCAACTTGGGATAATGTCTTTTTTCACAGGTTCATCATATTAGTGACTTGCAATTGGAGATTACTTGCTATATCCAGGTCATTCTCTTTCCCAGTTATCTCAAACTAGTGGGCATTTCTAGCAGCAACAAAAATGTACTTAAGTATCAAGTGCCCTTTATTTTCCTACGGAATATTTCCTATATCTTCTGTATTGACAGTATTCTTAGAACAGAATTATCAGCAGATACTACTGATATCAAGTAACCTGGTGCACATTTTATACAAAAAATATAGATGAAAATACTAAGATCCATCCCAACTCCCATGCCTCAGGGGTTCTGGTAAAGAAGTCTCTTCAGGCAAATGTTTTCCCTTTCAGTGTTGTCTTCTCTCCCACCAAATAATTCACTTTTCATTACCAGCCACTGTCAATCCATACCTTTGCTGGTTGCCTCCATATTTTACATCTCTTCCACATACCATCTTCCTTTTCCTTTGTGAAATCTGTCCTTCATGCAAGATATGGGTTTTCCTTCAGAAAACAAATAAAATAAATGTTTTCCATTGAAAAGAAGAACATGGTTTTCCAGTTGGCTCCTGTTCTTACTAGTAAGTCACTGCACCTTGTTGGAACTCTGAAAATGCACATAACCCTTTGAAAGAGCTTAAATGAGAGGTCTTGCATCCATTTTGGCACAAAGGGGAAATATTACTGTTTAATTTTTTAACATATATTTATTTTGATTAGTAACCTATGCCAAAGTTTTTGAGCTAGTAAACATTCTGTCTATGTTCCTTGAAAAGCTAAGATTGCGAAAAAGTACTAGAAAACTTGAATGGTGAGCCAGGTAAATATTGACAGAGAAAAAAAAAAATCACTTGTGAAACAGTGGTGTAACACTACAATAAACAGAAAACTGGAGAGGTGGTTAAGAGGCCGGCTTAATGGGAGACAAAATGTTCAGAAACTATGATGGGAAGATGCATTTGTTCATAGATGAACTGCCATCTCAATATCTGAATAATTCAGAAGGGACAGACACTATTTTATACTTCTAATCAAGATTAAAGTTTTGAGTTTGAAGGATGCGTAATATAGTCAAACCTGAAGGAAACAATTTTCAGATACAACTGTGTGGGAGATATAGATGTCTACAAGACAGAGAAGAGAGATACTGCAGTTTGCCATTCTTAGATGAAAGGATGTGTTCAAGTATTTCATCCTAATAGTATTTTTATGTTTGCTACTGTAGATCACTTTTAAAGGCACATAATATGGCAGTCTAGCACAGCTTGCTTTTACTGAACAAAGTTCAGAAGGCATGAAAAAGCTGTGGTATTCTTTAATATTTGTTGAATAAAGTGCCAGAGGGAAGATTTTATGTTTTTCCACATACTGCTTTGAAATGCAAATTTATTTCTACAGGCATTGGTTTCCAGAGGAATTAAGAAGTTTGATTAAAGAGTACACAGTCAGGTTGGTTACTGAAAGTAGTATGAGATATGAAAATAAGCACGTAATAGGACAAAAATTTACATGATTTGAAGTTTTAAATGGAAAGTCTGTGCCAGATTCTTTCTATGTGACAACAAAACTCTTTGGAGCTGTTTCATAACCCTAGGTATGTTTCAAAGGTCTTAGTTCAGCTGTAGTTGTTAACTTCAACCCACATATTTTCTGACAATCTGACTCTCTCAGTTGCATATATAATGCTTTTTTGTCTTCTAAGCCTGTTGTGAAGCTATCAAATTCCTATTGTAGCTATGGCACACTACAGTGACTCTACATTGGTCTTGAACTTACTTATGACTCAAGCTTCTGAACATACTTGATCCCAAATACTGATCACTTGGACCTTTTTTTTAAAAGAGGTGGTGCGGTGGCATCTATTTCAACAGCTGTCAACCTGAAAGCTGATTTTCAGCACTGTGTTTTGAAGCAAACTTAGAGAAAGCTTTTTTTATATGCAGTATTTCTGTAAGACATTTAGAACATGATTCTCTTAGCAAGTCCTAACACCTCCAGCTTCTCTGATTTTTAAAGGCAAGTAAACAGTTCTTAGCTTCCTTCTTTAAAGTCTGCTCTTTAGCTTCACTTTTTTACATTGATGGTACAAGTTGACAGCGATGAAAACTTGCAATGTTATTGGTATGGCATCTGCAAATATGACTTTGCAGCTTATAAAAAAATGCCTTCCTTTCAGAGTGTAGTGCAGATAAATACCACTGCTGAGGAGCCTGGTTGTTATAGTTTTTTGAATAAAGACTAGGTAACAGCATCTGAGAAGTGTGTAGAGGGAGAAGGAGGAGGATGACATTTTCCCTCCCCTTATACAACAGATAACAGCCATTATAAATAAGGAAACAATGCTTATGGCCAAGGCCACTACCCAGTCATCCAGCCTGAATTCTATTACTTGGAGGAGTATTCTGCACGATGGATGGAATTTCTTCATCACAGGAGTGTCTTTCACTTCAGGTGGAGAGCTATGACGTGAGTGTACTCATATCAGGTCATACGTATCTGTTTGCCTCCCTGAGTAATGCAGAGGTTTTGGGATACCTGCTTGTGAAGGCTAATTACCTCTATTGTGTTCTGCTGCCTTGGTAGCATGGTTGTTCCTTAAATACTGACTCACTAGAAGTGATTTGTCTGGAAATTCAATCTGACTGGCCTACAGCTCAGGAAAAACCAGTCCAGCATTCATTAAGGTTACTAATGACGAAGTTCTGTTTTTGTGAATTTCTAAACACCTGTCTTATTAGATGGAAACATCATCTCTGTAGTGCAGAAAACACCACACGATATCATCTTGAAGGTAATTTCAGCCTACAGGCTTACTGCTTCCCTGATTCACATAGCCTCATCCCAGATAGATGGCATTTATTACTCTGTTAGGCTTTTCTCAGGAAACAGGGATAAAAAATAATTTATCATGCTGCCTTTCAGTGATGCATTTTAGATGTGTCATTAAATTTCAGCTTTCTATCTGTGCATGGTGAATCCTAGCATAGTTCCTCATAATTCTATCTGTAGGGTATAAGGAGTTGCTTTTTTATTTGATTTTTGTCTTCTATTTTTTCTTTGTAAGTGATCAAAAATCCTGTGATATTTCATGGCTTTCCTTTATTGCTCTTAATGTGAATACTTCAACAAATAATATGGTTACTGTTGTCTTTTATATAACACTTCATGTAGTAGTTTTTAACTTCAATTAGGCATATGAACTCAAAAGCACAAATATTTCATGAGTTTGAACTATACGATATAAATACTATCTACTCTATTCAGTATCTATTCTATACACTACCTGTATTTATACATATATGAATACGAAGTTAAATGCAGAGGGCAAAATAATCCTAGCTTTGTTTACAAAAAAGTGGGGTATAAGCTTAACCATTCCACTTTTTAAGTGAGATTTGGGGTTCATGAAATATTAGAATCGAATAGAACAGAACAGAATGCTGCTTACCAGGTGCTCCTATCAGGGATGTCACTGAGAGATTACCAGGTCTTGCACAGTCCACTGACTATTGTCCACTGCTGCTGTTTTACATGGGCTGTTTCAGCATCACGTCCTGTGATATGGAATATCCCTTTGGCCAGTTCGGGTCACCTGTCCTGGCTGCGTCCCCTCTCAATTTCTTGTGCCTCTCCAGCCTTACCTCTGGCAGGGCCCGAGAAACTGAGGAGTCCTTGACTTAGTATAAACATTAACTGGTAACAACCAAAAACCAGTGATTATCAACATTGTTCTCACACCAAATCCAAAACAGCACTGCACCAGCTACTAAGAAGAAAATTAACTCTATCCCAGGTGAAACCAGGACAACCTGCAACAACGTCATGGGTTTAAGGGTATCCAGCTGTCACACTGGCTCCTACATCAGCAATTTTGCAGACTAAAACAAAAAAGAAGATGGCACAGGTACGGGATGGTCTAGAAATGAGTTGATGAATGCTGATGAGACTGCATAAGGAAAAGGTTTATTCTTCAGCATGTTCTTTTATTTTTCCTTTTCTTTTTTTTCTTTTCTTTTTTTCTTCTTTCTTTTTCTTTCTTCTTCTTTTTTTTTGCCAGCTCCACCCGTACTTTCATATTATATGTCCTTGTATTTTAAATGTGCTGGGGTTCGTATTCTGAGTCAGGTTTTTCCTCCTGCACTGTTACAGCTATAGATTCAGGATTAACATTCTGAAGCATCAGAATAGTTTTCCAAAACAGTCCCCTCCACAATATCCCGCTCCAACCCTTCTGAAGAGATTTTCTGAATATGGAAACTACTTTGTTATTTATGTATGTGTTGCTGGTTACTGTTCTGTTTTGCTTCCTGAGGTTTTTTTGTTTTTGGAAAAATTACCATTACTGTGCTTTACAGCTTCAAGTTTATCCAGCAACACTTTCGACAGTTGAGGTAGGGGTCTTGTCAGTGAGACAGCCCTGCAGCTAATTTTCATCTCATTTGAGGTGGTTGAGAGTCTGAAAATTATTTTCATAGGCTCATGAAACCAAGCAGTGGAATGGTTGTTTTTCTTTCTTGGTGGATTTTATTTTCCTGTACTGTAATTTGTAGTAAAAGAAAAGAAATTAACAATTTCAACCTCACAGGCAAAAAAGTTGTTTGCCCCCAGAGTAGCCTATACTTGGAAAAGCAAAAAGTTTGCAAGTTTCAGGCCTGACTGGCTGCAACATGTATCATAAGAAAAAGACTAGAAACCTTGAAAAAGTCACAGTGACTCATTTTAGCAGATGCTTTATCAACACTGTTTTGATCCAAAACCTTCCTCTGCCGGGGGAGAGATTCTGAGTTGTATTTCCCTTCTTTCATGTGCTTCTTTCTTGCCATGTGGCAGCTTTCCAGTGTGCCACCAAGCAGCAGAATGCTGGATGCTAGGCTGTGCGGTTCTCGTTTGTTGAGATGTTGGAGCAGTAAGGATGCTGCTGGTGGTACTATCAGCCTGCTTATCCGCATTACAATGTGATTAGAAGAGGTCAGTTTGCTGGAAGAAACTATTTCAGTCAGATTGATGATTTCTAGTATGCTTGAAAAGTAAAAGATCTTTGCAATGAAATCCAAGTAAGCAGTATGGACTTCTTGGGCAAGATTTGCAAGGAATTTGGGTATGATTTATGGAACTGCAGAGAGAAGCTGTCCCTACTACCCTTTCCTATTCCCCTGCAAGTTAATACCTTCCCTGCCTGATTTCAGAGCATAGATTAGAACCCAAGTTCCTCCCTCTTCCTTATTTTAGATTATTGCCTGGTAGAAAATCTGTGTGCCCCTACTCTGACTTGGCCTGAGGGGGATTTGAGACCCTCCTCTCTCAAACTCTGGTTCTGTATCTCTACCCTTAGTTCAGTGGGTGTCTGGAACCAATGTCTTTGCCAGGACAAATTTGTTATGGAGGAGGTAGTGTTTAATTTTCTACAAAACAACATAGACAAGAAATTTTAATTTTGCAGTTTTGTTTAAAATATTTTTTACCCCTTCAATTTGGCATCCAAGGTGATGAACTGATGATTTCTTCAGACCCCTGTTGTCAGGGTCTCTTCTCATATGCCAATTTCTGGCTGTAACTGTGACAATACTCTTGGTACTCTGAAGTCCTGGGCTCAGGGAGCACAAGATTGGAATAAAATCTTAATGCTGTCTGTGATCCTTGAGGTCCTACATTAGGCTGTGTGCTCTTGGCTCAGGAACAAGCACACTGGCTATAAGATTGCCAGAACCAAGTGTCTGATTGTGAAAATGCTGCAAGCTGCAACTGTGGTGTCCACTGACTGCATTAAACCTGAATTCTATATTAAAGTGGCATTTGTACATGGAAGTGGAAAAAAGCATTTTCTTTTTCCTTTTAGCTTTATCAGCTGGAACTAGCAAGGGTGGAGAGGTGAGTGTTTGCCTAAGAGAGAATCATTGGACAACGGAGTCCATACTTCTCCCCCTTGCAGCAGCAAAACTCTCACAGAAAACCAGGAGCAGAAAAAGTCATGACTGAAAACAAGAATGTTTTTACTAATAAAACTCCAAACACAGAAAACAAGGCAGAGCATGTATATATTTTATGACACTGCCTCAGAAAAGGCAAACAAATTTTCAGTCCAATTGAATTTTAAACCTGGATATTAATGATCTCAGTAAAGTAAGAGTACAAGGGCAGTATGTAAATAAATAAACGTTTAACTGAATATTAGACAAAAATAACATTTCAGTATTTCTGAGATATTTCTGCAAACGAAACTTTAGTATGGTGCTCTGACTTTGAAGGTATTTGTAGGAGTTGGAAAAAATGCTGCTATTCTGATCTGGGCATCTAACTTTTCTGCTCCTGCAGGATTTCATTCCCTGAAATGTCAGAAGTATGTGTTCAAAAGTACACATTATGAGCATCTGGATTATGAGAACTATAGCTAGGAGTTGGGTGGGAGATGTGTATCCTTAGCTTTACCTGCAATGTGTGATTTTATGTGACCTCAGCTTTTTTGTATCCCTAAACAAGCAGTAACAAGATGCACAGGTCTGGCGATGCCTCTTGTTAAAGATTCTCATTTCCCTAGATCTTAGAAAAGGGGAGGGCTGCCCCAAAGTCCTCCGAATGTGACAAAATCAGGTGGTCTGTACCATTAATTCAGCTGTGTGTGTCTGCTGTTGTTACTTCTAGTTTTGCTGCTTGGACTTTAGTAATGTAACTGCAGAACAGAAACAGACACAATGGGGTGTCTACCCTTCCACTCCCAATGCTGTTCATCCAAAGCAGATAGATGGCATTTTTGCTCATAGGATATTTGTACCTTTAAAAGCAGCATCAGGTGGAGATTTTTAAACCCCTTATATTAAAAAAGAAAACCAGATCTTCTGTGGTTTGGCCAGTGACATGTTAACTCATAGCTATGACAGTCCATGAATGGAGTGTACCACTATATTAACATTATATAGAATTTTAGAGTGTTTTGTGCTTTTGGTTTTCTATTTGACTTTAGAAGGTGGACTTGCTAATAAGACTTTTTATTCAGAGAAAACTTTTTTTCAGAGCTCAAACTTTAAGCTCAGGTTTGTGCATATTTTTGTTTTAAACACCATTTTATATTAACTGCTGTGCACTATTTCATTTGTCTTCTTTCCACAAACGTGTAAATGAGCCTCTATATTTCTCTTCTATGAATTATGTAGTTTCCATGTGCCGTAGGCTCTATCTTCATTCATAAGCAAAATAAATAATCTTCCATGATGTTAAGAGAATATGCACCATCTAATAATGTAATAGTCCAGTCTTTGGTAGTGAAATTATATTTTTCATTCATTTTTACATACTGTTTTTGAGAAGGAGAGACTTAACTTGTACATAACTGTGGAAATGTGATTAGAGGAAAACACGAGGATCTGTTTACAAATGAATGTCAGTAAAAATTCTTTAGGATAAATCAAATAAATAGAATAAACCAGGCTTTAAATTAGTATTACACAAGAGATCAATAGAGCAGACATAAAAAAGAATTATAGTTATTTAGCTGGCCAGGTCTTCTAAGTATGACTAACCAGAGAACTAAACTAAGAAAATATGTAGCTGGCTGTACAATTTTGCAAGCTACTGTGATTCTCATGAAGCAGAGATGCTGTGTCATAAGAAAAAAAATCAACCTAATGGGAATATTGGGCCGCAACAGCGAATGAGTCAGGTATCTTCATCTTAACAGAAAACATACTTGAGTATCACTTTGTGTAATATCAGGGAAAAGAATAAAAGCCAAAGCCGCAAGTGTGTGGAAGTCTATTTGACTCTGATCAGGAAAAACATCTTGAAGCTCAAACCTGTCTTTTTTAAATACAATTTTTAAATAGAAAAAAAAAGGAGTGAAAGAAATGTCTGTATGGGCCTGACAAGCTCTCCTGCTGAATTACACAGATAACTTACAGGTTTATACAAGGGTTATTTCATGTGTGTTTACAGTTACACTCTCATTTACACACCTTACATCTACTGAAGAAAAACCCTATTCCCTGCAATGTTGTCACATCTTCTTAATGGGAATTGTGTTCCTACCTAATGAAAGCATTGAGACAAAACTATCTAATAGTTGGAATCTTGTATAGAATATAGACAATATGTGCTTTACTAAATACCAGTGTCAGCCGAAGATTGGGGCCTACATGGTGGTAGGGCCTGTGCAAACGCACACATAAGAAGGCAGCCCTCAACATGCACCAATGTGTGACACAAATAAATGAGAGCAACCAAAAATTAATACAGAAATGAAGGCAGAGGTGCAGTGAATTTTGCAAGTTTCAAGATCAAAACCAAGGTCATGTTAAAAATTCCTAATCTACTGTCACAATTACGGTATTATCACTTGAAAATTTTTTTAGGATATCTTGGAAAAAGATTTCTAAAACTCAGCTGAACTGCGAAACTTGAGCCTTTTGCTAGTGCCTTCTCGCATACAGAGCGCATGGACTCTGACATGTAACTCAGGGCTGCATGGGCTCTTCTAGAACTTGCTGAAGGAGCGTGGGTGGTGCAGGTCCTG
Source organism: Ibycter americanus (assembly GCA_035590275.1). Taxonomy (NCBI): domain Eukaryota; kingdom Metazoa; phylum Chordata; class Aves; order Falconiformes; family Falconidae; genus Ibycter; species Ibycter americanus. The sequence continues at coordinate 47,398,694 of JAVJGI010000040.1, forward strand.
GCACTGCCTGCCTAAATACGTCATTGAGCCTGGCTCACGTGGGTACAGCAATGCACTGATGGAGCTGCAAGGAAACTTCTGACAGCTTCTGACAAACTCCTGTACACTGCAACTGTGAGGAAGGTAATGTGTCCTTGATCTAAATTGCTGAGATGAGTTTGGAAATCTCCCTCCACAGAGTGCAAAAACATCATATGATGAAAGTCACAGCAACATCGTGCATGTTGCAGTAGATCTTACCTATCCATGACCAGCCAGGTCTTGTATGCGGTGGCTGTTTATCAGGGACTTCTGAACATCAAGCTTTCTACTTAGGAGCTGGTAAATGGGGCACCGCAGTCCTTTTCTTGAGGTCTCCACCTTCTTTGCCTCTTCTTCCCTGCTTGGTAGGTGTGCATTCAACTACAATAAGATAAAATTTCTGCAGACTCACTCCCAAAATAAGCCATTCAGAGTTAATATCCATGATTTAACTGCAGTTCCTAACTTTTTGGCATTGAGAGTGAATGTCATGATGGAAGATTTTGTTCAGTAGCTACAGTCTGTGGAAGTCAGTGGGATTTCTGGTAGGGCAAAGAGTTACTGAACATTATGTAAATAAGCCAGAATCAGTATACAGTTATTAACTGACTGTGTGCATTAATGAGGAAGAAAAACTGTTGGTGACTATGAAGGCTTATAATTAAAACTGATGGAAATAAATGGAGCAAAGGACAATCTAGGCTGAATGCTAGAAAAAATGCTTAACGGTAAGATCTATCAAACTCTACAATAGCTCACTGACTAATGGAAGCAGCTTTCTGTTATTACACTGGATGGACAAAGCACTAAAATATGTTTTAGGGGCTTGTTCTGAAATAGTGAGCTGGATAGTGACTTTTCAGAATATGTGAATAATCATATTTTTATTTTTTTAAAAATCTTGTTAACCATGCTGCAGGTTTGGGCAGTTACTTCCCTTCTGCCTGAATATTTTATATTCAGAGTTGCAAGTGTAGGGAAACATATGTAACTTGGAAATACAATTCTGCGTATGTGACAGGTACAAATTTTCCAATTCCCTTCAGAAAGTAAAAACAAACAGGGGAGTTCATGTTTCAGAAGAAATCTAAATTAAAGCCTTTCGTGTAGAGTTGAGAAAGATGCAACTCACAGCAAGGAAAAAGTTTAAGTGGGACGTGGGAGAATGGGAACAGGCTAAACAAAGTTGTACTTAATTCACTAATGATTCACAGATCACAGAATGGCTGAGGCTGGAAGGGACCTCTGGGGCGCCTCTGGTCCAATCTCCGACTCAGGCAGGCTCACCTAGAGCCAGTTGCCCTGGATTGTGTCCAGCTGGCTTTTGATTGTCTCCAGGGGTGGAGGCTCCACAACATCCCTGAGCAACCTGTGCCAGTGCTTGGTCATCCTCACAGTCAAAAAGTCTTTCCTGATGTTCAGAGGAAACCTCTTGTGTTTCAGTTTGTGCATCTGGTCCTGTCACTAGGCACCACTGTAAAAAGCCTGGCTCCATCCTCTATGAACCCTTATTTCAGGTATTTCTATACATTAATAAGATGCCCCTCATGCCTCCTCTTCTCCTGACTGAACAGTGCCAACTCCGTCAGCCTTTCCTCACAGGTTGCCCCAGGTTTTAGGTGCCCATAAGACCACTGTTTCTCTGAAAATAAGAATAGAAAGAAGGCAAAGAAATCAGGGAGTGATTTCTGCATTCTGCTGCTCTTAGGCTGAGGCCTAGGAAGTGTTAATGTTAGTTAGCTGTGTACTGTTCTGTGTATGCATATGATGTTAATAAGTCCTCTTAGTAAAATTTATTAGGCACTATTCTTTCAGGTACTGTACATCTACTATATGACACAGCTCGGTGGCAGCTTATGTGATGGTAAATGTGTTGGCTGCATGAGATCTCCCAATGCAGGTCAGATGCAACCTGACCAGAGATGGATGAGGTCAGCCCCAGCAGCCTCCTAGGGCACACAGCATCATGAGCCAGGAGAAGAACCATGGCACCACACTGCAAGTCAGTGAAGAACTCATGGATGAGCAGGGAGCGGGAACCAGTTGTTTTGCAATGGTTGTGTGAGGCTCAATAGGTTTGGAAATTACATTTGAAACATTGGATCTGAATGTGATTTTGACTGTTACCATAGTACAAGATCATTATTAATAGTTGTACTCTGGAGAATCCAAAATCTGCATGGTAATGACTTGCAAAAGTGACATAGCAGAAAAAAGAATTGTAACACAGATTCCTATGTATAAACAGTCATAAACTGAAATTGATCTATTATGGTACATGTGTCAGAGAAAATAGCCAATGGTGCACTGAGAAACATACCATGTCTTAATTCCAGTGGCTTAAATAATATTAACTCATGATCTGCTCTCCTTCACAGTCAGTAAAGGGAATGTTGTGGGTACAAGATTAATCTTTCCTTGTTAGTGAAGTGAAAGCCCTTGAGGTTATTGAAAGTGTAGTGTGTGACTGAGGACTGCTCCTGGTGTAGTGAAGTAAAGCTCTTCTCTGAATCTCATTCTGCAGTAAACGAATACAAAGTTCTCCGCAGGGTTGGAAGCAAACATCAGAAAGACAGGAGTGGGTTTCTGTTGGCAGGGAGCTGAATGGGGTGGATTCATTTCACTTTCTTCACAGCTTCTTTAATTCAGAACATGTTCTTTTGTTTCGATACCAATCTCCAAATAATGCTTAGGTGATGGAGAAGGGGCAAAGGGAGGCATCTGTTCAGAAGGATGTGGTGGTGTGCTGTTGCCATGCGACCTGCAGCGGGAGCACCATGATAATCTGCCTGTCTCTTTGGGCATGCTGATCTAGACATGGAATGGGGAGGCTAGGAACAGGCTCTGAAACAACAACTGTCATTAACATTATGCAGTAATTAGCAAGTAATTCTATTTGAGCTGACTGGAAAGTGTTGGGGAATCTCTGAGCATGTCCTACCCATGCATTGGAAGGTCATACAAATCCTTTGGTGCTCAGGGTACTGGCCTCACTTTCACTAGTCAGAGAAAAAATATTAAATTGGGATCATTGGAAGTCTGAAAATGGAAATATTTTTGCTATCTTACAGGGCAAAAGGATATATATTTCTGTCAGGCAGGTGGTCAAATTCAGGACATCTGTTTTCCTTCACTGAGAGTATCTAAAACCCATTGAAAAATGTAAGAGCAAGTATCTTATTGCCACATGAGTTTTTGGCTTTTGGATGCTGTTTAAGAATTTTTTTTTTCTTTTTTTTTTTTTTTTTTACTTATTTAATCCCAACATCAGTTGCCAGGACAGAATTCCTTAGGGAGAGGAAGTTAACTTTGTAGCTGTGTTTTCACACTCTGATAATTTGATTTGTGAGAAGGTGAAAAAATGTAGATGGCACATGGATTTCATATCTCATCCCTGTGAGCTGATGGAGTGAAGCTTGAGAAGAATAACTAAAAAAGCTGAATGTGTAGGTCTGAAGTCTGAGTTGTTCAATCATGTGTAACTCAGTCCTTCAATAAGTTGCAAAAACAATTTATCCCACCTTAAAAAATAGACTGGTAATATCTGTACCTTCTGCTTTTATGATTACTGCTTAAATTGAGAGCATTCATTATTCCTTTCTTAGACAGCAGTAAAAAGAACAAGGAGTTGGGCTAAAGAATCTGCTATTATCCTCAGCAAAAGGAACCTAGAAGAAACTTTGAACTTGAAACTATTATTACTATAGACCTGACAACAGTTTGCCTCAGATTTTTACGAGTGCTTTTGCAGAAGATTCAGAAGCAGCAGTTCAGTTCAGCATCTAAAATAGATGTGTCTGGTGGGAGAAGCCTTATGTACATACTTTACCATAATTATAAAGAGAAAAATTAAGCACCAGAGAAATATCTTGCAAGATTAATTAAGCAATAATTTCATAGTAATAGTTTTATATATAATGTATAAATATTTATTTGTGAATAAATATGCATAAACAGTTCCACATATAAGCTCTGATTTATTATTCATAAAAATAAAAGATCTTGACAATAAGTCAAATACAGAATAATACAGAATAATCTTTTTCAATATCAGTAACAGATGATTTTTAGCTTACGGTGATATAAAACATTGAAACATGACTTTGATTTCTTGTACCTAACATACAGTTACAGAGATTTAATGTTGCCGAACAGCTTGCTTGGATGCCTTTCCAATGATTTGCAAAGCCTTAAGGATTTCACAGTGATTAACTCTACCATATGCTTTTTTCAGAGGCCAATTTTGCCAGGCCATCAGTTTATGTGCAGATTGAACTGTCAAGTGTGAGCGAACTTTCAGAATCAAGTAAAGTAAATGTTAATTATTTGTTACTACTTTTGGTTATCTTCTTGTAATAGGAAAGTTACTAAATAAGGAAGATAGGTAATAAATGAAATTCCCATTTGAAATGACAGCTGGAGAAGCAGACAGTTCTCCTGTTGTCATGGGTTGTTGCTCACAGTTATTTTACATATAAATTGTTTCACTCGTCTCTGGTTGGCAAGTTTTCTTGGCACCACCAATATTTACAGTGGCTAATTCTCTAAGTGAATGCTGAGAAATATTTTCCTCTCTAATTGCTTATGAATGACGTGCATTTGGCGCCAGAGAGAAGGCAAATTTCTAAATACACATTAGAGGGTTTGGGTCCTGGAAATGGACAGAACAGGCAGGAATGAATAAATACACAAACATTTAGCTAGTAAGGAAGATGGTTAGATAAACCCTCCTTCTGCAGCAGCTGATTATCCAACAAGATGGTAATGAAAGTCTTGCTGTTCTGACCATACTCAATGGAGTGAAGCAGAGTAGATACTGATTGTAGGAAAATGTGAAGTGTCTGTCATAGCAGACTTCAAACCAGGGTCAGGAAGTCGTTAATCCGAAAATGTGCTTTATTCCTGTTGCACACAGCTGAATTAAAACTAGCACACATAATCTCATATATGTATTTTCTCGCCTGACAGGGAGTCACGTGAGGTATGCTGCCTTTCAGGACCTAAGGTCCGAGAGGTAGTCAAGAGGGTGCCACAAGTTGTCAAGAGCACAGATTAGTATCCACTGCTGCTCTTTCATGTGGGCGCGAGTGACACCACAAGCCAGAACCTGGGCAGAAGCAAGGAAGACTATAAAGCCCTGGGGGTGCAAATGAAAAATTTTGGTGCCCAAGTTATTTTTTCTTCTATTTTACCAGTAAGAGGAAAGGGTGCAGCCAGAAATAGATGTATAATACAAATCAAGTTCTGGCTTCATGGCTGGTGTCATTGTGAGGGGTTTGGCTTCTATGACAACAGGACATTCTTTGAGTACAGCCTGTTCAGGAGGGATGGGATCCATCTGCCCAGAAGAGACAAGGGAATCTTTGGCATACAGCTGGCCAGTCTGGTGGGACAGGCTTTAAACTGAAGGACCTGGGGGGAGGGGTCCAAAGTGGCAATGCTCAGGCCATCACATCCAACTGGGGAATAAGCCAGGCCAAGCAGAGCAGCAATATATGTTCCTTAGCTGCCTCCCAAAATGAGTACCAGGAGCCCAACCACCTCAAGGGTGTGTGTAGCCACGGTGGATCCTCTTGCACCCCTCCTGGGAAACCTGCATGCTCTATTACCTCTCTGAAATGCCTGTACACCAATGCATACAGCACAGGGAATAAACAAGAAGAATCAGAGATCTGTGTGCAGTCACATGGCCATGATCTCATTGCAATTACAGAGAAATGGTCAAATAGCTCACATGACTGGAATGCTGTCATGGATGGCTATGCA
>JAVJGI010000040.1:47404580-47419552 GCA_035590275.1 Ibycter americanus
AAAGGGAGCAAGAGGCCTGCACAGATGAGCAAGGAGCTTCTTGCAAAACTCAAACAGAAGAAGGAAGTTTATGGGATGTGGAAAAAGGGACAGGCCACTTGGGAGGAATATAAGAACATTGTCAGAAGATGCAGGGATGCAATGAGGAAAGCTAGGGTCTGTTTGGAATTAAATCTGGTGAGGGATGTCAAGGAAAATAAAAAAGGCTTCTTCAAGTACATCAGCAGGAAAAGGATGACTACAGAAAATGTGGGCCTGCTGCTGAATGAGGTGGGTGCCCTGATGATGAAGGATACAGAGAAGGCAGAATTAATAAATGCCTTCTTTGCTTCAGTCTTTACTGCTAAGGTTGACCCTCAAGTTTCCCAGACCCTGGAGGCAAGAGAGGGAGTCCGGAGGAAGGCAGGCTTTCCCTTGGTCAGAGGATCACTTTAGAGATCACTTAAATCTGACAACCACAAAGCCATGGGCTCTGATAGGATACACCCCCAACTGCTGAGGGAACTGGCAGATATTTCCAGGCCACTCTCCACCAACTTTGAAAGGTCATGGAGGACAGGAGAGGTGCCTAAGGACTGGGGAAAAGCCATTGTCACTCCAGTCTTCAAAAAGGGCAAGAAGGAGGACCCAGGAAACTACAGGCTGGTCAGCCTCACCTCCATCCCTAGAAAGGTGATGGAACAGCTCATCCTGGAGGTCATGTCTAAGCATGTGGAGGAAAAGAAGGTCATCAGGAGCAGTCAGCATGGATTCACCAAGGGGAAATCATGCCTGACCAACTTGATAACCTTCTATGATGGAATGACTGGTTGGGCAGATGAGGGAAGAGAGGTGGATGCTTTCTACCTTGACCTCAGCAAGGCTTTTGACACTGTCTCGCATAACACCCTCATAAGTGAACTCAGGCAGTGTGGGTTAGCTGGGTGGACAGTGAGGTGGATTGAGAACTGGCTGAACGGCAGAGCTCAGAGGGTTGTGATCAGTGGCACAGAGTCTACCTGGAGGCCTGTAGCTAACGGTGTTCCCCAAGGGTCAGTGCTGGGTCCAGTCCTGTTCAATTTATTAATGAATCACCTGGATGAAGGGACAGAGTGTGCCCTCAGCAACTTTGCTGATGATGCAGAACTGGGATCAGTGGCTGACACACCAGAAGGCTGTGCTGCCATTCAGTGAAACTGGACAGGCTGGAGAGTTGGACAGAGAGAAACCCAATGAAGTTCAACAAAAGTAAGTGTAGGGTCCTGCACCTGGGAAGGAACAGTCCCATGCACCAGTGCAGCCTGGGGGCTGGCCTACTGGAAGGCAGCTCTATGGAGAAGAACCTGGGGGTCCTGGTGGACAGCAAGCTGGCCATGAGCCAGCAGTGCCCTGGTGGCCAAGGAGACCAATGGGATCTGGGGGTGCATTAGGAGGAGAGCAGCCAGCAGGTCAAGGAAGGTTGTCCTCTCCCTCTGCCCTGGTGAGGCCCCATCTGGAGTGCTGTGTCCAGTTCTGGGCTGCCCAGTTCAAGAGAGACAGGGAACTACTGGAGAGGGTCCAGCAGAGGGTTACAAAGATGATGAGGGGGCTGGAGCATCTCCCTGATGAGGAAAGGCTGAGAGAGCTGGGCCTGTTTAGCCTGGAGAAGAGAAGACTGGGAGGGGCTCTTATCAATGCCTACAAATATCTTAAGGGTGAGTGTCAAGAGGATGGGGCTAGACTCCTTTCAGTGGTGCCCGGTGACAAGACAAGGGGCAACAGGCACAAACTGAAGCACAGAAGTTTCCTTCTGAGTATGAGGAAAAACTGCTTTACCTTAAGGGTAACAGAGCACCGGCACAGGCTGCCCAGAGAGGCTGTGGAGTCTCCTTCTCTGGAGACACCCAAAAGCCACCTGGATGTGCTCCTGTGTGACCTGCTGTAGGTGAACCTGCTTTAGCAGGGGCTTGGACTAGATGATCTCCAGAGGTCCCTTCCAACCCTGACCATTCTGTGATTCTGTGATTTGTATGTAGCATAGGTTTACAATTTATAAATAGATTGGTGTATAATCTCCTGCCTTTGCCCTGCGTTCTCAATCTCTCTCTGCCAGGAGTGAAAGAACGTTTTGCCTCAGAAGGTTGATGAAGTGCATATATCTGGTGATAGATGGTTTCACTTAGGCCACCATGTTTTCTAAATGTATGGGTATGTGAGGAAGTTATCCTCAGGAGAAAGCTAAGTTCAAAGTCCTGACTGGTTCCTGTTCTCAGAAATCTTGAAGCACAGGCTGGGAAAAGGGCAAAATCTGAAAAAAAACCAGGGATAGTTTTACGCCTAGAATTTACCTGTGTCCTCTGACCCACAGTACCCTTCTAGTGTATCAGACCTAAGGTTTATGTAAGAGCAGACACGCAGCTGAAGTTGTAGTTAGATGACAAGAAGGGATTGGAGTAACACTGAGACTGATGAAAGCTTGCGGATTTTTTTTATTTCTGTGAACCTATTCATAAAACCTTTCTAACTCTACTTTCTCCTTCTGGACTGTGAAAATTAATTACTAATATTTATTTATCCTGTGTTCTCAGCAAACATTAAAGCATGTGGATAACTGCTCAATACAAGTTGTAAGATACTTATGGGGAAAAGGGGAGATGCACTGGCTTAGAGGAGCTGAAACAGATCTTGTACTTGTAACACAGCTTCGCTGTGGTGGGAATATGTTCATGCAAGAGGACTCAACAGTGACTCCCTGAAGATGGGAGAAGATGCCTGAAATTCAAGCCTTTACAGCAAGTTTGTAGTAGGTTTGCTGCACTTTCAGACCTGGAGAGATCTAGGAGAGCTACTGAAATCTAAAATCAGTGCTGGTTTACATTAATAGATCCTGCCATTAACACTTTTGTTTCAGGAAAAGGTTTACATGCTGAACAGATAACGCACACTCAGAAATTAGGAGAAGAATAATTTTATTCCCCTAAAGTGAAGCTTGCTTAACCATATTAGCAGCCACCATGGTAAAAGAAGTCAGCAGGATCCTAAGAAAGCACAACAGGTATTCAGTAGGACGCAGTTTTGTCTGGAGGAGACAGGTGAGAATTTTGAAGAATAAAATAGGTATCATAGCTTAGAAGTGGCCAAAAATTTAAATTAGGGGAGCAAATTAACACAGAATAAGAAAGAGAAAGAGAAGACGACAATTAAATGGATAGTAAGGAAATGAAAGGATTAATTATAATTAAACACTTATCAGGGAGAGACAAGAAAATTAAGAAAGGCTGAAGTGAGGAAATAAGTGATTTGTCAATATTAATCAAAGTAGCTAGGGGAAAATAAATGCATCAGGGTGATACATCCTAGAAAGAAGAAACTGCACCACCATGAATATAAATGACTCAATAAGAAAGAAGACAGTGAATAAATGCGGAGAGTCTAAATAAAGAGGAGGCGAGTTATATCTCATTAAAAAGCAGGTGTAGGAGTACTTGGAAACACTGTGAATATGCTCATATTGACCACCTGAGACAATATATACTTTCCATGACACTGGTAAACAAAATTCATTGGCACTGAAAAGTCATTGAACATAGGGAAAGCAGCAGATGACCAAGACTTTTTTGGCTATGGATAGATACTTAAGCATTTCTTTTGTATGTATTTGATCACCAAACAGACAAAGTGTGGCTGTGGCAGCTTTTTATTCTTTTGCATTTCTGTTACTTTTTCTTCATCATCACATGAGAGAGAGAGAAGGATCTGTAAGAGTGGCAAGTAACCACCAAAATAAAATTTTGCTCTGTGTCATTGCTCTTTCCCATGTCCTAGGAAAAAAAAAAGTTTGTTAATTTCATAACTACTTCAGGTGGTTTTTTATAGAACTTTATGAATATTGGCATATAACTTAGCTGTTAAAGGGAATGGATAATTCCTACTGGTAAAGCTTCTTTAGATGCTTAATGCTTATGGCTGTGGAAAGAACAAATAAATTGAACCATAAAGGTTTCCCAAATATAAATTCCAGGATGAATACTAAAATTAGTATAAGATAGGTGTCAGGCCATATTTAGAGCTACATATCTCAAGGATGTAATAAACCTATTTTAAAGTTGTAAACTTTGTTTTGCCTTAGCAAAATATGTTGCCAAATGCAAGGAATTTGCCACATCTCAAAAACCTTTACAGCCCTGGCTTTTTCGGTTTTGTAAGTATTTGTTCTGTGAATATAAAAGTGGAGAATTCTAAGAGACCAGTTCTGGGAAAAAAATAGGTTTAGCAGACTAAAGGAGAGTCCTTTCTCAGATGATGTTAATAAATAAAATATGACAGTAATTCTTTCCTTGTTGGACCACAGGAGCTTTCTTGGGGCAACCAGAAGGTGGAGAAGGCAGGTCACTAACTCTGAAGAAACCTTGGTTGTATGAAGGGATCAACCAACAGTAAATGAAGATTTCCTGAAGCTCTTCCTTGGAGACAATATGGAGGAAGCATGAGGGATGTGGGAAACTGAATTGCTGATCTCCAGGATTTCCATGCCACCTGTGCTATGAAGGAAAATTCAAGATTTCTAAATCCTTTAGAAATCTTGATCCTTTCCCACTATGTGCACACCTGTATGCAGAGACAGAAAACAGGACACTTGGAAATACAGTAGCAAGGAGTGAAGGAAGAAGTAGAATAAAAATGGCAACAAAGATAAATACACGTAAGAAAAAGATAGGATGCCAAAGCTAGTGGACATAGCAAGGAAATAACTGACTGGTGTATTTTAGTAATTTTATAATGTTAGCCTCTGTGTTAGAAGAGTATCTTTTAAGGGTGTAACAGAAACATTGCCCTTTTTTCTCCTTCTAATCTTCAGAATAAGGGTTAGCAAACTCTTTGCTCTTTCTGTCTCTCTCTCTCTCAACTGACTTTGTGCAGTCTGTTTGATTTCTCCTGAACGCTTTTCTATGTGTCCTAACAAATGTAAGGACATCAGGACACTGTGAATAACAAGCTTCTGTATGAAATGCCCAGAGAAGTCCTACCAGACCTAAAGTATGTGAGAGGAAAAATCTGAATCAGTTGGATTACTCCTGCATGAACGCTTACAAGGGCACAAGCTAATCCTTATTGTGTGCTTTCACAGGGATACACAAGAGCAAAATTTCCATTCACACTGGGACCCAGCCTTGCTGGAAAGTGAGTGATGCATATAAAGCCTAGTGTAGCCCAGATTTAGCTTCTGCTTGATGTTGCAAATTAATCTTAAACTAATCAGTCTTCATCTTGAAAAAGCAGATGTGCCTAAAATGAAGTTCATCTAATACATTGATTGCAGCCTAAATAACAGGAAAGCATTTAGGCAGCCAAACATACATGGTTAGATGAAAGGTACCTGTTTCCATGCAACCATTACAAAGACAATTAAAGACAGGTGTCACTGACGACACAGAAGAAAATTTTTGATTCACTTTACCACTGACCCTAAAAAGTTGTTAATTTTGGTGATGTGGAGGTATATTTATGAACAAACCTGCTTATGATTTCTAATGACCACTTATTTTTTCAATGACAAGTCCAGGTTTTACTTTTATATAGAAAGATGTGTATCAAAATTTTTTAAAATAATGTCAATTCGATCCAAATCACCTTTCCTGATTGTCTTATTAGAGGAAGTTTGTTTCATACACATATTATATACTGTAGCTTGTATAAATGTATTCTTGGATACATTATGTTTGGAATTAAAAACAAATGGAGATCTTGTTTCTGTTGTCCATTTTTAACCCTGTTATTTTAATACAGGGTATGTTTTTTCAGCTACCTCCATATATTTTTTTCTCTTCTAGTCCCAGTTTTGAGCCTATCAAAATTAAACACGTTAAATGTTCATGGCAAACATACCGAATCTGGAAGTAAAATGGAAACCTTGCTAACTCCCAGCTATTGTCAACTATTTTTAAGCACTTACATTTTAATCTTTGATCAGATAACTGAAGTACAAACATACACTTTGAGATACTGGCCATACCCTTTCATACCAGCATGGAATCACAGCCACAGAATCACAGAACTAAAGAACAGCTAAGATTGCAAAGCATTTCTGGAGGTCATGTAGTCCATCCTTCTGCTCAGGTAGGGCCAAACCATTCTATGATTCTATGAACTCAAGCAGACTGCCCAGGACTGTGTTCAGTTGGATTTTGAATATCTCAAAAAATGGGTAACATGTTCCAGTGTCTGATCACCCTTACCACAAAAAAAGTTTTTTTCCTTATGTTTCAGCAGAATTTCTTGTGTTTCAGTTTGTGCCTATTGCCTCTTGTCCTTTCAGCAGATGCCACTAGGAAGAGCTTGGCCCTGTCTTCTTCACTACCTCCCATCAGGTATTTATATGCAAAGTTGAGGTCTCCCTACACCTTCTTTTCCCCGGTCTAAACAGTCCAAGCTCTCTCAGCCTTGTACGACACTCTATCTATCTGCTGCAAGAACACATACCTGGCTGATGTTCTACCTGGTGTCCACCAGGCCTTTTTCTGCCAAGCTGCTTTCCAGCCTGTTGGCTCCCAGCCTGTGCTGGTGTCTGGTGTTATTCCTACCCAGGGGCAGGACTTTACACTTCTGTTTGCTGAACCTTGTAAGGTTTTTGGCAGCCCATTTCCACAGCCTGTTGAGGTCTCTCTGAAAGGTAGCACTACCCTCTGATCCACCAACCACTCTTCCAAGTTTTGTATCATCAGCACAGTCACTAAGGATGCACTCTGTCCCATCACTCAGTCATTAATGAAGACACTGAACAGTACAGATCCCAGTATTGACCCTTGTGGGCATTGTATATATGTAATATGCATTGTATATGTGTGGGGTCATGAGTTCACTCTCCTTCATGAATTAGTAACTCTGATTCTACTCCTTTTCTCATATTTTTCTGTTGTATTTTAGAAGGCAGAGATACAATGACCTTGCTTTGTCCTATTAGTGTATTGTATGACAGGAGACCGGCACTGTGGGAATAGGAGTGCTCAGCAGAGCTACCAAGAATATTGGAGAAGAAATTGGATATTTTTTTTCTTGATTTTTTCGTTTTCCCTTGTACAGGTTCTAAAATATCCTTTCCACTCCTAGGCACTATTCACAAGACACACAATATATACACAGTACAACACAGTGTCCACGATGCACAAAATACCATCTGAGTACTGTGAAAACTGAATCCTATTAGCCAGTGACAGTTCGGCTAGCCAGGGAATTTTACCTGGCAATCTTTCCAGAATTTCTGAAGTTCTTACAGATAATTTATACTTCAGGACATGAAATAAAAATTTCAGACCTCCTTTTTCAATCTGGCGACAACATCCTAGCCATGGCAGATGACGAATCAGTTATGCTTATGCCCCTTATATGATGGTACTTATCTGGTAGATCAGGAAGCTGAAATCAACCATGAACATCACCATCTGGTGAAGCTGAATGAAGTATAGTATAGTTATTGTTGAGCTCCCTTTATCTGAGCAGTTCGAGGTGAACAAGTGGTAAATCTAGTATATATAATATTCAGTTATCCTTTCAGTGATTTTTAAACGGATTCCTTAAGTTCCAACAGTGAAACAGTTTAATGAATGCATGTGCTCCTGTCTAATGCAGAGTCATCCTTAATCTAGGTTCAAAATGTACTTTGACAAAAATATTTTAAATTTTTCTTAAATAATGGTCTAGAGGATGTAAGCATATATGCATCTGTAACATATTAGAAGCTGATTTGAATATTTCATCCTAACATTGATAAAAGGGTTTTTTCTCTAACAAAAGGATGACTGTCCTCTTTACCTCATCTTCTTACTCTGATTAAACATTCTCAAGTTTGTAAGACACATTTTTTTTCGAAGTATAAAATATTTTAAAAAATAATGTACCATCAAGATACTTTTATTCCTAACATCTGTAAGGAAGTTTGTGCATGAAATGTGATATTTTGTTGCTTGTCCTTTATTCTTCACTACTTTCTCTTTTGTAGACATTTTTCCTATAACCAATTGACTGAAGAATGACCAGCTTACCATTAGTCTTGCCTGAAACAATTCTTTTGTGCTTTGACTTGAGGGAAAGCTAGGCAATGGGATCAACATCCAGGTTTATATCAGCTAGTCACAAATTCATTATAGATGCTAATCCCTAAAAGAGAATCATAGCATTCATTCATGATTCATTTTTTCACTAGTTTTAATCCTCTCCTCCTGTTTTTACCTTCACCACTACTAGTTCTTTATTTTGACTGCAATAATTGGTCTCGATTCTCATGAACAGATTTTTTTTAAAAGACTGTTACTATTTCTGTTTGGTTTTGGGTTTTGTTTTTTTGTGGTTTTTTTTTTTTTTTAATATTGCAATGCAAACTGCTTTTATCTGTTTTCCTCCTATTATTTTTCAATCTGTATTTTTCAATTTTTGAGTAGAGCCGTGGATGTTCAGTAGTGAACTGTAGGCTATTAGCAGCAGGCTTAATATTTGTAATAGTCTTTCAGAGACTCTTTGGAAGTGGTATGTGGAGCTAGTGGTCATCTCTTGAAGTCAGGGGAACTGATCACTTGCCTTGCCTTGAACAATGGGACATGTTGAGCAAATGTCTTTTTTGCTTAATCTCTTTCATTACCAACCCGTACTTTGACATGCTTACCTGGTGTGTAAAGGATATACAAATACAAGAATAGCCACTGGGTATAGTTTTAATGTGACTTGTTGGTTAGATAACTCCTCTTCTGAGGATGGAGATAATCACCTCCAGCCTCACCGTCTCCTTTTCTGAGGATGGTAACTACCTCTTGCAGCCTCACTGCCTACTACAAGGGCTTCTGCACCAAAGCAATATGTTCTTGCAAGCTTCCCAGTTGCTTTCTGTCAAAATAACCTGGGTTGCCTGGCCAAGAGAGAGGACTTCTGTGATAAGTCCAGGAAGCAGTACCAGGAAGGACATGAGGGCACATAGCTGGGGCAATCACCTCCTTGGGAGACATGCAGAAGCATGTCTGAACCCAAATCTGAACAGAACCATATTTAGCTAAGGGAGTGGAAGAGCTTAAGATAATTCATGTATATCTGTCGTTATTTTAGAAGCAAGTATCACCCACAAAGACAAATCTAGAATAAGTTCTCTTCTGTTGGAATATCTGAGAAATGGAAGACACATTTACTTACCTGTGTTGGCTGAGCTTATGTAGCTGATACTGCTACCTGACGTAGCAGTAATAGAAGCTATTTAACAGTTTGCAACTCTTGCTTCCATAATGCCTTTGGAATCTGGGATCTTTACTCATCTGTTTATGGTGGAAATGTTACACACAGTCACAAAACAATTTAAAAGGATTTTAAAAAAATCTCAGCAATGACAATATATTATTTTTTCCCCCAGGGGCAGGTGAATCTTGATGTAGAAGTTAAAAACATGTCTTTCTTTTGCAAAACATAAAGACAGCCTTCAAAGCAGAGGTCTGAATCTAGGTGTTCCCTATTTTGGGATCATAGGAGCAAGAATGGCTGAGGTCAGAAGGCACTTCTGGAGACTGTCGAGTCCAGCCCCCGGCTCACAGCCAGGTCAGCCAGAGCAGGATGATCAGTACTATGGGTGTGTGTCTAAACCCATAGGTTACAAAGAATTTTAAATTTCTTTCTCCAAAGTCCCACAGCTGGAGGAAGAATAGTGGTGTGTTGTTTTTCTAACAACGCATCATATAACTACTATACCTAGCTGTGTGCTGGGAATCTGGGAGCTGTAACAATAAATCACCAGAGGAGGTAAAAAGACATATTCTGGATTAGTGCTCCAACAAATACGTTACAGTTTGAGGCAGGCTTTTCCTCCTGCTGTGCTTGGTAAGAAAGCAGCTGTTATCAATGCATTCTGTTTGAACTGTCAGAATCAGACTCAAATTCAGGGACTATGTTTATACATTGTTTGAGGGAGACCACCAGACTGATCCCTTCTGGGAGAGAAAATCTCCCTCTGTGGCTCTCCAACTTGTGTAAATATGCTACTTATTTGTTCAGCAATGTTAAAGCTGTGTAATTGTGCACATATACTGGAGAGGTATCTGGTGAACTTCATTTAGAAAACCCTCCAGGCTTATTTCTATGGAATCAGAGATTCCCCAGGGTGAGATAACAGCTGGGTGGAGGTTTCTGAAGTAATTCTGAATTTAGGAAGAAAGTTAAGTCACTCACTCTTACTTTAAGTGCATTTTTTATTCAAGCTGGCTGCTGGAATAAAGTTAGGTAGATAGTAACATAAGCAGCTGTAAAGTTGTTTTCTGCCCTTTAAAAGGAAAGTGAAAATAGCAATCAATTTACTTCAAAAGTAATTACAATGACTTCTTACTTGCTTCAGTGAGAGTTGCCACTCCAACTGATTTGCTGATGGGGTAATCAGAGATAATCTGACATTTTCTAAGGGCCCTGAGAGATGTCTGACACAACCAGTGGCAGCAGTTGAGCATCCAGCTGACTTCCCTCCTGTACTGTGTAAACTGCAGGTTGCCTGAGCGGCTTGTGAACCAACATCTTACTGCACCATTTAACTGCCTGCTCAATTAGATTTGCTGCTGGTGAAAGTGGATGAAATGAAGCTGCTGAATCATCAACTAGGGAAGCAAGGTAGAAGCACATATTCCCGTTCTTGCCTCACTACAAGGATGCTCTGTTAGTGATGGGACAGAGAAGACCATCATAAATTTGTTTGTGAGTTGCTGAAGGATATCTTGAATCACATATATTTGTGCAGAATAAGAACAAGAATCAGCCGGTGTACAAAACAGAAAAGACGGCAAAAATTTTACCTGCCTCACAGGTAAAGGGATATTAGCGCTGAAGACAAATTATCAGGAAGGAACGGAGTCTTCCTGTTAGTGTATCAGGTCTGAAACACTACAGGAAAAGATTCAGAAGTATCAGTCCTTGTCGTGGTTTATCCCCAGCTGGCAACTAAGTGCCATGTAGCTGCGTGCTCACTCCCCCTGTCCCTGCCCTGGCGGGATGAGGAGAATCAGCAAAAAGTAAAAGCCATGGGTTGAGATAAGAATAGTTGAAAAAGTGCAATAAAGTAACAACAACAATAATTGTAATGAAGAGGAGAGGGAGAGAGAGGAATAAAATGCAAGGGAAAAAAAAAGAAGTGATGCACAGTAAAATTGCTCACCACCCGCTGACTGATGCCCAGCCAGCGCCTGAGCAGCGATCAGTGGCTCCCAGCCAACTCCCCCCAGTTTATATCCTGAGCATGGCATTCTATGGTATGGAATATCCCTTTGGCTGGTTTGGGTCAGCTGTCCTGGCTCTGCTCCCTCCTGACTTCTTGTGCACCTGCTCACTGACAGAGCGTGGGAAACGGAATAGTCCTTGATTCAGAGTAAGTGCTACTTAGCAACAACTAAAATGTCAGTGTATTATCAACATTATTTTCATACTAAATCCAAAACACAGCACTGTACCAGCTACTAGGGAGAAAATTAGCTCTATCCCAGCTGAAACTAGGACAGTATAGAAAAACTGCCTGGAATTGGTTTTGGACTGAGTGCTGCACAGTGCTGGGCTCTCCCGCTTCATATCTTCTTATTAGAAGTTCTCTAAAATTGTCTCTAATGCCTCCATCAGGTTCTTCACCTGGAGGGACAGTCCAAGCATAGTATTTTGCAGAGCATCTATGGAGAGAAATGACAGTGGTGAAGTATGACTCCTGTCAAAAGAGAGCTAGATGGGTGAAACCTGAGCTTTATTACTAATTATATACCCACTGTGTTGTCTTGCCACCCCTGAAACAGGGAAAGCAGGACTTTTCTCATTTGGTTTGACAGTTTACTTCATTCAAGCTAAAGTACATTCTTCTTTGCCTGAAGAATAAAAATATCTAAGTATATCTTTAATATCACAAATATATTCTAAGGGCAAATCCTGCCCTGCTGAAACCAAGATGTAAAACTTCATCCATCAGAAAAGTTAGGATATGCCTACTCTTTGATATTGTGTGTATTTCAAATGAAACAGGGAAACATTTGTTTTTAAATTTCAGGGTTAGCTTTTAATACTTTGAATACTATCAATGCCATAGTAATGTGGCTTGTGTGATGTTTGGAAGTAGAAAATGAGAGGCTTAATGCAGATGCATTCCCCTCCTCTTTGTTCTTGGATTAAGCTGCATGACAGGGTGTTTTCCTGTATTTGTAAGGCACATGCTTTTGGAAATTCAGTTTGTATGCTTTAGAAGTTCTTAAGATGTTTTGATTGAAATAATATTTCCAGTTGACATTGAACTGCATATATCTAATACTCAGTGAAAACACAAAGTGTTTGTTTCCATGTGAATGGGGAATGTGATGTGCACACAGCAAGGAATGCTTCTAGCACCTTACTTTTCCAAAGCAAAAATTATGGCATCACTAAGGGACTCAGATCTTTCAATTTCCCCACAGCTTAGACTTTGGACCAAGTCAACAGGAGTTTTTTGTTTGTTTTAACATCTATTTTTAAAAAAAGCAATGTTTTGGGATGTTTTTAAGCCTTCCTGAGTCTTCAGAGATCTCAGTGGTCATGTTTAGTCAGATCTGTAGTTGCAAACTCTCTTTGAAAACTTGAAAATCGCAGTATATTGTATTTAATATGCCACATGCAATTCCTGTCTGAAGTAGTACCCTTCTTCAATTTGTCAGCAAGCAGGAGACAATTTTCTTTCCTGATAATGTGTCCTTTCTCTTCCTTTTCACTAAAAACCTCTTATGAGCCAGCTAAAGATTAAAGGTAACTTCTCTTTAGGGCAACAACTTTGTTCTGTCTGCTTACATGTTTCTTGGGTTTAATGAGGCCTAGTCAGCTTTTTATGCTAAACTTTTTTCTCCTAACATAGCATTGCATCTCAGAAAATTTTGATTAAACTATGAAACACCTCGGTGCAGACTGTGATAGCTCAGTAAGAATGAGTTGTGCCTTGTGTCATGTAGACATTGTCACTTGTCACTTAGACCATGGACTGGAAGTGAGGTAAGATAAAGAGCTGACTGACGTGATTGTTCTGAAATCTTGGTCTTTGTGGAAGGTATAGCTAAGATATTGCTTTTATCAAGTATTCCTCTTTATTCAAAGTAGAAGAGCATGTAATTTAATTTAAATATATCTATTTTTTTCTACTTGGCCACTGTTATAAAGAGAATGGAAGTTAATGAACAGGAATCAAATAAGAAGTAGGGAAATATTTTGGTTCAGGCTGAAAAGAAGGTTAAACAAAATTAAATGAGATGGGAGGAAGAAAGAGGCAAAAGAAAAGCACTGATTTTGGACAAATTTTATTTTACCCAAAACAAAGGTTTTTATTTTGGTTTAGGTATATTTGATAAAACCTACTCTCTTCTTAACTTGATAATTTGAAATGAAATTTTGAAAAGGCTCTCCAATTTGGAAAACATTTTCCAAAACCATTTTCAAATACCCTTTTCAGAAAAGCAGAATTCTGGTTTAATTAAAAAAAAGTGATGTTCCAGCTCTTGGGTTTCTTCCACAGCTGAATTAAAATGAAAATGCAAAAGTATTTTCAAAAAGAAAAAAGTAAAAGGTAGAATAAACATTATTCAAAAATAGCCCAAAGCCTGTTATTAGGTATACGTTCAGATCCCAAGTCTGTCTTGCTCTCAGATACATTCTGACCTAAGAAAACATCTGCTTTCTCTGCTGTTATTTTAATGATAGACTTCCACAGTAAATCTTTTTAGAAATTTGATATTTTTGAGTCTTCATATATCTATTTGTCAAATAAGCGCCATTATAATATAGCATATGCTTTAGTTGAAATCATAATTATGACAGACATCTATGGAAATTCCATCCTCTGTTTTATTGGGCTTTTCCTTCCTCATGTATATACCATACTTCAGAGCACAGCAGGACTGCATAAAATAAAAGGGCTGGGTACTGGTTAATATTGAAGGCTATCATTAGTGAAAATGAAATTAATTGAATTATGCATTATGTGCTGTTGGTTCTTACGAAAATACTAGAATAAAACAGCAAGCTTTCTTGAGAAGGGAAAAATCATGTAAACAAAGCATCAAAAACCTCACCCGGAAGCATTAAACTTCTGAAAACAAGAAAGAAAATAACCGTGATTGCTAGCCTACTGGGGAGGTTACAACCACAGCCTCTTAAATATTGTCTGCACTTTTGCAAGAAAACACACTCTTTTTCCCTATAGAAGTGAGATCTACTCATGAGACTGCCAATGCCCATCTGTCCTGGTTTCGGCTGGGATAGAGTTAATTTTCTTCTTAGTCTCTGGTGCAGTGCTGTGTTTTGGATTTGGTGTGAGAGCAATATTGATAGCACGCTGATGGTTTTAGTTGTTGCTAAGTAACATTTATATAAAGTCAAGGACTTCAGTTTCTCAGGCCCTGCCAGCGAGAGGGCTGGAGGGGCACAAGAAATGGGAAGAGGACACAGCCAGGACAGCTGACCCCAACTAGCTGAAGGGATATTCCATACCATGAGACATCATGCTTGGTATACAAACCAGGGGGGTGGGGGTGGCCAGGGCCTGCTGATCGCTGCTCGGGGACTGGCTGGGCATCGGTCAGTGGGTGGTGAGTGATTATTTCACACATCACTTGTTTTCTTTTCTCCCTTCCCTTTGGATTTCATTCCTCTCCCATTCTCCCTCCTTTTCATTATAACTGTTATTATTATTTTCATTATCATTATTATTGTTGTTGTTCTTTTTGTTTTATTCTATTTCAATTATTAAATTGTTCTTTACTCAACCTTTGGTGTCACATTCCTTTCTGATTCTCCTCCCTGCCCCGCTGGGTGAGGGGGCAGTGAGCAAGCAGCCATGTGGTACTTAGTTACCAGCCAGGGTTAAACCATGACACCATCTGTGCTGGTTTCACCCCGGCCGGCAACCAAGCACCACGCAGCTACCCGCTCACTCCCCTCACCCAGAGGGATGGGGAAGAGGATCAGAAAAGAATGTAAAAGTCAAGGGTTGAGATAAGAACAATTTAATA
>JAVJGI010000040.1:47419652-47451467 GCA_035590275.1 Ibycter americanus
TAAACATCACCCAGCAACAACTGAAAACATCAGGACGTTATCAACATTGCTCTCACATCACAGCCAAAACACAGCACTGCACCAACTACTAAGAAGAAAACTAACTCCATCCCACTAAAACCATGACACCATCTAATGGCAAAGAATTCCTGTAGCCAGGTATTACACGGAGGGGAGGGAGAACTTGTGGCATTTATTCCATTTACCTCAGTGTAAAATGTGCATGTGCCCCTGCATGAGGCTGCTGACCCTTGCTGGGATTTGTGAGGCAAGTGGCAAGCCTCATTCATTCCTGCGGCTGGTGGTGCCACTACAGCCATGGATGCCACACTGTCCCGGTGAGTGTTAGCTAGCATTTCCCCCAGACCTGCTGGGATGAGGCTGTCTCTTTTGCACGTCATGACTCGCACACAAAGGGGAAGACAGCTTTCACTCTCCACCCCTCTCCCACCACGCACATCCAGCTCCACATCTCCCCCATTCCCAGCTGCGAGCTTTGCGCTTTCCTGCTCTAACACCTCCCGTCCCAGCAGTGAGGCTGCCTGACTTGCAACCTGAGCACCAGCAGCATTTGGAACCAGGAGTATGGGACATGGACACGGTGTTGTACTAAGCCGGGGGGTTGCTGCCTTGTGGGACCCTGTGTGTGGGCGCCTGCTGCTTGGTACAAGCACACTTTAGGTGTAGTTTAGGGACTCCTGCCCCTCCTCAGTTACTGGATCAGCCTGTTGCTGGTTACATGGCTCTATCAGCCCTTGGGAACAAAGAAGATAGGACAGTTTTGGGGTTTTTTTTTAATGTTAACTATGGGGTTTAGTAAAATTTGCTACCCTAGCAGTTCCCTTTCAGGACTTCATGGAAATTTCTGAAGCTAAAAGGCTTCAAGTGTATTTTCATTAAATATTTAATTACTGGATATTTTATCTAGCTGCAGTAGGCATTCGCTCCAGCAACCACAGCACAGAACTAGCGCGGATGCTCAGCACCCTGTTATGGGGCACCTGAGAGCTGCCTCCACCAAACCTATGATATTCCTTTCGGTGATTGTGTCTTTTCCACAGATAGATCTTCACATCTTTTACTGTGTGGAGCATAACCTACTTCTTAGTGCTCATCTTACTGATATTACATCAATGAATTTGCTTAGTCTCTTTAGCCTACTGCTGGTAAATTCGGGTAGTCTTCAGAGTAACTTATTCCCACCACAGAAATGTTCTTCAAACCCTGGTCAACTGTGTAGGACTACAGATCATATTTAAACACAGTGTTCAGATTGATAGTTATTTACTTCATTCTGCTTCAGAAATTGCTGAAAGTTTTTTAAAAAGTTTTTTCTCTTCAAATGTCAGAAACATCTACCATGACTAGATGGCAAAAATCTAGCAGAAGGAGTTGTTCCTCTCCATCCAAATGAACTTTTAAATTGTACCTTTCTGTGTGTGTAATTTTATATTGATTACATGTATTGATCCATGAATTACAAATACATGTAACTGATCCACGAATTTTTAGTATGGTAATTACTGTGGTATCTAGAATGTGCATAAAATAATGAGAGGTTAGCCAAGCTTGCTGTTATGCAGCAAAACTGTCCTTAGCCTTTGAAAAGCATCCACCTTGAGTTTTTTAGTTTAAAGGCATATAGATTTAGCAAGTTACATTTGTGTAGGGTCAAATGAAGCTGATAACAGGCTTTGTAATGCATCACATGGTCTTGCAGCCAGTTCTAATCTGGAGCCTGCAAGCTACATAGGTTACAAACTCCTGAGTATTTACAAATTTACTTCTATTTGGAAAAGTCATCAGAAGGAAACATACCTCATTCAATGACTTTTCCAAACAGAAGTGATCCTGAAGCTTCTATTAACATTTCTCAACTTTTGTGAAACTTTCAATACAATATTAGTACTAATATTCACTGAAATGTGAAATTTTAAATACTTAGGCTATATACAACAAGGTATTTAATTCCAATGAACATTAAAATGAAAATACTGTATTACTGTAGTAAGCTGTCAGTGCTGTTTGCTTACTTATCTATTTTCCTTTTTCTTTACAGGTGAGAATTAATGTAAAACAGACAGCAAAATAAGTATATCTATTTTTTTATCATTTTTCCTCAGGTATATAATTTGGTGATTCACTTTATTAGTTCTTCAGCTAATTGTACTGCAGATGAGTATGAAAATGTGTATCAATTTGCTTTCTTTTCTCCTTTCAAGTCTTGCAAAATGTGCTGTAGGCTGTCTAAATGGGAAAATTTCTCTCTGCCCTTGAAGACTGCAAAACTGCTGATTGTGCCCTGGCTGGCAACAGTCGTTCTGGAGGAAAGTCAGCCAGTCTAGAAGGAATCAGCCCGGATCCTAAAGGCTGCTCAAGTCTTGAAGGAAACTTAAACCAAGGATTGAAGTATTTGATTTTGACTTATCCAGATAGATATATAGGACTTGGAAGTGGCATTAAGGATGCGGCTTCTCTGTATGCATTTATAATACAAAATAAGATACATTATCTCTAAAGTGCTAGTGCTGCATAGCACTCTCATTTTATGTGATTTTAATTTGCAGGATTTTTTTTTAAATACCTTTTGCAGTTACTGTATTGGCTTATATTGTGGTGGACTTGGCAGTGCTAGGCTAATGGTTGGACTTGATGATCTTAAAGGTCTTTTCCAACCTAAATGATTCTATGATAATATGACTCTATAATTTATCAAATCATATGATGCTTCCCAAAATGGCTGGAAGCCAGCCTGTTTATCTCACTGGAATTTCTAAAACTTCAGAGATTTATTGCAAACTGGATTGAAAAGTGCCTGTTTCATAATTAACAAAGGAATAGAAGTCTTGGATGTTTGAATTTGGTAACAATATATATATGGTGATAAACTTTTAAATTATTCCAAGACATTAGAATTTAAATGGTGGAATTTTTATAAATTTAATTTAAATGGTTATAACAAAATACTGGGTTTTAATTGTTTCAAAATGTTTACATTAAACATTCCACTGCAACATGCTCGTTTGTTTGTTTGTTGTTTTTTTTTGCGATGTGAGGGATGCAAAACTCATCAAACCCCCTTTTTTTAAAGAAGTGAAAAAAAAATCTGTGTGCCTAGTATTTGTGCCAAGAGCAACTCTATTAGTACACAGTTCACTGACAATAAATATTTAGTCATAAGACTGCTCTAACTACAAACATTGTGCACTATATTCTATTACATGTTAATTTGCAAAACCACTTGTTTGGCTAAAACTAGTCTCAGTTTTCAGCACAGTTTTAGGCTGTCCGTCAGATGTCTTCCCAGGAAAATACGATAATATTAACTTTGATAACATGGAATGAATGCTGGCCTGTTTCAAGGGCCCCTAGCATATCCCAAAGGCTGGACTGTGAGGTAATACAAATCTTTAGTACATTAATTGCAATTATACGAGAAAGTGGGCTTTGCTTAGGACTAATGGCATGGGTTTTATATGACATGGGACAAGCATTTTTGTCCTCTTTAGAATGAAAACAGGAGTCTAATACCTCTTTTTAAATGTTCTTTGACCTAGAAATTAGTATTTCAATCTAATGCCACTGCATATTTTTTAGGAAATTTTTTAGGACACTGGCTATTGTGCACAAAAGCATATACTCCTCAGACATCTTTGGTATCTTTCTCTTCAGTTACTTCTATTGTAACTGTTAAAAATAAACATATTTTTAATAGTACTTTACCAGATGGATTAAAGCAGATGGGCTAGCTTTATCTCTTCTTTTTTTTTTTCCCCCTCGTGGTCTCTAAGTAAGTGTAAATTTCTTGCACCTAGTAAATTACCTATACTTTTGTATGGGGAAAAAAATAAAAATCTTTCATAAAGTAATTCTTTAGCCATAATTAGCAATTTTTCCCTGAAATTTTATGAACATTCAGAAAATTTATGAACATTCAGAAAAATATTCATAAAAATTAAGTTGCAAAATGCATGATTCAATACAAGACCGATTTTCCTCCACTGAACTGTAGAAAACAATTCAAATGCAAAAACATAGTTTTTTTCAGAAACCCTCTATTTAAACTCTACTTGTAGTATTGCCAACACATTTCAGAAATTCAAATGAATACTTTCTCTTTATTAATTGCTCTTAACGATACTGTTAAAAGGTTGGTAGTACAAAACTGTGAAACCTAACACTGGTGTTGCCAGTAAATTCAGGTTTGCGCCTATGAAAAGCTTCCTAGGTGCTCATCCTACTCTGTAGAAGGAAAAACAAATAAAATCAGTAATTTCATCAAAGGCATTTCATGTGTTAGTGAAAAGCTAACCAATAGATACGGTTTCAAATATTTCAGCTGACTTTCACAGGAAGCAACATCTTCTAGACAGAAGTTTGACTGATCGTCTGCTCCAGCCAGCCCAGCCAACTGATGTGTTTTGTAGAGCGGCTGGGGGCAGAGCTGCGGGGATGCCAGTCATTGACCCGGGCTGTGTGAAAACACAGTTCCACTTCTCGTGGAACAAGATATCTGAGCCTGGAGGAGCCACTACCTCAGGTAAGGTCTGCTTAAGAAAACAACTATGTGAGGAAAAGAAGGTTTCAGTAAAGAGGCAAATTGGGGTTTTTTTGGAGCAGCATGTTTGCAACAAGCAGCACAGTCTTGCAAAACAAAGTGTAGAAAGTGTTTATAGCTAGAGAAACATGCCCAACCCCACAGCAAGTGATAAGAGACAAAGCCTTCTGGGAGAAGTCCTGGCTAGAAAGGCTTGAAATGAAAGAGAGCCTCCCCAGTCCTTGCTGAACAAGATGTTAACTTTTTAATAATAATAATAAAAAAAGTAACTTCATTATTTTTTTGTGTTCTTTTTCCTTTTGGAGAAACTCACAACGCCTCAAATCTGTCTTACTAATGGGATTTGGTAGGGTGACGTTATGAGTGAGACCAAGTTATAAATGAACACTGTTATGAAATGTGTACCTACCCATCAAAAAAGGAATAATGACTTTCGTTCACCCTTCCAGTTGCCAGTAGTGTATTTAGAGTCCATTTTAAAAGCACGGAGTTTTTTGGCACGGGCAACAGGCACAGTCTGAGACTGTTCTTTGAGCTTTCCAAGTGTGGGATGGGCGTTGAATGATGCATCAACACCATCATGGACTCAGCTTTCTCTGAGCCTTGTAAAACATGTTCATGTAAAATCTGTTCAAAGCTCATAGCAGATCTCTTAAAAAGACGTGGTACCATCAACATGTGTAGTAATAAAGTTTTATAAGTAATAGTAAATAAGAGAGCAAAAATGTTGTGTCTTCCCAATTTTAGGTGGAAAGCAGCATGAACTGTATGAAGGATTCTCTCATAAAAGCACATGCTATGACCTAAAATTGTGCATACACATAAGGAAAGAGGGAGAGTAAATACAGGAATTTCATTTTAAGGCAAAAAAGAAATTGAAACCTTAGAGAAGTTTGAGTCTTTATCAAGAACATTTACAAGACAGGACAACACTGGGTTAGGAAGCAGATGAAGAGCTTGCTTTACGAATGAATGGGATGATAGAGGTGCTATGCAAAATCCTTCCAGTTAAGTGGAATTTTAACAGCACTGGGAATTTTTTGCAATTTTATTGCACTATTGCAAACCTGTGTTGGTTTTCAAATATAATCAGTTTTATCTTTCACAAAGGTCTCTGGGGATAAAATTGATCCCAATTTCTCCAACATATCAAGCTATTCTGTTCCTATCAATGTTAAAATCCCTTTTTAAAGGGTTTATTTAAATTATGAATTCATTTGCTTATATAAATTATATAAATAAATTAAGTTGTTAAAAATAGTTTTCATGTGTTCCTCTTTTTAATTGTCAACTTTATTTACATTTCATTGTTGTCCATTTGAATTTCTTGCCTGTATTTCCCATGTCCTATGTATTGGAGGGATAGGGAGTATTGTTTTCTCACAGTTTTCACTTCAGCTTAATCAGTAACAAGTTTAAATTAAAATGGCTTTCCTTCTCTTGCACATGTTAAAATATTTTTAAATAATTACTTTTTAACATTCACATTCATATATTTGCATTTTCCTCTTCATTCTTGTGTAAGTACACTTCCATGGTAAAGGCTTTTTCCCCTATTTTTAAATTTTATTCACCTCGAGTTGTGTCTTCTCTTTCTAAATTTAAAATCAACCATCTTCTTCACTTTTTACTGACCATATTAGAAGCCAGTTTTCAGCTTCCAGGTCCAGCAGCAATATGTCAACATTTGGGCACTGGAGTAATTATTTAACAAGTGGTTCTTAGTTTTGTCATGAATATATGCAGGAAAATGCAATGTAAATAATTTGTTAGAAATGCAAAATATATTTAAAAGGAAAAACTAAAGATTCAACATGTCTACAAATGTTAATAAAATTGCTAATCTACTGCTTGCTCAGAAAACAAAAATCAGAGCTGATTGATTGCAGTCATTTTCATCCTCACAATTTTCAGTGACAGAAAAAAATTACAGGGAAGCAAAGCCTACAACAATCCAAATTTGGTTTAGTACATATAATTTATCTCTCTACCCACACTCAATTAAACAGTACAGTATGAGACATGTCTAATTTCCTTGTTGCAACACACAGACACCTACCATTGAAGTTAATGCTTTTTATTTTATTTCACAGAGCTATTCCAACTAAACTAAATTAGCAGAAACATTTTAATCAAGGCTTGCAGTGGATGGTCCCTCGCCAGTCTCAGGGAGATTACAGCTTGGTGCACGCAGAGGGTGTGTTTGGTTAATGCACTGATATGTGGTCAATTCATCTCATGAACACAGACTGGCTAAACTCTATTATTTGATCATAGCCTTAACAAGCTTAAATTATTGTCAACATCACCTTTCTTGCTTTTGTGCAATCTGCAGAACAAAATTACACCCTGAGTATTTGGAATACTGTGCAGATTATTGACCTTTGGAGAATTTTAGAGTAAGCACAGGCAAAAGTAAGCTGGGAATCATGGCAGCTTCTTGCCTCGCCGTAGTTTCTCCAGCAGAGAAGTGTAGTTTAGTTGTCTATGAGCTGGACTTGTACATTATGAAACATTCGATATTTACTTTACGGTAATGTTTAGGAATAGGTTACCTCAATAAAACATCTTTTTAATGTTCACTTGTTCAGTACAAGTGTTCTTGTGAGACCTATTATACTTTCCAGTACCACTTCTTATCAGAGGAAGTAGAAAAGATACCACAGCATTGCTTACCGAAAATAAAATTGACTTAAGCAAGCTTAGGTTGAGGTCCTAAGACATGAACCAAATAGCACTATATATCTAACAGTTGTGAGTCTGTTTTGGTTCTCTGGAAATGTCAGAATTACTATTTGCTATGCATTCCTAGTCTTCAAAAATACCACAGCCAATTGGAAAGGTGATTGCACGAACCATAATAAAAGGGTGTATTTTTACAGTACCAACAAACAGAAAACAGATTTTTTACTTTCATGCATAATACCTAAAATGCGGTATCAAGAAGACAGAGACAGGCTCTTCGTAGTGGAGCAGTGGGAGCACGAGACACCACAGGAACAAACTGAAACAAGCGAGGTGCTGACTGGATACGAGGAAGTCTTTTTTCCCCATGGTGATACTGTCAGTCACTTACGTGGATCTGGTAATGCATAGCCTGTTCAGCTCCACCGCATGGAATAAGAACCCATACTCTTGGCCTTACCTATGTTTATAGACATAAACACAGGATAGATCAAATTGCTGCACTCCTTTGGAAGATCTCAGTTCTTCCTCAAGAACTTTTTGAGAATGTTTCCTATTGCACCTCCTTTCTAATCAAGTGCTAGTCTGATTTTTTCTTAATCTTGAAGAGTATTTGAATTATTTCCCTTAAAACTTTGTTTTCCTATAAATATCATTTTTCTTGTGTTTCAAAAGACTTCTAACAATGGAGAATTTCAGTAATTAAAACATGCTAATAAATTTTTTTAAAGTGAAATCCTGTATTTTGTACTGCACACTTAGATAAAAATGAATTGTGTTATAGTTGAAGAATAATTCTCCCAATGAAAATAAGCCACTAACATAAAAATGCCTTTATTTTGAACTGTTGTCTGAAAAAAACCAGTTCATGCTGTTGATCATATTTCATATTCACTGCTGTCTTTGTTCACTGTAAAAAAGATTGCTTGGTGTATTTTCGGTAACATCTTCTTTGTAAGAAAGCATTTCTGTTGGGTGAGATTAGGTGCTCTGAGCAAATAGGCAGCAAAACATATTCTGCCCAGGGAATATGAATAGTGTCTTGCTCTTTCCTTGACTTGACTCTTGATTTATGTAAAAACTGAAAGCATTGAGGGCCAGAAACTGTCTGTTCCTTGTGTGGGTCTGAGTGCTCAGCTCAGACTTGATCCATAGCAGAGACTACTTGTTGCTACAGGTAGCAAATAATACTTTAAAAAAAAAAAAAAAAAAAAAAAAAGAGCTCCTTTAGCAGATAGATTTGATGCCATATAAGCAGAAATCTTTCCTGGCCTTCCAGCAGACCTGTGTGCTGCAGAGCTGATAGCAAATTTTCACTGTGTATGTGGAGTGGAATAGGGTGTACAGTCTTTAGGCTCAAAAGTGTAGAGTGCTTCAGTGTGAGGCCCCAAGCTGTCAGAGCTGATTATTCTTCATCATCATCTTTTTCTTCATCAACACTGTCAAAGAGGAGCCATCAAAGGCTGTCATCATTACACACACACTGCAAAGTGCCCATACTGGATCTGGCTGGGATGAAGTTAACTTTCTTCATAGCAGCCCATATGGTACTGTGTTGTGGATTTGTGGCTAGAAGAGTGTTGAAAACACACTAATATTTCAACTATTGCTGAGCAGTGCTTGCACAGCATCAAGGCTTTCTCTTTTTCCCACTCTGCCCCCGCAGTGAGCAGACTGGGGGAGTGCAAAAAGCTGGGGTGGGGGGGTGGGGAGCACAGCCAGGACAGGTAACCCCAGCTGGTCCATGCCATCTATCATGATATTCAGCAATAAAAACTGGGGTAGAGGAAAAGGGGGCTGGGATTTGGCACCATTGCTCAGATACTAGCTGGGCCTCTGTCTGCTTGAGGGGGTGACTCCCTTTGCATCACTTGCTTTATTTCTCTTTCCTTCACTTATTAATCTGTCTTTATCTCAGAGCAGTAGTTTTCTCACTTTTTCTCTTCTTATTCTCTCCCCTGTCCTGCTGGGGGAAGAGGGGGAGTGAGCAAGCAGCTGTGTGGGTGCTTGGTTGCTGGCTGGGATCAACCCACCACAATGTCTTTTTACATATTTCTTTAATGCTGTCAGGAGACATTGCCAGACTCCAGAATAGGTATCTTTAGCAGGGTTTTAAAAGTAAAAGGAGTTAGTATTAAAATGTTGAAGAAAATTGCTAAGACACGTTACGGAATTTTGAATGTCTAATTTCTGACTTTTCATAACTAACCACATAAGAAAGCAATGGTTACTAACCATGGCAGGGTAAGGTTATAATTGGATTAATTTTTAAGAAACATATTGTGGAAGAAAGTTACTTGAAGCTAGTTACCATCAGAGATCTAACCACCCACTTTTCAATGACAAGGTGTGTTTCTTTGACTTTGCTTTCTTTAATATAATAAATAATATCACATATGTTTTCTTTCTATAATGCAAAGAAGAACAAAATATTTTGCTGTACAAAACAAGACATACTTCACACCTGATACCCATGGCGCCTGAGGATAGAATGAGGCAACAAGCAATAAATTACATATATTAGCCACAGTGTGATTTTGAGGCAGCTACCTCAACTATTGTGAGGTGTTCCCTGTGAGATACCCACTTTTCTCTGCCTTTGCTCTTTGGTACTGCTATAGGACTTGCACTCATGTCTGTAGTGCAAAACGGATACTGAAAATTGGGTATCTTGTGGGCTAATGCATAGGGGGGGGGCCAGTGTAATACATTTAGTCCTTTCCTTTACCACTGTACTCTTCTGTAAGAGAAACTGAGCCTTAACTCGATGCTTACCAGCAATGTTAACAGAACTCATGCAAAAAAAAAAAAAATTTAACATGGGTGTCTGCCATATGATATCACACAGTTTCTACTAACATAGACAGCTATGAAGAAAAATAAGGTATGCTGATTGATTTTTCATTTTCTAACATCATTCTCCAAATACCAGTTTTGGCACCTCAAGCAAGTAATAACAGCCGTTAGCCTGTCTGGGAGCGCATTTGGCTTTGACAGGACTCTTGGATGCCAAAGTAGAGAATGTGTTTTGTCCCCAGTGATATCTGGGCCTTTGATTTGCTCTTTGCCAGACGCTAAAAGAGAAAATGCTTGAAATGTTAAATGATTTTTGGATCACATGCAACATGATGTTTCTTTCTTCTAGAATTCATAAGCAAAGTAGTTCAAAAACAAAAACACCTTAGTGATGCCATAGATAGCTAAAGCAGATGGAAGAGACTATGTGTGAACATTTTATGTATGCATTTTGAAAAGCATTTAAAAAACCCTAATGTATTGCTCTATACTGATCTTCTAACAAGAGAAATTTCACTTCTTTATCATAAGAGCTCTGCTAATTTCTTCTCTTAATAGCCTCTTCACTTCTTTAATAATAGCAATAACATTTCATTTGAAAAAATTTTCATGGGAAAAGTACTTCAATAGATTTTTCTGAAGAAATTACATGAATGTTGCATTGTATTGACTCAAAATGTGGTCTGAATTTTATATTTTATCCATAGTAATCAATAGATCCAGGTTAGCAGCTGTTATATTTCATGAAAATTGTTGTTTATTCACACTTTTCGTCTCCCAAGAGATTGACTTATCTCAGCTTGCCAAGTACCTAACACAGCTCCTCAGGGTACCACTGCCTTTCCCTCTGGTTGAGCTAGGGAAGGATTTGATGTGGAACAAAAGTAAAGGTAATTAATGTTGGAATTTTCTGTGGAACGGGATTTCCTTTTTCCAGTCACGTACAAACCCAGTCACTGTCTCCTCTGCATTTCTCCTTGGTCACATTCTGAAAGGGTAAACAATTTGATCAAGTTGCATAGCCAGATCTCAAGTGGTGAAAAATACTAGTGGAGAAAATAGCAGATTGTAAACACTATAACTAGATTCCCAAGCACAAAATTAGGGTTGTGTTTGAATCCAGGAATTCCCGCACCTTGCATGCTCCAGATGCCAAATTGTGCCTAACCTCCAAGCGCAGTTAGTATGTTTCTTCCAATGAAAGAGTAAGATGCTTCCATCCCTGATCCTTGCTCCTGTCCTACTTTCTTTTTAATATATTGTGATCAACTGGAAGGGGAAATTCATGGCTGAAAATTAAGCCACTATTAAAAAAGGGCTATTTTAAACTCATCCCTGTGCCTTGTCTATCACAGAGCTCCACAAACAATTGCAGTGGTGCAACTAAAGTAATGACACTGGAGCAGTAGCTAACGTGGCTATTTAAAGAAATTTAAGTATAAACTGATTTTCCTTCGTCGTGATGAGCTGAGTCCAAGTGCTTGTGAGTCTGCTTTCCCTTTCTGAAATAATCCTTATGAGAGCTGTGAACTGTCAGTTAAGTTTAATGAAACACCAACTCTGAAATCTAAAGATGGTAAAGTTCATACCGCACATTGCTTCATCACTTACCATCCTAGCAGAAGCAGACAGCTAACAGGACACTCTCACAATCCTGCATTTCCATTTCAAGTATTTGGAAACCAAATGCATATAAAACATTCAACAAAATTACAAAAAAATTCTCAGGTCTCTGTTCCGTCACTCTATTTCTTTCCACATTTACATATGTATCTGTTACTGAACAACTGAAAATACAAAAGTTTCCTAAATACGTATATATGGTGAAATGGATGTTAATATTGGTTCATGCTGCCTTCTCGCCAGAGCATATTTTTGTGCAAAGATTATGGTTGAGTAGATATTGTCTCATCTTCACTTTCCAGAAATATTATTAATCTTAGGAGTAATTCTTAATACCATGATTTTCTCTTGTTTAAAACTGAAGTTTTCCTTTCTTTTAGTTTCCTCAGCTTTTCTGCAAGTTACTTTTTTCCTGTTGTTTGGTATTATTATTGAATGGTCTTGAAGATTGCATCTTTCAAAAAAGCAGTAAACTCCCGGCACCAGGTAAAAGATGGATAAAGAACCTAAGATGGTTTCTTTCTGCTCACACTAACTTGAGCTCTAAGGTCCACTCACGCCTGTGTAAAACACTCAGCAGACATATTCACCAGACACTGAGAAAACATATGAATGCCTCACTAAAGTGTTGTAGTATAGCTTACTGTTATGAAGACATATATTTTATCTAAAAATGTAAAGCTGTTATTCATAGAAGCCCTTAAATAATTCAACTATGAAAATGAGTTCCACTTGGAAATAGATAAGATAAGCTTCTCTTTTCAGTAGTCTTTTGTAAGTCAAAAAGGTCATTCAACTGACTTTCTGTTGTAAAATTTAAATTAAGGTAAACGGCCAGTTCTATAACTATTAAATCAAATTAATACAGGAGTAGGACCAGAGATTTTTAATTGGTTTTGATTGAGCAATTGGTTTTGAGGGAAAGAGGTGTGGTTTGCTCACACGAAATGTATGTAACCATAAATCTGTGTTCAGTAGTGATTTGCAAAAGTACTGCATATTTGGTTTACGCTCCAGCCATAGCTGTATGGAGTAACTCTCCTCTGCTTCCGCATTTGTCTCGCCTCCTGTCTCTGCTCCTTTTTGCAAACCTTATGTTACTACAGTATATTCCCTTTATTTCTCAAAAATTCCCTCACATTTTAAGTGTTTTTTTTTTTTTTTAAAAGAATCATTTTTTGTCTACATACTTGTAAGGCCCAGGATACACAACCCAGCTGGACTCTGTGCTGCAAAGGGCATTGGAGTGTTGGCTTTGGGCAAGTAATGATAGCAGCTGCAGCTGGAAAACAAGTGATCAATTCTTTACAGCATGAATAATAAATATTGTCATGGTTATTAATTCACACATAGAAAATAAGCGTGGATGTCCTTAATCATACTGACTGGATTTATCTCAAGATCAAGACATTTATTTTAGATACTTTTTGATCATTTAATGCATTTGTTTTGACTGAATGTAAAGTTGATTAGAACTAATAATTACCTCATTGTTATGTATGATTCACGAAAGAGTCTGGAGTGTTTCCAGATACTAGTTTAGTGTTAGAGTTTATAACAAGTGATACACTTTAAAGATATTTACCACACAACCCACTTTTAAAACTACTTGCAGGAATGCAGAGGAAATGGCTTCTGAAACTCCCACCGTGTTCTGCTGTAACTACAGCGAAATGGTCAGTGTTCTCTTTCCAATGCAACATATTCCTCTGTATGTTAACCTCAGACTGTTTCTTTCCTTCCATTGCAATCAGAATTGACTTCAACAAAACACCACATCAACGTGCTCATAACGCAAAGTCTTTCCTCTTCCAATGCAAAATGCTAAGTTTAAGGTAAGCTTTTATTTGCTGAGGCCCATATTAGTCCTTAGGGGAAAAAATTCCATCTTAGTACATAAAATGTAAATGGTGTGTGCATGTGTATATATATATTTATTCATGGCTTATAATATGTACTATATTTATCTGATATCTGTTAAAATCAACGGAATATTTAAGATCTCTGAAAGACTGCTAATATTTTCTTTAGCAACTGGATCAGACTAGTAGACAATACAGGTTATTCAGTTTAGACTGTATTCAGGTTTTAGATTATACTGGTTAAATCCAGCATTTATATCTCTGTATGTTTTGTTATATCTGTATTATCCCCATTATATCTTATCTAATATGAAATGAAAATTTATTTTTAAGGATATGAGATGAATGGCAGGCATTTCCTGGAATATTTTATTGAATAAAGGCTTATTTGGAAGATCTTTCCTATTAATGTGTGGTTAAGAATAACTGCTGATGAATGAATTAGAGAAGACTTCCGTGGGCATGCGAGTCTCTCACTGCTTACAAATGGCCTCACAAAGCTTGTATCCAGCTCTGCATAACAAATACATAACAAAACCAAAAAACAATATACACTGTAATTTGAATTTCAAACTAAAATCTGACTCCTCCATCTCAGAACTGTCAATAGTTGCTAATCTTGTATTTCACAGTACTGTAACACATTTAAGGAGTTTGTAGAAAGGAAAACATTAATATTTCTGACCATCATGACACTATAAATCCACGTCCATGAGAGTCTTTTGCTCTCTTTGTATGTAAGTAGTTCCAGCAAGTTCTTGGCACCTTTGTCAACTTAGAATTGAAATCTAGTGTGGTTTGTTGAAGCTTGATATGTATGTGAAATCACAGGTTTGTTTCATAAGCTTGCAGCAATACTGCTTGGTCCAGATCCTGTATTAATTCTGACATTCAAGCACGCCTGCCGTTGACAGCAGCAGGGGCAAAGACTGGTAAAACAAGAGATGAAACAGAAACATGTTTCTGCTTAATCTAAATATTTACAATGCTATCATTGCTATGTTAGTGAAATTCAAGTTATAGGTTATATTGTGTAAGTTAGCAAAGAACCACCAACAGTTCAGGCCAATTTCTTCAAAATAGTTCTTAGTTTCAGTAGAGAGAATTTTGTCTCAGCTGTAACAATTGTGGCACATCTCAAATGTCTAATAGAAAAATATATGCAGCTAATAAAAATAATATAAATAGATGAAAACAAGAACAAAATATTCTGACTTCACACAAAGTTTGCATTTTTTAGATTCCATATGGGTGATAAACTTTCAGTTCCCTTTTCATGGAAATGGTGGAGGGAGAAGAGTCTGCAGAGAAGCACCCACCATGACTTCCAACGCTCAAAATGAATGAACAAATGATGCTTTCCCCAGTCATTTGTTCAATCGTAATGGCTGTGGCAGTTTTATAAACCAGACTCTGAAAATCTCTCTGAAAATGCATGTTTAGCCACTGGACACAGTGTTACTGTATCACATGTTGGAGGTCAGAAAGCTCTGCTATTTAACCACAAAACTAGAAATGAAAGGACGTATGTCCGTGCAATAGCAAGTTTCCTGTTCTATCGTCAGGAGACTGATGCTTTAAACAGTATGCATAAAAAAAGTTTTGTGCTTAGCATTATTTTATACATTATCTATAAACCATTTCTTGTTCTGTATCTAACTTGCTCCTACACCTACAACAGCATTAAGTCAGGAATGTCTTAACTTGAATCTTTACCAAGTGATGACACAAACAACCCAGACTGTATTTTATTTCCTGGGAATTTTTCCTGGCCCAAAACATGCCTCTGTTGAATAATTTTAGGTTTCTAAGTCTGTGATATAAATCTCTGAGCAAAATGCAATCAATCCCAAGCAAAAATCCCTGACACAAATTATTTACTACCCAGCCAGCGACTGTGGCTCTATGCAGCCCCAGAGCAACAGCATTTCAGCCTCAGCTACCCTTGCTGGCCATGAGAGCAGGCTTAGGCGCTTCACTGTTTTTCACTGTTTTTTCTCAACCTAGCTATCTGCTGCTTGCAGGTGCTGAGGTCCAGCTGACAGTGTCGCAGGGATGAACCTGCTCTTAAACAGCTGCAAATCCTCTGTGTAAACTCCATTGCCCTCCACAGCTTGGTGCAAGGTTACCCCTGAATGCAGCCAGACTTCTGACACACCCCGGGAGGGCTTCTGCAAGGACTTGTCACAGACTTGTAAAATAGTGTGTGGCTTGGAAAGATATCTCTGTATTTGTTCAGTTTCACTTCCTTTTCAGAGAGAGAAATGTGGGGGAACACTGGTTTGGTTTAACAGGTTTCATTCTGCCCTAAAGCTTCTTTGACTGAAAATGACCAGTCCTCTCTTCGGTTTTTACTCCAGCGGCATTCATAAATCAGCATTTTTATCAGTTTACCGTTAACCGTACCTGAGTGTGACAGTAATGAAGCAATTCACCCAGCACTTTGGGATTATTTGTTGCGCTACAGTAGGAACTTCTTGTCAGACATGAAGAGCTCTTTGTACTACCAAGACAACTCATACTGCTCTTTTGTACTCAATATAAACTCCACTAACCTGAAACCAATTAAATCATGTGGTATGTTAAAAAAAGGGCATGCTTTCATTCATGTGTTCTTGATTTAGACTCACTGAAGAAATCTAAGGTAATTCTGCTGTTTGTCATTGGCTCTAGACCATGTTTCATAAAAATCTCAGTATTATTGGAATATAACTTGGGTATAAACCTATTGCTTCTTAATAAGGCAGGAAACAGTATTTCTAGTTTCCCCTTTACAGGCTAAACCCATCATCTGCCTCTCAGAGAAAGTGTTCTGATAAGGGACCTGGAAAACTCTTTGTGATCAAACCTCTAGAGTAGGTTCTCTTTCTCAGTGTCAACTATGTATTTGTAACAAAGATTGTTAACTAAGACTGTGCTTTCCAAAACATATTGTCTCCAGACACCAGAATCATGATTTTTAAATTAAAGTTCTGGTAGACTATCTCATCTGTACAATGTCCTGAGACCCATTCCCATAGGTTTATATAACTTTTCAATTTTTATTGTGAACAGCCTATTCCTTTTATATCTGCCCTTTTACTCTTTCTGTTTTCCTTTGAAACATAAATACATTGCCAGTTTGTTGGCTCTGCCATATTTTTAACTACTGACTGTCTTTATTTTGCTCCTTCCAAGGATGCTCATAAAAAAATGTACTTTTACTCATCTATTGTTACATTGGATTTATTGTTCATAACAGAAATAGCAATGGCTTAAGGCAAGAATAATTCAGACAAATGCTTTTTCAGACTTCAGAGCT
Source organism: Ibycter americanus (assembly GCA_035590275.1). NCBI lineage: Eukaryota > Metazoa > Chordata > Aves > Falconiformes > Falconidae > Ibycter > Ibycter americanus. The sequence goes on from JAVJGI010000040.1 coordinate 47,436,478, forward strand.
TTGCTACATGTCAATTCATAGATAAAGCACCTGTTTTAATCTAGTTTTCAGAGTCCTTAACGATGAGACTGTCAGTGATGCAAAATTTTGTTTTCTTTCCTTACATACACAATCAAACATTTTTTTAGACCTGAAGATCTACAGATAAAGAATTCAAAAGCAGATCTTTTGCTAGTCTATACATTTATCCAACTCTCTTAGGTCTGGCTGTGAGCTGGCTGCAGAGAAGGAGAAACTGGAAATTACTGGATAGTACCTTACCGGGAATTAATTTAGACCTTCAACATCTAAGATTCCAGATACTGAATAATTTGTCAGAGATGGACATTCAGTTTTGAAATGACTGTGAGCCAAGCACAAGCTCACTTTACTTAGAAACTGTGATTTTCAGAAATACCCGCTGAGTATAAGCAAAAGTTTCTGGCCTTATCAAGATATGATAATTAGAAATAAAAAGAATGTTTAATATCCATACAGATATTTTTTTCCCTGTTATCAGTCTCTTCTCTCAGTTCTAATATGAAAGGAAAGTGGAATATGGGTCCTGCCCTTCTAGCGCAGTGACCCCATTACCATTCTGTTGTGTAAGTTTGACTTTCAGCTGTTCAGAAAACCAGAAACCCTACCTATCTTTGAATTAAATACACCATAACTTTCTGAGAAAAGAAAGAAAATGGGGGCATTGACATTCTGAATACTAAAACTAGGAGAAAATTACGCCAAACTGACAAGACGAATAACATTCCCTTTTACATGCAAAAGATACATATCTAACTCCAGAAATAACATTAGTGGTGTGTCAATAATCATAACATAACCTTATTGAATACATGCTTCCAGTTATGTTCTACTTCAAAATCCTGTCTGCAATTACTATCTTCCACTGTCATCTAGTGTCCAAAAACCTTTCTGCAAATGTTTGGTGATTACACTGAAGAATGAAATACTACTTTTTCCCAACTTAATTTAAAAACTTTTAATCAGAAAGTAATTCCTAAAGTTTGGATAGTCAAGGTTTTCTTCTGTCTATACAGTTACTCAGCCTTGAAAAAGTTTATGCAGCTGAATGTGCATGTCCAGCAAGGAAATATGAAACAGAGAGGAAATACAGGGCTTTAGAAAACAATCCCATTACAGAATATAGTGGAAGGAACAGGGACTGCAGGTCCCAGTTGTGTCAGGGCTTTAAGGGAATTATAGGCTAGAAGAAAGTACAGTCAAAATATCTCAGTACAACCGAACAGAAGAAATAAGTAAAATACCTAGTGAAGAAAAAACATCAGGACATATTGCTAAAAAAACCCTCAGATGAACAAAACCAACTAAAACTTTAAATTGCCAAAACAAGACTATGCATCAAATGTATTTCATACTTTCCCATGAGTTGTCCTTCTTTCCTACATAAACTAATAAGAAAGCAAACATGACAGGTTTGAGTCATTCTCTCTAAGGTACTTGTAAGGTATTTCAGTGAACACACTGTTTCAGCTTGCATAGTGAAGAACAGAGCCATATTCATAGCTATTACGTTTAAGCCTTCTCTATATAAACACCCATGTTCATAGTTTTGATTAGTAATATTGCACTGAGAATATGTGATCACCTTTTCAAAGAAATATTTATCAATTTTCAAAGTGAAAGATCATATGAAACTGTTGTTTCTACATACATATACTTGCCACAGCCACAAGGTCAAATTCAGTTTTCATTTCACAACATTCAAAAACTGCACAAGATATTCTGAGAAAGGTGGGGACTATGCTCACATATCCAAAAGGAAACAGGATTAAAACCAAACATCAATAACCTGAGATGTTGTTAATATATTTAGCCCTGCTGAAATTAGCCTCAAGGAACCATGGCACTAAACGGTGCTTATCTTAAAATGATAAACTTAACACAGGGCATTAATATCTGCTCTTGAATGTAAGGTTGATGCCAAATGTACATTATCTGTTTACTTTGTAAATGTTATTCCAAGGGTAAAGAGTGATACAGTGAGGCTAAATAACACAAAATGACATAAGGGCAATTTATTAACACAAAACATACTAAGAAAAGGGTGATTTTCAAAAAAATATGTAAAATTTTGCCTTTGCAAAAAAAGACAGCAAAACCCAATGCTGTTTACATAGGTGAGTAGGTAATTCAAATATAGAAACAACATTAATTCTACCCTCTTATGACCTACGTCATATTGAAGTTTTAAAAGAAACTTTCAATCTTTACAAATCAGATTCATGCCACCTTGGACTGCAAAAAAATTGATCAGAATATTAAAATTATTCTCTGAATAACAATAATTAAAGAACAGGTAAGTGTTGCACTGATTTAAAGGTCTAAAAAGAACAGATTCATATCCATCTGCTCATCCCTGCTACATGGCACCAATATTCTTGCAAGTCCATGTAAGGAATCTTGGTGTTAATGAAATTTAAGAACAAAAAAAATAATAAAGCTCTGACAAGAATTTAATTTTAAAATATTTATTTGGCAGTTAGTACAAGAGTAAAATAAACTTGCTATTCTTGATTAAGGTAGATACTGAACTTCAGTGGGTAAGGGGAAGGTAAGGGGAATAAAAGTTTCAACCTGTTTAACAGGGCTTTTCTTAACTTTTAGGTTTTCTTCCTGTGTTTACTACATATATATATAATCAACCACATTTACCATTCTTTAGTGAGCAAAAGAAAGAACACATTGTCATCCTCTTTCAGTTGGTAGCTTACCATAAGCAGTGGTGACGTCTTGATTACAGCATTCTGGTTAGTGTTAGAATAAGATGAATAGAAGGTAATTTTTAAGTCCCAGTATGGTCTCAGAGGTCCATATGGCAAATGCAAAGACATTTAGAACCCAATTAAATATGTTCATTATTCATTATCCTGTCTATTGCTTCACCTAGTAACTACTGCAGTTTCCATAGTTTGGGGTTTTGAAAGACTTTTAACTCATTTTCTCTAAATAAAACAATTTATTCTGTAAATTTGAACCAAAATTTCCTTGCATTAAAGTGTGCTTTAAGAAAATCTGATAGTAACTTTGGAACTCTGTAGAAAATACCATACCAGAGATGACTGTCTCACTTAAAATGTTGGTTTAAGGAAACAAAAACTTTGTTCCAAAACCATATTTTTTTATAGTTATCTTTGATTTTTGAACATAGCAATTTTCAATCGGAACATAACGTTGGAAACCATTAAGCAGTTTCAACAACTTCAATCCTTTGTGAAATGAAGTATATGTATCTAGTAAAATGTCTAAGTATCAGTACTTAAACATTTGATGTCATGCTACATGGACCTCTAAATTTCTACTTGTCCTTTGTTAGAGCATTAAAAATATTCAAAGATATGCCTTTTTGCATCTTGTAAAGATGCATCTTGCATCTTGATTAAAAAAGAAAAAAACCAGTAATTCCTATCATTAAACTCTGAGAGCTCCAACACTTGCTTTCAGGTAGATTAAAAATGTAAAGACTAGCAATGACCTCTAGTGCTGCCGTTTAACTACTGCAATATAGTGTGGCTAGCAATAAACCACAGCATCCATGAAACAGTCAGGTAATTCCAGACTGTCTTATGCAGCTATGTGTTGTAACACAGAAGCAGCTCTTTTAAAGAATAAAAAATTGCTTTGCCTATTAACTAAAGCTAACAGCAGTGGAAATACTCTGCCAATTTCCTTAAAATCTAGTAAAAAACAGTGGAACACTGTTTAGATTGATAGCGTCTGTTTCTGACAGTGCAGGAGGAGAACCTTCTGCACTCTTTGCAGCTGGTTCAAAAACATGGATTACGTATCAGATGGGGTGCCGCTCTGGCTGGCTCATATGGCCAAGACAAGTAGGACAGGGGGAGAAGGAGAAAGTGAATTAAATCCCAACAAAAAGAGCAAATGAGGGGACATTTTATTTCATACTACTGCTGGATATGCATCCTTTGGATAATTTGTGGAGAAAGGACAGAGGAAATGACCTTCATGTAAGGTTAAGGCTATTACAAGCAAATGTCCCTGTTGCATATTGGCTTTATCAGCCATGAGCATGAACAGAACTAGCCTAAGATGCATAGTTGTCGTTTAAAAAATACAGTATTAGGACCTAAATCCATTGCCCATTTAGGCTTGAGAGGAAATATAATACTTCTCTTTGGTAACACCCCAGAATTCTTGTCCTAGCCCTTACAGCTCAGACCTTGCTTTTAGATTTCCTGTGCGATTATTTAAGAAGTGGAATCAATTTATTTCTATTAAACATTTTTTTAAGAAAAGGCTACAGCATCAGTGAAATATGAAGAATTGTCTTTAGGGAGAAATCACCACAGCAGGACTGTTAAAAAGATTATATGAAATCTGCTGTGTAATCCTGCTGTGGCTTACCTGAGGATTCAGGGCTACTTCTCAAATACAGCTGAACTGAAACCGCAAAATGATCCTCCTAGGTTTCTCTAGGGCTTGCTCTGGTCACCAAGCACTGACAGGAATAACGCTTCTGTGTCTAATTCCACTTTTGGATCTGGCTTGCTCTCACTTGCTCCTCACTTTTTTTTCTTCTTAATGTTTCTTTCTTTTTTTTTCTTCCTAACAACATTAAGCACACTGCTGAGCTATTCCTTACAGCTGTAGGAGTTTTCATGAGGTATTTAGCTCTTTGATTTTCTTTAAATGCCTCTATTTTATTGCTTCTTCCTGTATCAGTGTGGATATGCTTTTTTTCAGAGTACACCTGTGCAAAACTCTAGCCAAACTTTACCTGCCATATGAGATGATTTTTATCATGGACTTTCAGAAATGTCATCCTGTAATTACAGAGAAAGTCACCATAAAACCTCTTGTCAAAGGTTTGACCCTGCTACCCCTAAACTGTTTGCAGCACTGCCGATGCCACAGCTGCAGCAACACCGAGCTCAGGCTGGGTCAGCGATTTGTGACTTTCCCCTTCACTTGTTCCGCAGCCTTGGATGAGCCGTATGATGTTTCAGCTGTGCTGTCACCAATGAAAGAGACAGTTGCATAAAGCAAGTTCCACTCCGCTTCTACGATCTGAAATCCTGCATAGAGCATTAGCACTGTGTGTCGATTCTAATGTTAGCTGTCTGCAGTAAAATCACAAAATACCTCGATTCATGCTAGAATGCTCCTTACAAAATAGTAAGTGGCACAATGATCTCTAGGGGTGTGGGGAAAAAAAGCTTTTGACATGGTATTCTGCAGTATTTCTGAATTAAAGATAATTACAGGAAATTCTTGAATTTCTATATGCCTCTGGAGAGCACAATGCAAACCCAAGCTTAAGCAGGCTCAGATTTTAAGCAGCGTTCGGGACAGACCAAGGGTTTATCTTCTGTATCCTAAGCAAACTCCAAAGCTGAGTTAGTGCTTGGAGAAATATTACACAACATTCTTTACGAGTTTCTCCAGCTCTGTCTTTTAAAAATAATCTCTTATAACTAAGCTGGAAAAAACAAGTCTTCCTGCAGATAAATCTAGATTAACTAATTCTTCAGCTGGAACTTGTGACTGTTTAGTGAACATCAATACTTTTTGTCTCATATTCAGAACAGGTGTATTTTTTTCAGATTAGGGTATTTAATTACATTAGATATGTAAACTCGGCAATTTCTTTTGCCTAATTTTCCTGAAGTAAAGGTAATGAGCAAAATTTCTCTGAAAAGACACATACGAAGAAAAATGTGGATGAAAACTGAGTATTCTTTCAAAGGATTTAATAAGTAGAGAAAAAGGCCCAACTCTGCAATCTAGAGAGAGCTACTGTTCACCAGTTATATAAAAGACATAGTTCGAAATTAAACAGCAGCAGCAACAACAAAACTAATCAGTATTATGTAACACACCAGAGGAAAAGAGAAATGGATAGGAGCAACGTGAACTGGAAGCTACAAAACACAAAACACTGAAAAGCTGAAGTCCATAGCCAGTCGAGGCAAGGGTCAGTTGCTCTTGTTCCCAAAGTCCTAGAACTGAACAACGAGCCTATAACAAGGTGCTGAAAATGTTAATGACATTAAAATTGTCTACTGTCAATTAAGGAACTTACTAGATGCTCACAGAACTTAGTAAGTCCAGGTAACTTGGAGGTATACACCATGGTCCACTAAAGTTGATATTAATAAAAATGTGAAAATCAGGGAAACTTTAGAAGATTGAAAGTACTAACGTTAGGGCAATGTTCAAAAAGGGCAAACAGATAAAATGGCTTAATCTATAGTTTGATGTGATTCCTATATCACACTTTTTCTTTATGATGCCAATAGTTCAGTTAATACAGATAAAAGGATTAAGAACACAGTTAATGTTGCTCAGAAAGGTTCTATGAAAATAGATTCAAAACAGTAAATTTCAATTGACTGGGATTATGTATTTGAGGAAACAATAAAATCTCTAACTTGCTTGTTTCAGTAGAAGAGAGTAATTTGTAATTAGTAGAGATTTGTATGTGTTTGCATTTTGGTGTCCTTCATACATTGGAGTATAAAGATACTAAATGCAGTAATTTTAGAAAGCATTCATTTAAGAGCTTTGTATACTCTTAACTTCAAAGTAGCCTACCACAATCTCTACCTCTCTAAATAATTCCCTGTCTACACTGATTTGAACAATCTATACAGGCTTTTTAAATGCATAGGGAACACAAACGATGCAATCAAACAGCAGACATCTTTGTTGTATTGGAAGGCGCAAGTGCAGAGCAAATTCCAAAGCTGCAAAGCCCTGAAAGAGGATTCTACCAGCACCCACGCCTGATCTCATCAATGAATATAAAAAAGCTCCTAAGAATGAGTAATGAATGCAAGTGCACTCAGAATAATCAGACTTTTTTTTCCTGAAAATCATATAAAACCTAGTTTAAATTACTCTACTCCTACGTTATCTTTTAAAATAATGTAACTAGGTACTTAGGAATATTTGATAGGTGTAGTTTCTTCTGGAGATGCAAAGAATCATCATTTCAGTTTACTTAGTTCATCATTTCGGTTTATTCCATTAATTGACGTCAATGACTAATTCTTTGAATTGAGACTCTGGGACCTGGAAAATAATGATGTGTTTGTTCCTATTCCATTCAGGAATAAAAATGAAACACAAAGGGATGAAAGCTATAAGTTACTAGAACAAAGGACAAAAAGTTAATTCAGTATGTTAATAGATGATATTTTCATTTAACAATTCATCTTCATAGAAGAACAAAGTGGGTTTTATATATTTGGTTTAAGGCTCTTAGTAGCTTATTTAAATAGCATTAATAAAATATATTAAATGCAGAGTTTCTGCATCTTGAATTTCCAGTTTGTGTTGATAGAAAGCTTGGGGAGGAGAGGGGAATTTATATGCTTATTTAAAAAGGCAACTAGAAGGCAATTAGTCCTTATTAACAAAATTTAAAAAAACCCCAAATGTCTAAATTAGTGACTTAGATTAAATATAATCACACTTTTCTAGCCTTAAAAAAAAAATAGTCTGCATATTAAAATCTAACTACAGAAGGAGTGTACATAGTCTAGAAGCGTCTGAGCCTGTCTCACTGGAGTGCCTGATGAGGTCCATTTCCAGGCTGGTTGCTGGGATGTTGGCTGGCTTGCGGCCTGGGTTTTCAGCTGGAGATGCCAAAAATCCCTGTTCCTGGGACAATACTGCCATTTGCAACTGGCTTCCCGTACTGTTCCAGGGGTTATGATGAGAGGCAAAGTTCACTGCTCGGGTAAGGAAAGAGCTGAAGCCTCAGAGGTATGCCTGCACCCCTTGGTTTATAAATTCCTTCTTTGTGGTTACTGAACCAGGAGAGCGACTGATGCAAATCATAAAGGATCAGGGTATGTTACCTGTGAACAGAAAGACTGTTAGATATTTAGAATGTTATTTTGCAGATGAGGACAGTATATCCTGTGCCATAACTGTAAAAAGAAAAATAAACCAGGTTTCTAGCAATGTATGCCAAGTTAATTCCTGGTATAACTTCTGCAACTGAAGTATCTGCTTATGTAATTAATTTTGGTAGCAAGAATTAGACATTTAAAACTATGACTGTATACGCGAACAAGGAGGCCTGCCTGGATGACCTAAGAACTCCTGGACAAACTCAAACACAAAAAGGAAGCCTACAGAGGGTGGAACCAAGGACAGGTAGCCTGGGAGGAATACAGGGAAACTGGCCAAGCAGCCAGGGATCAGGTTAGGAAAGCTAAAGCCCTGATAGAATTAAATCTGGCCAGGGATGTCAATGGCAACAAGAAAAGCCTCTGTGGGTACCACGGTGATAAAAGGAAGACTAGGGAAAATGTGGGCTCTCTCCAGAAGAAAACAGGACACCTGGTTACCTGGGATATGGAGAAGGCTGAGATACTTGATGACTTTTTTTGCCTCAGTCTTTGCTGGCAAATGCTCCAGACACATTGCCCAAGTCACAGAAGGTAGAGGCAGTGACTGGGAGCAGGAAGAACCACCTGCTGTAATAGAAGATGAAGTTTGAGACCATGTGAGGAACCTGAAGGTGCACAAGTCCATGCGACCTGATGAGATGCATCTGTGGTCCTGAGGGACCTGGCAGAGGAAGTGGCTAAGCCAATATCCATCACATTTGAGAAGTCATGGCAGTCTGGGGAAGTTCCCATGAGTTGGAAAAGGGGAAACGTAACCCCCATTTTTAAAAAGGGAAAAAAAGAAAGACCCAGGGAACTACAGGCAGTCAGTCTCACCTCTGTGCCCAGCAAGATCATGGAGCAGATCCTCCTGGAAACTATGCTAAGGCCTATGGAAAATAAGGAGGTGATTGGTGACAGCCGGCATGGCTTCACTAAGGGCAAACTGTGCCTGACAAATCTAGTGGCCTTCTATAACAGGGTTACAGCGTTGGTGGATGAGGGAAGAATGATTGACACCATCTACCTGGGCTTGTGCAAAGCTTTTGACACTGTCACACATGACATCCTTGTCTAAGCCAGAGAGGCATGGATTTGACGGAAAGACCACTAAGAATTGGCTAGATGGTCATACTCAAAGTTGCAGTCAAAGGCTTGATGTCCAAACAGAGACCAGTGACAAGTGGCTTTCCTCAGGGACTGGTATTGGGACTGGCACTGTTTAACGTCTTTGTCAGTGACATGGACACTGGTATTCAGTGCATTCTCAGCAAGTTTGCTGACAACACCAAGCTGTGTGATGTGGTTGACACACTGGAGGGAAGGGATGCCATCCAGAGGGACCTTGACAGGCTTGAGATGTGGGTCCATGTAAGCCTCACTAATTTCAACAAGGCCATGTGCAAGGTCCGGCATGTAGGTCGAGGCAATCCCAAGCGAAAATGCAGGCTGGGAGGAGACTGGATCGAGAGCAGACCTGAGGAGAAGGACTTGGGGGTGCTGGTGGATGAGAAGCTCAACATGACCTGGCAACGCATGGCAAAGTGCTTGCAGCCCAGAAAGCCAACCGAATCCTGGGCTGCATCAAAAGAAATATGACCAGCAGGTCAAGGGAGGTGATTCTCCCCCTCTACTTCCCTCCTGTAAGACCCCACATGGAGCACTGTGTTCAGCTCTGGGGCCCCCAGCATAAGAAGGACATGGACCCATCGGAGTGAGTCCAGAGGAGGGCCAGGAAGATGATCAGAGGGCTGGAGCACCTCCCCTATGAAGACAGGCTGAGAGAGTTGGGGTTGTTCAGCCTGGAGAAGAGAAGGCTCTGGGGACACCCTATAACAGCCTTCCAGTGCCTAAAAGGTAGTACCTACAAGAAAACTGGAGAGGGACATTTTACAAGGGCTTGTAGTGACAGAACTAGGGGGAATGGCTTTAAACTGAAAGAAGGTAGGTTTAGATTAGATATGATGAAGAAATTCTTTACTGTGAGTGTGGTGAGACATGGGAATGGACCAGGTTGCCCAGAGAAGTTGTGGATGTCCCCTCCCTGGAAGTGTTCAAGGCCAGGCTGGATGGGGCTTTGAGTGACCTGGTCTAGTGGAAGGTGTCCCTGCCTGTGGCAGGGGGGTTGGAACTAGAAGATCTTTCATCTAGTTTCATCTTGGGTTCCTTCCAACCCAAACCATTCCATGACTGTATGATTCTACGAACATGACTTAAGTGCTTTAATATAAAAACCCAAAGTTGCTACACAGTAAAAAATGGGAACTCTATTCTCAGCAATATTAAATATTCAGTAATGCTAATACAGCAATACATTTCTATAAATGTAATATTACTGTTGTTCCATGTAGTCTTTAGTGTATTAATTGTTTGGCTTTGTTGCATTCAGTATTGTCTGTGTATTGTGAAGAGGTGGCAGTGGTGTGGTAAGGTCATTGCTACGTTACACAAATGGGGTCTCTTAAACTATGCAGTATGGGATTTTTATAGGATTATTTAGGCTGCCTGCTTTCCCTTAAGAGCTTCTGTTCTTAACTATTTCTGAGGGTATGTCCACTCTGACTCTTTTATCTGAGGTTTAAATGTCCTTTGCATATTTCTGCCCAGGACCAAGGACTGATCTCATGACCTAGATGTTAAATTGAAGCTAAGCATTCCCTTCCTGCAAGGACCTCTGGCAATAAACCAGAAAAATCACTTATGAATTCAAAACCTGTGCAGTCAGAATTACTGAAACATATTGGGAAGCCACACGATGCTAAAATCACTGGTTAGGAATGATCCATAAAGGGGTCAGAGGGAGTGGCATGCCTTCAAATATGGCATCAGCTGCTCCTGAGTCATTGACCATTCAAAAACAAATTACTAACAGCTACGTACCAGTCAGTGCTCTGGAAAAGAAGCAAGACATGAGATAGTACTTGGTGTTTGCTATGGACTGCCAGGCTACATTAAAGGATAATCGAAGTTCTTGAAGTATCTCTCCATAACATGCAGGAAAACTTATGTTGTTGGAGACTGGTGGTTACTTTATATATTCCAGGTCAGAACAGTAACACATACTTTGTGGTTTCAGTAACACATACTTTGTGGTTTAAAAAATGACTTTTTTTAAAAGTGATTAATTTTTTCAGTTGAAGAAAACTTAAATTGAAAATGAATACTTGTTCCAGTTTACTTTGCAAGATGCCACAAACTATCAACAGAGAAAGAAGGAACTTGGGTTTAAAACATCAGCCTGGCTTAGCAGAGAAGTGAATGCTGCTGTCTCCAATATTTAAAAAAAAAAAAAAAAAAAAAAAAGGAAAAAAAGGCAAGACAAAAAATGAAGGGAAGCTAGTCTTCATTTCATTTGACTAGCTAGTAACTAGTCAAATGAAGCTAGTAACTGTAAGGGAAGCAGAAGTACAAAGGGAGAATTTATGGCAAGTAGAGCTAAAGAAAATAAGATATTTTTCAACTACATTTGGAACTAAATAAATACTGACAGCATTGGTTCATTACTGGCATGGCAGGCTACAATTGTACAGAAAAACGTATATGCTGCTTCTCTGTTTGATACTGAAATAATTTTTCTAACTGGTGTTACCAGTTTAAGAGGTGTGCTTTGATGTGTTAAGAGTATTACAGATCAACTATGGGAATAAACTCTTAAGAGTAGAACCCAAGAGGCTTAGTTTATTTGGTACCATGGAGAAAACTGAGAGGTGTTAAGGAACCACACGAACAGACATCTCCAGAGAAGAACACACAACAAATTAAATGGTTGACAGTGAAACAGCCCAGTTGAAGTAATTGTATGATGCTAATTACCTACTGTAATCCTTGAAAGTTTAGATTCACACTCAACATTTTTCCTAAAACACATATCAAATAGGAGCTTTCCCAGTCTTGTCCCATTTGTTTTTGGAAGAAAGTGGAGTGCTCAGACTAACTCCCATCTCCTAATTTTCTTTTGGAATTGAATGAGCTCAATAATTTGTTTTGTTTGGTTTTTTTCTCTAAATCATTCTCTCTCAAAAAGCATTCTTGACTTCAAGAAATCCACCACACCCATACTTTGTAGTAGCTAATCAACCATGCTTCCAATATATGTATAATTTTGTTTTACAATTGGAATTTTTAACTATAAATCACATTACAGTATCCAGTTAATATACAAAATCTATTGAGAAGTGTACATGTAAATTAAAAGAAGCAGTCATTGCATAAGCTAAAAGGGGTCACGAATGCAATGGCTAAGGCAGAATGGACTACCACATTAAGGTGTTAGGTTGGATATAATTTGACAATAATTTGGGAAATGAATACTCATAACAGATAAATCAATTTCGAGACTGAGTATAAGAAGGAGATGGTAATCTATAACAGAAATTGGTTTATCTGTTTATTTCATATTGGGTTCTGTATCTACACTGTGTTTTAACTTTGCATTTAAATCTATTTCCAGTCATGGTAGCTGCCACAGCCTGGAATCGCTAAGAGGCTCTGCAACATCTTCTGCCCCTCTGAGGGGGCTGACTGCCCCTGCTTGAGGCCAGCTCCAACAGTGTGGCTGTGGGACCTGGTCAGTCTGCTGCCAGAGTGCTGTGTGTTCGCTGCTTCCCCTTTCCTCAGGAGCCATATTCAAGCTTCAGCCCTTGGCCTGGGCCCTTTCTTGAGCTAGATTGCAGCTGTGACCCCACTGATCCTGCTGCACTGTGCTGGCTCCACGCCAGAGCTGCCTTCTCACCCTGGACTTGTCCACCAGTCACTGAACTGGTGGCTGAACTGGGTTTTTGGCACTAGACCTCACTCTGATACTGTGGGACTGTGCCCCTTGTCCATGACAGTGTCCCTGCCTCCCTTGCTGCCAGCCTTAGCTCTCAGCTTGCCTTCCCTTGCAAAGCAGGCTGTTCTTTTTGCTCCCTGAATACAGCTGCATAAACATGTAGTTTGAAAGACACATTCTTTGGTATACCAAATTTAGCACCCAAAGTTAAAAGTACACAGTGGAAAACTCCTTCAACCTTCCTATTTTACAGAATGTGAAAAAAATATACAGGTGAATCCTAAAGACTATGTTGAAAGAATAATAAGCTACATTTGGTACAGCACTTTGAAAATGTGAACAATTATCAGCAACCCTGATTTAATGTTTTCTTTTCATATATCCTGAAGCAAAACAATTTTCATAAAATATTGCTTTTTCAGGATAGAAGTGCTAGATAAAATGTTAAATTTTTGTTTTTGTTCAGGCAGGCTCATGAAAAAACCCTGTAATTAGTTGCTTGGCATGAAGTGGCTCTGGATCACTTTGAGAGGAAGCAACATAATGAAATGTTACAAGACCAAGCCAGACCAACCTGCTCTGCTAGCAGCGCTTTGCTTACTCCCCAGTTACTGCTTCAGCCCTGCCTGAGCTGCCTCCCAGTTCAACAGTTGTCCCACATGTGCTGTAAAAACTGAACAGTGCTTAAGTGCCTGAAGCCTCATTTTATGCAATCGCTGAGAGCTTGAGTGGCAGAGGTGCTTTGCCAGAAAGCTACAAACACTGTCAGAGCTGCAGCTTCAGAGTTTGAATATTTGCTGCTGCTGCTTCACTTGCTGATCTCTCAGCAACTCAAACTGCAAGAGGTCACTCAATATCTCAAGACAAATTGAATGAGGCTCACTGGTGCTTCAGGCTTACAAAACCTCAAGACTGTTTTTTACCTCTGGCTTACCTCCCTGGTTATAACATGTATGGTACTTGTTTTGTCAAGTTCTAGCTGGATGTCCATCCCTTCGCACTAAATCTTAGTCCTTCATCATATTCAAGGAATTTATGTAGGAGACAACCATTTTAGGAGATGCAAAAAGCAGAAATTGACATTTGTACAACTAAACACTTAACTTTGACACAATCAGTGTTATATTACACAAAGTTGCCTTGAATTGCTTTTTTAGAAGCTTGTATTATATTTCCCATTACGTCTGTCCATCCAAGAGCCAATGTCTTCTCAGCTTCCTTCACTACTGAAGTCTGAAGTGCCAAAGATGTCTTTGAGAACATGGTAGTTAGGACACATCTCCCAAGAAGCTGCAAAACGGGGAGCGCTTGTTAACCAGGTGCCATAAGGTGGCAAATGGGGGTGGTGAAGCCGTGTTTACTTTCAAAAGCCCACAGCAGTGCCATTTTCTAAGAATACCTGTCTGGACAAGCTGTGACCATTCAACAGGCTTTAACATGACAGACAGGCAGGAAGCTCTTCAACATGGCAGAAGTAGCTACTAAGAGTTCACTGTGAAAACCATAAGCCTGGCCAAACTTGTGAGAAGTGGTAGACTTACAAGCTGATGAACTAGAAGTAAAAAATAAAATTAGGGGAAGGGCTGTGCACAGGAGGTTTAAACAGGCCTAAGAGGAAACCTGAGGTGAAAAAAATGCTGTACACAATGAACCTAGCTATTTTGCTGAATATGTGTCCTACAGGCTGAAAACAAGATGTTTGCGCTTTCTTTTGCATTCCTCTTCTGATGCGCTTGCTTCATATTCCGGCCGCACTTTTGTATTTTGAATTTCTTATATTCCATGGCCTGCTGCCTATGGCATATTTTATGGAAGAAGGAGAGGTCATGGTGAGGCAGCAGAGAAGGTATGACCCAGCCTGACCCCCACCTGCAGTTCCAAGTTAAAGAACCTGCTTCCTCGCACCCCTGTCCAGTCTACTCTCCTCCAATTTACGTGCCTACATCCTCATCTCGACATTCAGTAGGCTAAGCCTCCACAGAAACCCACAGTAGCAGAGAAGTATCAAAGTGACGTGCCACTTTCATTTTACGGGGACAAGGACTAGGAGGCCGCCTCCTGCCCGACAGCTTTCCTCCTGCTCTGCGTCAAAAGCTCCCTGAGGCCGCACAGGCGCCTGCCCTTCACCGCGGCCCTGGCAGGGAGGCAGCGAGGGGAGCGCGGCCCGGGCGGTGCGCGCCCCTGAGCCGCCCGCTCCTGCCGAGGTTTAACGCTCAGCGCGGAGGGGCGCTGCTGCCCGCTCGCTACTGGCGCTGGGGCAAGGCCTAGCAGCCTGCAGCCCCGACCCGGGGAGGCCTCGGAATGAACATCCCCAGGGGCCGGGCCGGGCCGGGCCGGGGCAC
>JAVJGI010000040.1:47460592-47507306 GCA_035590275.1 Ibycter americanus
ATTTGCTGTATGGAAATGGAAGCACGGCTTAATAAGATGTTAATGCATCCCAAAGCTGGCTCCCCATCTCCAGAGGTGATTATTCTCCTCAAGAAGAATAAAGGTATATTCTTCTTGAGGGAATATGTTCTCCAGGTAAGATATTCAGTGAATGAGGAATAGCACTTGAGTCTTTTAAGCACATGACAGACTTGTCAGCCTTTGCCTCGGATGAATTGCCCTTTTGACAGGCAGGAATTCTGCAGCGGTGTCCAGTAAGATGCCTGACCCTTGTAGTCAGGGGTGTTATTTATGACTCATATTGGAGGTGCTGTTACCTGCAGTATAACCTCAGCTGGTCTGTAGTAAGAGAAGAAAAACTTCCTCTATTAGCAGCATACAGATAACGTTCATACAGAGCTATGTGAATGTCTAATAATTAGCAATGTGGAATTGCAGGGCTTCTGAGTGAAGAGTGAGAGTCTTGCCTTGCTTAGGTTGTTAAGCTAGTTCTGTCTGTCTACTTTCAGAGTTGAGCCCTTTCCAACCAGGAGATATACATGGGGGGAAAGAGTTTGGGCCTTTTGGTCCTCTGTGACCCTAGAGATGAAGCATTGATAAGTATGGCACTTACAGTACAGATGTGAAGCAGCCCCAGGCACAGAAAACAAGATACCTTATACTGCTGGTGTGTTGCTATTGTAGAAGACGGAATTTTAAACCACTGGATTTGAAGGAAAGCTATGACTTTGGCATAGTGCAGTTTAAATTCCAAGGAGTTAAAGAAAAATTTATTAATAACTTCATTTGCTTAAGTTTAGTTTGTAATTGGGTTCATAAAGGAGGTATGGGATACGAGATGTCAAAAACATATGCATGAACTTAAATATTGGGATATTGTAAAGGAAACTTAAATGACTAAAGTGAAGTTGATAATGCCCCTTTAAATCCAAACAGCATGAATGTTGATTTCTTTGTCCTACCTGGAATGCCATACTTCAGTGTTTTGAGTTTTTGAAGTTGGAAAGAATTGTACTGTGAAACAATGTAACAGTCAATTGAATAATGGAGCAGGGATTCTGCACCTGAGGGCGGAAATGGATGATTAATATACCTGTAGGATTATTTGTGGAGTGCTGTGAAGCCCATGACATCTGTACTGCAATTACAAAAAGGGAAGTTGTGTAAACAGAAAATCATTTTCTTTTACAGATGTAACAATGAGCATGTTCTGAAGTAAATAAAATTTCAAACCTTCTAAACAACATGCATTGAAAGTATTGATCAGCAGACTTCAAAAGTACTCTGTTTTGAATATACTCTATTGGATAGGAAAAGCTTGCAATACTTCCATGAAGTAAAGCAGATGCAGTAATTGCATTGCAATGTAAACACAGTGCATAGCAGTGAAATAAATGTTATAACCAGCATAATGTATTCATGGTTGATTCTGGTGTTTTGTTAGCTAATGTAACAAAATACCTATCTTCTGAATTAATTCTGAAAGTTTTTTCTACTTTGCGCTATTCTTTCGTTTTTGTCATCTCTTTCTTATATTTATGTCTACCATCTTCTGTCTGCTCTGGCAGCTGCTACAGAAATTTCCTTTTCAAATTTTCAGCTATTTTTTGTAATTGTGTTGGTGATAATTCATGGCTATTGATCATACAAGCTTTCATGCCATAATTTGAATGATCTAGTTTATATGATAGCATGGATCTAATGCTGTAAGTCACAGTTCAAACAATCTGGGTGGATTAGTCATTTTGTTACAGTTTGTCTGATTATGTAGTTAGCAGCTCTGTCTTCAGTAGCTGTCAAATTTAGTAATTGTTCAACCTCTTTTAAAATAATTTCAGCAATGTAATGCTAAAAAAGCCCGCAATTCTTTTAATGGCCGTTTGAGGCAATGCAAACAGAGGAGTAAAGTGTGCATGTTTATGGATATATTTTGTTGAAGCTTGATGGTGCCTGACTTTCGCTCGAAGCTTACGTTAAAAACTTGTGTTACTGCTGAATCATAATATTCTTGAATACTGGGAACAAGCTTAAAGGCTAGTTTGTGATATGTAGCTGACTTTGCTTGTAATAGTCTGCTGTAACCTGACCTTTGAAAGAAAAGAGACGTAGGCAACTGTGACTGGTTTTCATGCATCTCCCCATTTAACTAATCTTGGACTTTGTTTGCCAGACACAGCCAGATGTTCTCCAGAAATGCAAGACTAGAGAGAGCTCTCAAAATTTGGTTTCTTCCAATGCTGTGAAAACAGGCAGCTGGAAAGAGACACTTTACATAGTTCCTGATGATGAGGGGGTGCAGCCTGCCTTGATTGGGCACCAGTGAATCCGCAGGAAAGCTTGATGTTAAAGGCACACATTCTCTGAAACTTCCCTTCACATGATTCCTCTGTTCCTGGAAGTACTCACTGAAATTTTTGGCAACCTTTGGAGTGGATGAATTGTACTTCCCCATCCCCCTGCCCCTTTTTCTGTAAAGAGTAACCTAATACAAATTTGTCCTGCCTGTGTAAGTGTAGTTCTGTTCCCCCAGTACTGTTTGTTGAAATGCTAGGTGGAAGAAATGATAGTTGTTCTTTGATTACTTAATGGTTGCAAAGGAATTAGAAGAATAGAGATTATGTTGTGATCCTACTTTGTGGCAGGCGTGTTTCAGTAGTTTTTTGTTATTTGTGTTAATGTGCATTACTTTGATCAGAAACAAGTGTTCAGAAATTTTGCTCAAGTACAACTACTCACTGCTGATAGCTAAACTGGAAGAGGACACTTCAGTTACTGGTTTTTCAATGGTGGTACTTAATCACATTGCTCTTTCCCCTTTTGTTGTACCTTTGCTTCTGACGAGATGACGTGCATTTTGCATAGGATAAAGGAGGAATGGACAGGAAGGAGGAAGACAGTGCTCAAATAGCAGCCTAACAAAGTGCTGTCTGTTCTGTGAATGTAAAATACATGTGATGGTTGTGTAATTTTTTCCTTTTTCATAAGGTTGTAAAATTTAAGATAAAGTTTTTTTATTTACCGTTAGTAGCATGAGTTGTATAAAATGATTTACATGTTCTAATGGTTTTCAGGCTTCAGCAAACCTATTTTTAGTAGTGGATTATCACCCTTTATAGTACCTGATCATCTTCTCAGAAAGCTTGCTAGGGTATTAACATGATAGAAATAATGTTTGCAGTTCGGAGTTTGATTGTGCGCTTGCCTGACTGCCCTGAGCCCAGCTGCTCATCGCTGCCTTCCTTGCCAGGTGCTCCTTCTACTTTGGTACTGTTACTTAACTGACAACAGTTAAAATGAACTAGGGTAGCCTAAAAAGACCACCTTTGCTGATCTGGCTCATTTTGATTGTTGTAGTTTCCATTGTATTTTTAACAGCAGTTCTGGGAGAGAAAGCTCCTGACAAGGATGCCAGTGACAAGCAGCTGGGAATGGTAACATCTTCAGTTTATTAAAACAAACAAACAAAAAAATCTTAAGAAATGTTTTGAAAATAGGTGAATGGCTTAGTAAACAAGGTTACCTTGTTTCAGGTAAGGAAGGTGATGCTGATTCCTGAAGGAATCTGTTGGATACAGCTGCAGGATAAGACTGTTCATTCAACAGCAGTAGTACGTGTGCCTTTTTACACTGGATTTGCTTAGATAAATTGCTTTTTGTTACGACTTTCTCTATTGGTCTTAGCATCATCATATCAGCATTTTGCACCAGTTCTGAAAAATACTTTCAGTTAATGGAAATATAAGCAATTCTTTTTAGTGAACTGAATTTGCCTCTTTAAAAATATTCTTCAGTATTTACAATGGTTATTTTAAGCCAAATTTATGGGCAAAAATAGTCAGGCATGTAGCAGTTTTGAGCAGGCTTGCAACTAGATAGCATTATTAATTAACAAAAAAATGCCACCACATATAATTATTCTTTCTGGCATTGATGTACACTGATTTCTGGGTTAGATGCAACGATGACCATAAAATCCTGACATGTTAATAATACCTGTAATTGCATTCTGTATCTTTACTTTGCAGATCTTCTCTGGCTTTGAACAACCATGCTACCGTGTTGCCAAAAATCAAGTAAAACGAATGTGCGCATTTATTCTCATCTTGAAGAAGGTGATAGCATTGTATAGTGCCTGAAGGTAATTCTTTCTTTGCTTGAAGTTAAAAAGCTTAAGCCTGCTTATGTATGCATGGCAGATACTGTCATAAATATATTTGATCTTGATAATATTTTTCCTGTGTTTTAAATAGTGTTAAGGTATGGAAGGGTAAATGTTTGATTAAAATTTCACTTTATGTACATGAGGTTTCCAGACAGATCCTCTCGTAAATACCACTTCAGCTTGGAAAGTAATGTTGCTATGAAAACTAGATACTATACAAGCCTTTTACTCTGCTTAGATGGAAAAGAGCTTTTTTTGGTGGATGCTCCATGGTGCTTGCTTTAAGCATTGTTATTTAACATTTGTTTCCAATTCTACCTGGGCCACGGTCACGAATATACCCTTTATAAAAAGAAGTTTTTCTGTATGCACAAGGCTGATGTAATTCTGAAACTTAGGCCAAATAATTTAGTAATAAATTATTACTAGCTTCTTCTCAGTGTTCAGCAGTTCTTCTTTATTCTTCCTTTTCTGGTGTAAATTAGAACTGGTGCCACTGAGTACAGTAGAATTAAGTGTAAGGACAACAAAACTCAGTTCAGATCAAATCTTTAGCTGGGGCTTTTTTATTTGGTATGGTTCTGTTTCTGAAGCCTTGTAAAAATGCATGTTTTAACTAGTTTATGCACTATTATTAATGCTTGAAAAATGTGTGGAAAGCTACTGTCTTGAAAGTTCTTTTGACTTTCTGGAATTATTGCTCTGGTAAAACTTCTCCCTCCCTCTCCATTTTAACGTGTTTTTGTTATTTTTCTCTATGGTTTATCAATTTTTCCTCTGTGTAGGCAAAAAGATAAATGAAAATTCAGACTCATTTCAGGATAATACATTTAGCTGCGTAGACCTTGTGTATGTGTCCTGTTCATATTTCAGGGAAGGTGGAACTTCTTACATTTCCTGTGAAGTAATTTAATCCAAAAAGTAATTTTTGTAATGATAGAAGAACATTGCTTAGTGGCTAAAACTTTTACAGCTTAACTTTTCATAACTCCTTCCACATTAAAAAAAAAAAATATTCAGGTCATTAGTGACTGTAATGCTAGTTTCACTCCTGCAGCAGCTTTGTTAGTGTGGAGGAAATTATTCATAAACTGCTGAGCTGCTATGGAGAAGAGAAAAAGGCTCAGAAGTGTGGAGCATTTAAATGATAAGATCTCAGATTAAATATCAAATGATTTACAAAGCAGTTCGTTATTTTTTCAAGTTATGTACGCTGGAAAAAACTTGCTTATAGACGGTCATCCAAATGCTTGTAGGGCACAGGACTGAAAATGTGTCCAATGAGTTGGACTGCGCTTTCTTTCTTGATTGCTCCATATTTGCTACTAGTGACAAAGAAAGGAGCTACTGATCTAGCTAGTGCTGAAAACAGAGGAAAATATTTTTTAAAAGTATTACTTAATTATGAACAGATACAAAAAGAAATTTACATAATCTTTGTGCTTTTTTTTTTTGCTAATGCTTCTGTATGTCTCAGTTAAAAATCTATGGATGGGGTGGTAGTGAGCAGATAGGCTTTGTAGCTGTAAGTTGAGGAATTACAGCATAGATCATACTGCTGTTTTTAAAATCTAGAAAAGATATCTGGAAATAACTGTCTGGGGCTTTAAAAAGGCATTTCATAAGTGAGAAAAGCCAGGTAATGATCTGAGATAGTGAGCTCTGGTTCTTCTAACCATCTGTATGTGCAGAGGCTTACTTTGCCCATGTTTCTGGTCAGAGGAGCATCTGTATGTTTAGTAATGGCTAAAGAGCTGTGGAATGTGAGAGCTGATTCATTCACCTACTATATATCTAAAAGCATTTTTTCAAAAGCATGTACATGTCTTTCATAACTCGTATGTGAAACTAACACTTGAAATTTTTTTTCAGTTCCTAAATGATTTTAGCAGTGGAACTTAAAAACTTCGGAGACCTAAAGAAATCATCATGAAGCTGTATGTATTTTTGGTCAACACTGGAACTACCCTTACCTTTGATACAGAACTTGCTGTGCAAAAGTAAGAAAGTAAATTAATTGCCTATTGCTTGTTTTTTAAATTAAAGACTGTATATGCTTTTTGTATGCTGAGTTCTGGAGAGATTATAGTCAGTTGTTTTTTAGTATGTCCATGTAGTTATCTTCTAGGTTTTCATGTATTTGAGTGAATTTGGGGTTTGTGTTCTGTTTTTTAGATTTATTTATTAGCATTTTCAATGCTTTGCAGGTGATTGTGTGTGCTTGAGGTCCCATGAAAGAGTGGAGAGGTTATTTACTTTCTGGGGCAGTGACAGAGGATGACCTGCTCTTAGCTGAGTCTGGTGTTGTGTTTGCTTTTTGGAAAAACTGTCAGAATGACTTCAGATTTTCTGTGACCTTTTATTGGATGGCGTTTTTATTTAGGATTCCTGTGTAAAATGTTTATTTTTTTTTACTGACTGGCATCATAGAAGAAATTCTGCAGATTGCTCTTTTTCCTGTCAGTGTAGATACATCCTGAAGAAAATGTGTGCTCTGTAATATTTTTAGACTGGATGCTGAAGAACTGGCATACAGGTTTTTGTCTCGTGTCCAGGATGGGTTAAAGTTGGTTCTGTCCTCTGTTGTAAGGCTCCAAAGTGTTTTATAGCATTTTGTGTAAAACAGAATTTCTGAATGTCCAGCTGCTTGAAACATAAGCAGTGTTACAGAATCACAGTTAAGCCCCAGCAACTTTGCTATGTGTGTTTTTCACTGCACATTAAAAGCATCTTGCAAATGTACCTGCTGTCTTCATATTCTATCAGTGATGAACGAGTTGCAAGTAACTTTCAAGCAAGTAACTGTGCTTGAAAGAGTTCTACCGTGGATTTTGTGCTCACATCCATTGTTTCCTTTCTCCTGAATTCCTGTTTGCAATTTTCATGACTCAACAAGTGAGTTTGGATTTTGAAACTTGTTTGGAGTGGAAGGCCCCTAAGACTGTCTACACTGTTTATTTTTGTATGCTCTTCTGCAAAGCCTACTGACAATCAGGGTATTGTTGAGCATGACATAGTGTTTCATCTCAGCCATTCTGGATCTACTGGGTCGTTGGCAGATGTGTCAGCACCCCTCTATGCTGTCTGGTACATTCAGACATACTGTTCCTAAATAATGGTAAGTGAGGTACGGCATCTGAACTGCCAGACCAGGTGCCTAATTGTCTGGTATGGGCTGACTTTTTGCTCAGTTGGGGATAGTTGTTTGAGGGAGAAGCTTTCCAATGTCTGACCCACACAAAATTCAAGACTGTTCAGTTGAACAGTTTAACTTCTTATTCTGTATATCTGTATATATAGACTTGCTCTTTCTAGCAAGACTTAACTTTCTTGGGTTCTTTGCCTGTTTCTGTGTACACAGACAGGCCGAGCTATCTTCCGAAAGACCATGGAGATGGTAGGTGAATGCTTACTGTAACATAGTTAGTTTTCTTCGTAGTGAATTCATAATGTCATATTGAATCATGGTTACTTTAGATAACTGATCTTTATTTTTCAAGTACCATATAGCCAGTAATAATGTTATGCTTCCTGCCAGTTATATTAAAACAGTTGATGCTTGGTTATTCACTTGATACTCTGAAGCTTTTTAATACCTTTGCACAGGTACTACCCCAGTGCTTTATAGTTTGGGTCAGTTACTATATCATATTAGTAAATTCTTGTTCAGTTTGGTGTTTGCCTGTGTCTTCAAGACAAAGTCTAGAACTGTGTAAAATAAGTAGTAAAGTGAAGATGTCATCATTCAGAATTAAAGGTACAAGGATGGTGAACTATAAAGCAGGGATGGTTTATTGACCTACTGTTTCTTCATTAAGTGTCTGTAATGTTTATATGAATTTGTTGCATATATATGGATTGTTTAATTCCCTGTTATTAAGTGCTGTACTGCACTTGATGTACAGTAAATCAAAGTTGATTAGGTGAAATTGTGCTGACATCATGCATAATGAAGTGTTAATACTCTTGCAGCCTTCTAGGGTTTCAGTAGGTTAGCTGTTCATGAAGTATGTATTCAAAGAACATAATATGACTTTTACAGTTATCCTAAACACTTGATGTGACTTAGCATGCTGAAATTCTGGATTATCAGATCTTCTTGGAAAAAGATGGCTGATAATTTACCAGTAATGCAGAGGCTGTCATCTTTTAGCTGATAGCTTATTAGCTGGATATCCAGAATGCAACACACTACAGCACTTACAAAATTTAGAAATATGTCATTATGCAGAATAAAAAATAATAGGTCTTTTAAAAAAAAATTCTGCTTTGACACAGACAAGTCAGCTATCTCTATTAGTGTCGTCATCTTTTCCCATTTTTTTCCAGTGTGGCTGATCTGAAACATGCAATTCAAACAAAGTATAAGATTGCCATTCAGCACCAAGTGCTGGTTGTCAATGGAGGAGAGTGTATGGCACCAGACAGAAGAGTGTGTAGTTACAGTGCTGGAACAGTAAGTGCATACTGCATTCTTTGCCTAAACTGTCAGTTTAGGGGGAAGAAAAAGATGTTTTACTAAGGGATTGTTAAGTATTTTTCTGCAGTGTACTGTTTGCTGGATTTCTTTGCTTTGAGAAACAGATGTTTGTGTTCAGCTTATACATGTAGGCTTTAACATGTTCTTAGGACACATCACCCACATGACGACATAATTGGTGATTGAACAGTATGTTGCCTTTATTCAGTGTTTGATTTTATTTTCTTTTTGAGTGTAGGATACCAATCCAATTTTTTTATTCAACAAAGAAATGATCTTGTGTGAACGTCCACCAGCTATCCCCAAAACAACATTTTCAGCAGAGAATGAGATGGAATTGAAAGTAGAAGAATCTCTCATGATGCCTGCAGTGTTTCATACGGTAGCATCACGGACACAACTTGCAGTGGTAAGTAGTTTCTTACTGCACCTGCACACCAAAGAAAAATAACTTTTTTTGTATCTCAGAGACGAATCTTGATATAAATTTTGAAACAATTTGTTCAAAAGACAGTAAGAATGGCATGTTAGTAATGATGTATTCTTCAGAGCCTTTGTCTCCAAATATCAAGGTAGGTATTGAAATGTGCTTGCTGCTTCAGCATGTTCAAAGCTTCTTTCAAAAGCATACTGTAATACAGCTTTATGGATGTGTATGTTTACAGCATTTGCAAAACAAAAGCAATCTGATTGCTTTGACCCATGCCTTAATGCTCTGCCTTATTTTCATTGTCTTCAGTCTACCTCAGCCTGAAAACAGCGAAGTTACTTTGGAAACGTTAACCCAAGTAGAAAATCAGCAGTATAATTTTTAAGAGCACCTTGCCAAGATTCAGTTTAATCTTCCATGTCTAAACAACTGGTGAGGAGTTAAAAAGAACTATGCTTCCTTTTCCTAAAATTTAGGTCTTTTGTTATTGAGTGCTGACTTTTACTTGCATAGAAAGAATTACCAGAATTCCAGTTTCATTACTTCTGTATTATTTTGGTAGGGGGAACTAGTTCCCTGCAACACGGTCAGTAAGATACCAAGTGTGCATGCAGTAGAAATGGCTGTGTGTTTGAGTGACACAATGCCTTCAGTAGCTGGATTGATTGCTTTTTTTCATGTTAGGAAATACTGCCCTCATATTCCTTTTTGAATTCTATATTTAAATGCATTAAATACTTTTCATGTCTCTAAAGATTATTTAAACTTCCAACAGGGGGGAGTGGGGGAATGGTTGTCTAGCACAAAATGAATAGTAATACATGATTTTAGCATGCTATCTTGGTAATAAAGTTTTAGTTTCAGTGACAACTTTAATGCAGTCCAAAAGAACACCTAGCACTTGAAGTGGTTTGTTTTTAATACTATACAGCTGAATTCAGAGAAGAGTGCTAAGGCTTACATATAGTACACGTTTTTATGTTTTTTTCCCTTGGCCTCCTGACCTGTCAGGAGGGGGGAAGTTAGTCTGAATAATCTGACCTTGATACACTGTGATTTAAGGCAGTGATTGAGTCCAGTAGACTTTCTTCTCTCCATCACCTGTTGACAGTTACTGCTGACTTAGTAAATAGGACCTTGAGTTATTAGGCATCTGTAAATCATATGACTGTCGTCCAGAGAAGAGTGGATATTGATGTGAATTCAGCTAGGAGTGGGAGGTTTTCATTTGTGCTCCTTGAAGAGTGTGAGGATTCTGGTTTTAGCAGCTGAAACTGAAAGTGCTTTAAAACCATTATTTTGTGAAGTGTTAAGAGGATGTTATAAGTCAGCAAGACTGGTATCTGTTAAATGCTTAACATTGATTGATTTGACATGAAAGGCGGGCCATAGTAATTACTAAGGTCTCTGTGTTTTTGCTTTGCTTAGGGTAATGCAAGTGAAAGGTGGTGGTACTCAGTCTCACATTTCTCATGGTTGATATTTTACCTTTTTTCTTCATCCTATCCATGATTTTGTGGTCTTGAAGATTCTAAATTTTGATTTTATTCTGGTGAAGGCTAGTGTACACTGACAGAACAGATTTTATTTCTCTGGAGTAAGCTTTTTATATTCCAGGAGTTTTATAAAAAATACTACTTCAACTTGAAAAGAATTGTTAGTGCTATCTTCTCTTCCCCCTTGGTTCTGAAGGATGTATTAATATGCAGAGCAAGCAAGTTTATTGCAGTGTTTCTGCTTTTAATTATTTAGATCTTTACTGGCTTGTTCTGGTGGCAAGCCTTTTGTAAGGGAAGCCCTTATTTCAGAATAAGTCTTAAAAGACTTAAAAGTCTCTGCATGGAGTATTGGCCAACTTGGAGCTGTTACATTTAGCTAGAGACTGAAAAATTTATCTAGAGAGTGATCCTGAGCTGATTTGCAAGAAGAAAATAACCTTCCATACTTGATAGCACATGTTAATATTATTATGGGAGGGGGGGAGGAATTTAGTATATGAAGTCTTTAAACATGGATCTAAGTAGAAAGGAGGTTTTATTTTTAGCCCACAGATTTATCTTGAAAAGGATTATTGTTCCCCATTTCCAGTTCTGCCTTACTTGTAAAAGGGCTACAATGATAGTAGAATCTTTTGTGAAAAACTTAGCAATTTATTTAAAGATTAAATAGGTAGTAATCCTATTTACTAAAAAAGACCTGTACACCCAAAGTTAATTTTATCAGAGATTTTAAATCTTTGAAAACCATAGGCTCAGTGTTAGGCTGTGAGAATGCATTGGGTACTTTGGTAGGTCAGGGGAATGACAAAACCATCACATATAGTGGAAGATTAGTAAATAGGCTATCATGACTTTAGATGTAGCAAGGTGTGAAAAGTGTATAAAGGAGTATTGCAGCATTGTACTAAAGCAGTTTTTCATTATGCCTGCTTGAAGCATATTGAGCAGTAATTCAGAAGAAACTGAGGGAGGACTGGGAACGTGGTTAGAACGTTAATCTTCTTCGAGGTTAACCATAAGCCTCTTGGCTGGGGGGAAGAGGGAACATGGGATATTAATCCTTCTGAAAATTGGTTAAGATCTGGGGAGAGCTTGAAAGGCTCTGAACCACTGTAGTTGTGAAACTGATGCATCAAAAGTCACACTGAGTACTGTACGGGAGACTTTCTGCAAAACGGGCATGAAAAATCTGCCTTACAATGATCCAAGCTTTGTATTTTTATTAATTTTAGAGAGACAGTAACCTGCTCTATTAGAAAAGCACAGTGGCAGTACTTGATGGAGAGTTTGTGCCTGTTGTAATTACTTAGGGTAATTAATTGAATTTAATCAATATTTACTACTAACACATAATAAAATGTTTTGTATTGGGAAAATAAAAGTTCCAATCTAAACCACTGGTCGTGATAGAAAGTCTTACCTATTATCAACAGTAAGAAACAGTGATGTATAACTATGTAAAAGTAGTGGAGAGTATTTGATAGCTACCGGTGTCTATTTAATTTGCTATCTGTTCTGTCCAGAGGATATACAGTTTTTTAAAGTCAGACTTGATATGAAGTTGTAAACGACGTATGAAATAGTAAAGATTGCTGCAAAGATGGCTGCTAACTTACTGTGTAAGAGCTCTTGGTTATCTTTTGTACCTCATGGCCTTCATCTACTTCAGTAATAAGCAAACTCGTTGTTTTATTTTGAATTATTCAGGGTATATATTTTGAATATTTCAGGGTATGAAGACTTCTATTTGTTTGTTTCTCCCTCATTTTAAGCCTGCCTGAAAACTGTTGAATTTAATAAAAATTTTCGCCATCTGTCACTTGAACTGTATACTACTTGGCAACTATGCTGTAGAACTGTGTGAAAGATGTTTTTTTTACCTTACCTTATTTTGAACCTTATTTGTACTGTGGAGAAAGTTGGACAGCTATTACTGATTCACTTTTTCTGTTCCATACTTTGTATACACTAGTATATGGCCTTTAATTTTTTCACAGTAACAAGTGGTTCTAGATTCTCCTTTAACAAGTATTTTTATTAATCCATGCCTTTATTTCCTCTCCATCATTTTTTGCCTGTCTAAAACTGACTATGATTTAAATTCTGCTTTTGCTTTCTGCATGTCTTCTGCCATAATTTTCAGATATTCTTAGTTACTATTCAGATATAAACAGAAGTAATCTTTTAGTTCGCAGTGGAGGCCCTGGCATTCTTACAGCCTTTTGCCCATGTATGTATAAGCTACAAGTAGATGTAAGAGCAGCCATTATTTTTTTTTTCCCCCAGTTGAAACTAATTAAACTACACTTACATGTAGCCTTTTTAAGATTTTAATACTTCCTAACCAAAAATAATTCCTGTGGGAAACTTACTACCTCCTGTTTGGTTTTCCACAGTACTGTGATTATCATATCAAGATACCTCAATTCTTTCTTTTTGCTTTCATGATTTCAACATTTGTACAGATTTTTTTAAGTTCCCATTGATTACCCATGATCTCATTATGTAGAATTCGTAGTATAAAGATAACATAGCTTTAAAGAAGCTGTGTTGGTTAACTTATTCCTTTACCAATTAAACAGAAGTTCTTGCTATAAATTTTGTCATATGTGGCACATTATCTTTGCTATATGAACTTTTTTTTGCTAGATCTTTTTTGGTCGGTGTTTGTTGCATATACTATCTGGCTTTTAAATCCCAGTTAAAGCAACTTTCTAAGCCTATTTTCATTTTATGTCTTGGTATCCTGGTTTCCCTTTGACTAAAAGCTTGCCTTTGAGATATCTGTGCCTAAAGGGTTACAGCTTGCCTTTTTACAACTAGCCTGGTTTCCCACCTTTCTTCCAGTTCAGCAGTTCTGGCCTTGAGTTACAGTATGCGAACAGTGAGGTGCACAGCGTTTGCAAGTTACATACACACCAGCTTAGGAGAAGACAAGCTGTTCTCTGCGCAGTGCATTGTGCAATAAACTGCATTGTGTGAATCTTGTCTAATCTTGTGGTCTTTTAACACTACTGCTTAAAATAATTTCTGTTAGCTAAGCCTTTGGGAAAGGATTATTTTTAAATTATTTTTTTTTTTTAGTGATCTAGCTGAAGTTCCCTTGTTATTTGTCCCAGAAGAAGGATACTGGAAACAGACTTTGTTACTCATATTTCATGTGATACTTTTGCTGTTATTATCAAACTGTCAGTTTTTCTTTGAGAAGTGGGAATGAGGACGAGAAACTGTGTGGTCATTTCATTTGGTTGCCTAAAACCATGGCTGTAGCTGTTACCTAGATCATTCTTGGTTTAGTTCCAAATGCTTCATAATACTTAAGCCAAGAAGTATAGTCATGCTTCCTGAAAGCTGCGTATCTACTACTTAGAGAAATGTTCTTTCCCTTCTACTAGGAAGCTGTTTTGAGACCCTCTGGAAAAGTTACTTCAAAATTTTAATGTTCTTCAAGGCATTGTAATGTTTGTAACAATTATGTAGCCAAATTAATACTACTCATTCTTTTTGGAGAAATTATTAGTCTAATAGCCAGACACACTTCTAGCTCTTCCACAGAAGTCCAGATTTCTTTGTACCTTGAATTAGTGATCAGTTTCTTAAAGTAATCAAGCTGGGGGGAGGATAAAATGCAGTAGGTTTTAGCTTACCCTAAGGTATACCAAAAGATCTAGTGTTTGTTTTGGTTGGCCTTTGTAATGAGAACTGTTAGATCAAACTTCTAGAAAATTTACCAAGAGGAAAGACTTGAGTGTCTTGGAATCAAGCTACTAGAAGTTATCACTTACCTCTACCATGGTTTGATTCCCTGGCTGTGGTGGTTTGTGCCTGCTTCTCAGTATTTTTATTGGCGGTAGATTCTCACTTGACTTCCCAAAGCCGGCTTTTAATGTCAGACCAAAGAGGCAGTGAAAAACAGTACTGAAGAAAAAGTCATGAAGCTATGACTTAAAGAATAACTTATTCTGTATTATGCTGATGAAATACTGAATATGTAGTAAGTCGTGACCTGTGTGGACAGATGTCCAAAGGACGCAGTCATTAAAAATGAGCAGTGTTAAAGGAGAATGGAATAATCAACTGTCTAATGAAAGGAGAGAAACTGCCATGAAATATCAGTCTCCCTTACAGTGAAATTAACTGTTCCAATTACATATTTTAAAAGCTGAAATCTTGAAGTGGTTAATCTGGTAGCTTTGCTGATGTTTTAGTTGGAGGTGTATGAGTTGGAGATAATGGTCTTGGTTACTAATTTTTGTAAGCAAGATAATGGTCACCTTTTGTGGAAGCGTTTATCTGCTGTTACAGTGTATGGGTGAGTGTAATTTCACTTCCAAGGATTTTTTTTGTTGGCCTGAGGTTGATTTTTAGGGTGACTGAAACCTGTAAGGAGTCCTTTTTACAGGATTTCAGTCACATGGCAATAGAGGACTTTGATGACTTGTTTCCTTTTACCACAGGGTTGTAGAGAATGGAAAGAACCCTGCATTTCCTGAGAACTTTTGTTCTTTAGAGGTAAGTCCAAAGACCACTTAAGACAAGCAGACCTTCCTTAGATTATTTTCATTCAGATGAGCAGTATTATGACAGTAGAATGCAAAGACAAAGTCTTGAAATCGATGGGAAAAACTTTACCTGTTCATTTCTGTTATAGATAAAATGTGATTTGTTGCTTCTACTGATTTTGGTTGAAATGTATTAAACGGAAGTAATCATCAGAAGAATCATTTGAATTTAAGTTATGATGATCAAAGGAATTCCAGTAACATTCTGTTAAATCACCCAGCCAAAGATAAAACTTTCTGGTGGGCCTGTGAATTTCTTGACAAATTAGGAAGTGAAGATGCCTTATTTACTCTCCAATGTAACAGCAAGTTGAGATCAGCTTGGGCTTGTCTAGTCTTGTATTGGTAGTGGTGCTTCTTGAGGTCCACATTCCAGTGGTATGGTGGAGCTGTCAGTGTTCTAGGTATGCTGGTACAGCCAAGTAAGATGGATGTAACTTCAGTTGCTTTGTAGAGCTAATTTTTATGTTCTGTGAACTATTATTGGGTGTCTGCCAATCACCCTTGAGTGGATCTGTGAAAAATCAATGACAAAAGCAAGCCTGTTGTTAGGCAGGTTTCATTTTCTGTGCTGGAGCTGGCAACTTTACTGAGAAGTGTTAAAACATATGTTGGTGCAGGCCTTTATTTATATGCCTGACAGAATTTAGACTTTATTCATTTAGCAGAGAGCTGCTTCATTCTTTTCTGCATACAGATGTACCAGTTATCTGAAATATCTGTCCTGATCCTTTTAAAGTAGCCTGAGGAGGTCTCCCCAGAAACATTGTCTATGGAAACAGTAGGAAGAACAATCCAAATCACTTGAAGATGTATTTCAGTAGTGATGCAATGATAAGAAAGATATATCTGTGTAGTTTTTGATTTCTTAACTACGTTTAAGCTACATAGATATTCCAAAGGAAGCAAAAAGCTTCACCACTTCATTTTCTTGCTGCACACCCTCACAGTTTGAAAGCAGGGTTGTAAAATTAACTGAAACGGTGTTTTCTTGACTCCTCCATGCAGCAATAAAAAATAAAGTAATGGTTTAACGTAGTGTTCTTGTTCCCTGCTTAGTATAGGCTAAGACTGAAACAGTTCTGATAAGTGGACAAACAGTTACTCCATGTAGTTTGAGCTTTGTTAGAACCATCTACTTGGACCACCTGTATTCAGAGTAATATTATTTACTGTTTGAATGTAATGAGCTTATTTCATGATACTGCCTAAGAAGCCAGCATCGAAAGCCAGTACTGGGTTCCTGCAGACTCTTAATTACATTCAGGTTCATCCATGCAGACAGAATTCTGCTTGTCCCCCACCACCCAGAGAGAATTTCTTTGGCACTTGGGATACACATGTAAAAATGACTTTGGGAGGATGATAATATGGAATGCTGTTGTAATATCTTGCATATGTGTCTGAAACAGTCATGTCTTCTCTCTGTTTAGTTGTACAGTTTGACTTGTAGCCTATTAACTTACAGGTAACTTTGAAAACATATTTGAAAGCAACTTAGCTATGTTTTCAGGCTAATGAATTTTGCACTCAGTTCAGTTTGAGCTCTAAATAGTTAAGAAAAAAACCCTTTTGTATCTTAGTATATACTTATGGTTGCTTTCATAAGGGGATTTTTTTGTTTTAATGTCCACATCTCCTGTGCAGCAAGGACCTGCACCTGCTCTGACCATGAATACCTGGTTGAATACTTAGATGGTATTGGGGTATTTTGATTTTTATGTGACAGTTCCTTTGGGCATGCCTCCGTTGTATGACAGATCCTGACACTTATTAGAATGCCCTTTTGTTACATGTTTTCTAAAAAATAAAAAAGCATTAATTTGCCACTCTGGGAAATACTGTTGTTTACTCTGTTTTCTAGGAGTCAGACTGCTGAGACAAAAGCTTCTGGTTTGGTTAAATTTGGGTAAATCGCCACAGGTTAGATTCCTAGATGCAGTGTCAGTGCTGGTCATCAGTAGTGTAACAAGCAATCTCAATTGTAAGGATTATTTCCACCCCACCCCACCCCAACTAAAATTTGGTAACTTGTGATTTCTGGTTTTTGTTTGAAAGTGTTTTGCTGAGGAAGCAGCCTTGTTTAAAATCTTAACTTGGCAACACTTAGGTTCTCAAGGGAACATCAAGAATGACATATAATAAAGCTTCATAGGACAGCACTAACTTGTAGCTTTGGACTTGCATTGTGAACACAATACATCTGGCTAAAAAAACAAATATTGACTGTTAGTTAAGAGTATGTCTTAGGGCAGAAAGTTGGATCACAGCAAGCCTAGTGTATACATTTCCTTATTATGCATTTGAGTTGTGCCATGCTAAGTGAGTTTGTCCAAAGGAAAACAGAACTAACAAAAGCCTATACCTAGGGCTTTTAAGGAAACTTTTGTTTGAAGATGGGAGAAGTCTAGTCTTTACTTTCCCTGGTAAACTGTGATAATCACTTGAAGGAACTGCATAAAAAGACTTTATGATCAGTTTTGATTTTGTAGGTGGCTTATATTGTTTTAGTCTTCAAACTAATGTGTGGTTCTACATATGCTCTCACTTCTGGAATTACTGCCTGTGGTTTGGAGGAAGGGTGACTTTGGGAAGAGAATAGTGTTTGTGAGTTGAAAGGAGAATACTTGTACACGTTCCCAGGACATATGTTAAAACACAATTGGGACATTTTGTTACCTTTTCAGCTTCACACTTTTGGTGTATTTTTTAGTGTACCTTAGGGTAAAACAGTCTGTACTTCTGGTTTTTAATATGATAATTGAGGAAGCAGGAATTCAGCTTTTTTGTATGCTGCAGAATTTGCCCTTGAGTAACCTGTATACAAAGTGAATTTAAGAAAATAATAAAAGGTTGTTCAAGTTGTCAATATTGCATTAGTCAACATATGTGAATTTAAATTGTCTAGATGAACTGGAGATAGTCTGAAGAAAATGACTTGCAGATTCCAGCACGATCTGGATGTCGTCCCAGTTGTGGTGTTGGTTGATTTTTGACTGAGGAAGTGAGAGCTCATGCAGCAAATAAAGTAACTTCTTTTCAGACTGGAAATCCTTATTCTCATGTGCACAGAAAGTGACCAAAGTTCAGGAAATGAGAAGACATATCATCTTTACTATGAAGTGGTAGAAATTTGTGATAGCTTTTTATTTTATTGGAATTGCGTGTATAAGTATGTTTGTATATTCATTGTTGATCTGCTGATAGTTTAGTTACCAGTGATCTGAAGGACGGTGAATTTTGTCATGCTGCTTGAGACAAGGCTTGGACTTTTAAAAAAGGGTGGGTGTTCTTAATTTTCAGGTTTTGCCAATATTAATTCTGAAATGTTTGGATAAAATGCTCAGCAGTTTTTTGGTTTTATTTCAGGAAGATAAGTGTTGTTGGGCTCTAAATTTTTTGGAGTATGCATATGTGCTGCTAACCATGTGTTCAGCAGCAAATGCATTCTGAAATATACTGATGTGTTGCCTTTTTAACAGTGCTTTCTCACTGTATTTGTATAACTTGTTTCTTCATGCATGGTTTTCTCACATGTACTATAGCTGAGGAAAGTCATGTGTTCAGTCCTAGTTTAACAGTATGCTGAACCTGCAAAAAGTAGGAAGATACTTTCTTGGAGGGTAGGTAGATACTAAAACCTCATGTACAGGTTTGCTCAGGAGAATGTTTTCCATGTACTATGTTATTGATAAAGTATTGAGCTGAAGGATTTGTTGTATGACACTTTCTCACTTTGTGTTTGAGTAGTAGACCTATCGAGGTGGATAGCCTGTTTTCTTAAATAGGTAAATTTAAAATAGTTACTCTTCCTACTAGTTAAAACTTTGTAATTGAATAAATAGGCATTGCTGTTAGTGTACTTTTAGTAAGATATGGTACTTGCCGTATATAGGTCTCTCTTTTAACTCTGCCAAGTTGGGTGGTAATTAAATTCTCACCTTCTTATGGCATTAAA
The DNA here is from genome assembly GCA_035590275.1 of Ibycter americanus. Classification (NCBI taxonomy): domain Eukaryota; kingdom Metazoa; phylum Chordata; class Aves; order Falconiformes; family Falconidae; genus Ibycter; species Ibycter americanus. Next base: position 47,479,684 of record JAVJGI010000040.1, read on the forward strand.
ATGCCTCAGTGTCATCCAATTCTTAACAGAAAAGCATCCATGTTGGTTTGCCTATGCCAAGTTTCAGGGTGTGTTTTAGAGTTTTGTGGAGACTCTGCACTGCTGCTTATCATGTTGCATCTGGTTTATTAATCAGTGGAAGACCTCAGTTATCTGCCCTGCTGTTTTCCTCATGCATCTCTTCTTGCATCTGATGCACCTGTGCTTCTGCTGACTGATCTTGCATTTCATTGTCTTGTTCTGAGCTTCTGCTTGGCTCATCAACAGTTTGCTCCTTTAGTGGACCTTGTTTGTCAGCTCCTTCTATCAGATTAGTACAAGCATTATTGTTCATGTATGTGTGCACTGAATATTTTATATTAGCAATATTTAATTTTATAAGGGTTTTTGGAACTGCAACTTTCAGCTACCTGTTTTGAAGATACTTCTCAGTAAATCATCTATACATTTTTTTGTCATCTAGGTTTTTTTATTTACAAATAAAGGAAAGTTTATTATTTTTTAGGAAATTGTAAGGTATAAAACTTTAGCTACCTAAACTTAACATTTTTCTATGTTACTATTTTCTGAACGTCTCACTTTAATGCTTTATATAGTTACCACAGTAATAAACAGAAGTGATTTGCATTTTATTAGAATTTTTTAATTTTTTTTTTTTTTTCAGGAGATGTATGAAGTTGCCAAGAAACTTTGCTCCTTTTGTGAAGGTCTTGTACATGATGAACATCTTCAACATCAAGGCTGGGCTGCCATAATGGCCAACTTGGAAGATTGTACATACTCTTACCAAAAGCTACTTTTCAAGTTTGAAAATGTATATTCAAGCTATTTGCAGTCCATAGATGATATCAAGTTGAAACTTACACAGTAGGTTTGCCATTAAATTCAGCCTCATTGTTTAAAGTTACTCTATTTTAAACTTCTTTTGTGTGTTATCTCTCTGATGCTAGTTCTAATTAATCAAGCATGTATTTGTTCATTTGATTACGTGTCAAGGAGAACATTCTTTCTGTTCTATGCTAGTCTTTTTTTTTTAAACTGACATTTTTTTCCTTGTATTCATCAGCACACAGAAACCTGTATTGAATTAGGTGGAAGGTATGCTCATTAATAAACAGCTGTTTAAGAGCTTCAGTCCTTCCAAATGTGCGGTAGAAACAGCTAGATAATAAATGTAGACGTTAATCAACATTTTAAAATACATATTTGCACTTTCAAATTAACTGCTTTTTAACACACCTGAGTAGATATTAAGAATGATGATCTATGTTGAAAGTATGAAGTTATAACACAAATTTTGGGTGTACATCTATACCTTTGAGGGAGTGTGTGTGTATATATATGTGTGTGTAATTGTGTCCTGCAAACTATGGATATTACTTCAAGGAAAATCTTTGGCATCTCTCTGGTTGTTATAGTATTACGGTATTTCCATGAGTGCTTTGCCTAATAGAATGTAAGTGAATGCTGAATATTGAAAGAAATAAAGCATAAATAGGTTTTACCTTTAAAAGAAAAAAAGTTGAACCTCATAGCTTTCATCAGATATATAGAAACAAATGAAACTGTGCAAAAATAGTTGGCCAGAGGGTACCCAATCTTTGCTAGTAAGCGTTGGTATCTGTGCAGATTGGAAGCATAAGTCCCAGTTGTGAGTTTAAAAAAAAACAACCCAAAACCCAAAAGCAAACCAACAAACAGAGCATATCAGTTTATCAGACTGTCCTTTTTCTCATTGCATTGTAAACATAAGCTTATTTGGAAATTTGGAAGAGTTCATATTCAGCAGTGAAAGAGCAAAAATTCTGTTTTCACTGTCCTCCCATGATGCTGATACTGAACACTGTATTTTGAAAGGGCAGTCACCAAATTAATTTTGAAATCTTCTTCAGTTCTAAAATAAATAGTACTTTATATTATGGGTGGTTTGTGTAGAAGTTTTTATGTCACATTGGCTTGTAGATACTGATTTTTTTTCTTTTCACCCTTTTTAAAAAAGCTTGGGTTCTGCTGTTTCGATCATGGCCAAGATACCACTGCTGGAGTGCCTAACGAGACATAGTTACAGAGAGTGTTTAGGACGACTGGATTCTTCAGCTGACCATGGAGGGGCAGAAAGTGAAGAAACTGAGGATGGCAAATCCGCTGAATTGGTGCTTTATTCTGATATATCTAAAGTGAACAATAAATCAATGTTAGCCTCATTTTGCAAGTCAGTTGAACATTCAGCTTTGGAAGGCACAGATCCTGAAAATGTAAAAGATGATAAGGAATCTGGTCAAAATGCTACTGTCCAGGACAATGAAACGTCAGTAGAATTGAAAGATGGTGATCAGCCTTCCTTCAATGTGTCTTTGTTAGACTGGATAAATGTTCAAGATAGACCTAATGATGTTGAATCGCTGGTCAGAAAATGTTTTGATTCTATGAGCAGGGTAAGTTAATAATTTCTTAAAAATTGAATGTTACTGTTTATTTTCCAGATGCCAGCGCTTTTGAAGCGACTCAACTTTTTGTAACTCATTTCTCAGATAACTTTCTGAATGTAGACCAAAGCAGAGACTGGGGGTGGATGCGAAGTATTTTAAGAGTTCTTGAGCGTTAAGAATTTGACCTTTAGGAAAATGTGTAATTTCACAATGAATGCTTGTTATCTGGCTTGTTTCTCAAATAGTCATTTCTGTTGGAAAGCCAGTAGCTTCTTGTAGTTTATAAGCAAAGTGGCTTTACATCTATTCTTTCTTTGCCTTTTTCATAGAAATTATGCTTGTAATGAAAGTAAAGATTTTTTCTGGACCAAAGTTAATGTTCTTTGTATTAAAAATACCAAAGCCTTTATTAAAACATAGGACAAATTCATGTGGTTAATTATGATAAATTTACATTTTATATATGTATATGCATCCTTCATTAGCTGATACAGATGTACTCGGAAGAGTCGAACATGTCAGTTCATATATCTGATGCTGCTAGAATAAAATGTTGCTCACTTTCTTTATTTTCCAAATGATTATTTGAACCAGTGAGCATTTTAACTGTTTAAAACCTTTTGCCTTGGAGATCATCTTTCACTGTAGCTTAGATTTCTTACGTTGTTTAGCCTTGTTTGCATGTGTATAACTATACTATCACAACTCAATATAACTTAAAGATAACAATTTCTGTTGTCTTTGATGCTTTATTTTCTCTGTAGGGTAGGACTGGAAGACTGTCTCAGTTATGTCTAAACTCTATCTGTTGTAGGGAACATTATGATGTGTTCAGTTCTGTACAGTAATTTTTCAGTTCTGTCTTAAAAGGAGTTGGAGAACTGGGTGTAGCATTAAGGGCTGCTTAAGATTTTGAGCTCTCTAAATGTTAGTAGTACAGGAAAGGCTAAGAGTAAGATTGGACTTTCAAGTTTTTTTTTCTTTAGCAAAAACAATATTCAATTTCTTGTGTGAAAGACTTCCTGATTGCTGAAATCTGAGACAATCCTCTATCCTGTTGAATAATGCTACAAGGTGCTTTCTACTGGTTTAAAACAAGAGTAACAAAACCCTGTAGTTAGGTTGTGAGAGAATAAATTCACTTTCTACATAATATTAATGGGACACAAATGTAATGTCTTCCAAGAAGTCAATATTTGAAGACAGACATTAAAAAGCTGCTTCCAAATAAATTATTGTGATACTAAAGGTAGAAAAATGAAAAAATAACCACCTTAGTTAAATACTTATGATACCTTTTTTGATAGCTTATAGTCTTACCTGATATACATCACATGTTTTAGAGAGGCTATCTTGTAATTGTGTGTATTTCTGTCCTTGTCTTATCTAAGGCTAGTCAGAAATGCTGTTTCAACTACTATAATTGTTTTGTAACTTAAGGTGATTTTTGTAGGGAAATAATGTGATTGTTCTTGCAAAAATGAAGTTTTTTTGTTTTCTTGGTATAAGGAGCATTGACAGGTAGGGAAAACACATTAGTCAGACTATTGTGGCCACCACCAGAACAACTGTAATTGATCGATCTCAATCTGTTGTGGTTCACAAAACCCCCAAAGCTTTGAAGTAATGTGATAGTTCCTAGCTTTCCTTAGGAAGACATCAATGTACTCTACTTCGATAGCAACACAGACAAAAGACTGAATCTTTGCCTACCTTTGATTTAGAATTAGTTTGAAAACAGAATTGGCCTGTAGCTGGAAAAAAAAGAAAATACTAAGTATCTTGCAACATGATTGTGCTTTTAATATTTACTTGAGATGACACTTTAGCATAGCAAGCTACAATAAAATGGCACTAATATATTTTTTTAAACTGTTGTTTTTCCTGCATTCTCCCCATGCCCTTTCCTTCTTGGAAATATGAACCATACAAATGGGTTATGATTGCAATTCTTATTTGAAACTGAATTCAGGTAAGATTTTCGTGAAAATATAAAGTATCAGAGTATGAGCTTTATACCTTTGATACTGGTAGTCATGGCAGAACTGGTGGGTTGCACAGTGTTGCTAGGTATCTGGTTCTCCCAGCCTCTAGGTGTTTCTACAAAATGATGCTTCTAAGTACAGAAACCTAGGCTGCAGTAAAAACAGTGGGTAAGTAGGAGCTAACCAGGTGTTTCTGTTAAGTGCAGTTATAGCCACTTAAATAGAAGGCTAGAAGAGAAAGAGACTTTTAAAGATGAGCAGTATTACCTACCAGTGAAAGTAGAGCTGAGTGCTACTGTTGCAGTTAGGTAAAAAATGGGATAAAAAGAACAGATGGAGGAAATAAATTACAGGGTGGAATGCGAGGAATAGGTGTTCTTTGTAAAAAGGGGTAAAACACAACTAGTTTATAAAAGTAAAAAGAAGAAAACCCACCATATTCTTCATTATTTTATCTGCTAAGAAATTGTTCTGGATGCTGCAGTGGAGTAATTTAAGGTGCCACAGGGAATAATCCTGAACAGGATGGCAATGAAGACGATGCTATAAAAACAATCTGGTTTAATCTGAGAAACTACTACTGGTTCCTGAAGATGGACAACTCACTTGAGAAAGACCAAGATTCATAAGACCTTTCATAACGTACTAAAAATTAGCCTTTGCTGTTTCCAGAGAACTTCAAAGTATTTTATCACATTAATAATAATATTAATTCTGAAAAGTTCTGGGATAATTGCTAGGTTTTGCTACATCCCTCTGTGGTCTTTGTTTGGATTTTTTTTGTTTTGTATGTTGAGAATAAAAGACATTATTATTTGTAGTTGCTTCTTAATTTGTAATGCTTTTTGTCTTCGGATTCCTCTCTGTACCCTGGGGGGGTGTTTCCATAATGAAAAAGTGCTGTGTTGGAAAGCTTTTATACAGTTAAATAATAGATTAAAGGGAATATAGTACTTTTATGACTAAAGATTAACACAAATAAGTGCCTTCCCTTTTGAGAGTTAATTTTTGCACTCTGTAAGTGGCATATACCATGCGTGTGAGCAAAAGAAGCTAGTGCTCTGACAGCTAATACGACTTCACAGGATAGTGTCCTTTTCTCTAGATTGTCGTATAATAGATGGCACACCATAACCATTTTGGATAATTTTGGACAAATTTGTCTATATTCAGCTAACACGTAATGACTAACATGTAAATATATTCCAGGTTTTGACTAAATTCTGTCCTACATAAGCCATTGCAATTACCTATGTTGTTTCTAGAACTAAGGAAATAGACTGCTTTATTTCACTACCCTTCTAGTGAAACTTGAAGAGTCACCCTTAAAATCTGTGGACATTGGTAGCCTCTTAATGTTTCAAACACAGCTCTTGTTCTGGATAATGGCCTGTGAAGGAATATGATGAAATAATCTAAAAAATGTATTTATTAGGAAATACATTAGCAAAAAGCTTTACAAAATATTATTTTTCCCTAGCTTGTTTTCCAGTTACTTAGAACTAATCTGCTTGTCTAAGGAATCAGCTAAAACATTCCTTTAGCGGGAAAAGGCTAATGGGTCTTGCAGCTTTTTCACATCTCCCACTGAGTCACGTTCATCGCTTGTTTTGTTTGTAGCTGTATGGACTCTGATCTAGGGTAGACTGTCCGTTAGTTTTAAACTGCCTCTTCCCCCTGCATGCTGCCTTGTCCCCTCAACTAATGTCCCTTCCCTTTGTAAGGATCCTGATTTCTATGATAGTCTGGTTGGAATACTTCAAAGAAATTCGTGCTGTGGTACAAAATCCACAAACTTGTTAATTCAGCATTATGGAAGAGATGACAGAGGTAGGCACATATTAGACTAAAAAAGAAAGAAGAAAAATATTAAGGTTATAAAAACTCATTTAGTTAGCTTGCATCACCTTTTACTATGTCAACTGCTAATAAACTTTTTTTTTTTATTTTTTTTTTATTTTAGCTTGATCCAAGAATCATCCAACCCTTTCTGGCAGAATGTCGCCAAACTATTGCCAAACTAGATAATCAGAACATGAAGGCTATTAAAGGCCTTGAGGATAGGCTCTATGCATTGGACCAGATGATAGCAAGCTGCAGCAGGCTGGTGAATGAACAAAAAGAACTTGCTCAGGTAATACACTATTGTGTGTGCAACATTGGAATATGGTAGATTTTTGATATGTGTATGCTGTTAAAGATTACAATGAAACAATTGCATGTCTTAATGCAGGATAGTGTTCAATGTATCACACTGGAGATGCTCAAAAGATGCTATATTCATTATAATTTGACATTTAAATATTGGTAGTTTTTACATCTCAGTCATATGTTCAGCTCATAACTCCAACTACCGCATTAATTTAAATACTTTTTTAAACCATCAAGCCATTTGGAAATGCAACAGTAGGTGATGGACAACACCAGAAATTAAATATAGGGCCTATATTTATGTCACTTGATCTGTACTGGAGAAGAAGTCACTTTACAAAATAAAAATGTCTACCTTAAAATGTCCTAGACTTAACGCACTAGGAGCATGCAGAGCTGTAGTTCACTGCATATTAAGCTGTCATTATTTTCATAGCTAAACTATTTCTTTCAACATTCTCTTGGTTATAATTTGGAAAAATATATTTAACTCTGATTCTTCTAATCAGCATTCTCATAAAAGCACCAGTGTAAACTTGTCAGCTTCTGAGATACATCAGGATACGGTATTGTTTCTGGAATGGAATACATCTAGTCTATTTTCTTTTTAGAAATCAGATTTCTTCTGGCTGAGTGAGAATCACTTAGAATATGGTAAAATTTAAAAGTATTTTCAAAGTTTTTAAGGTGTTTCTTGTTGTGTTAATGTATCATGTTAAATCTAGTGAATACTTTACAAACAGGTTGTGCCGTATTAGTGTAACATTTTGCACATTAATGTAGAAAGCTACTAAAAATAGGATCTGATGAAGTTGTCTGACAGCTGTAAATTTTGTAGATATTTAATTTAAAGCTTATTTGAAAAATGTTTTTAACAAATATTCTTAGCTTAAGGAAAAAAAACCATCTGAGTTAAATATTAACTTAGCATCTATCCATACATATCTTTGTCAAGTTTGTCTAAATTCCACCTGATTTACACCTACATTTAAGAGCAGACAACTTTTTGCTAATAGACCATCAAAGACAGCCTGTAGTTTGCAGTTGCTCATATGCCGGAGACCAGGATGCTGTGAATTGATTCATCTTTGCTAGTTCATCCAGTCTGTCATAAAACAGAAAAAACCTCAGTAATGGAAAAGGAAAATGATGCACGAAATAGGTGTTGTGGTCAGGTGGCATGTCCTGAACTCCTTGTCACACCAACTAATTCATTAGTTTGTTCTTAATACGTTGTCATCTTCTGACCTTTGACTAGATCTAGAGTCAAACAAACAGAACCAGGTGGTTGGTGAGCTACTCCACTGTCCTTTTATCCTTTCTCTTGGTAACGTTATTTAGCTCATGTGCCCTTCCATGGAGTTAGCTTTTCTTTTTCTGAGGGGGCATGTTTTATTTTCTGAACTGAAAAAGGGAGCTATGACCCTACTGCATTATATACTTCATTAGTTGGAAAAATTGAGGACCTTCAGGTTTGAGTTGTGGAGGGATTTTCTGTTATCATTATGGTCTAGAAATAGAAAACCAGCTAGAAAATCAGAACTTCAGCTGGAGATACAGAGTAAGTGCTAAGTAAGTTAAATTTAATTTTGAAGGGAAATACTGAGTCCTCGGTGACTTGTCACTTAACAGTATAGAATGAGGGAAGAGGTAATGTGCTTAATGGTTGATCACCATCTTGTAGTGAGATGAGAAAGTGGTGTGCCTGCACTAGACAGTGTAATTTGAAGTAATAAGAGATTTTGATTAAAGACTATTTTAAATGTAAAATATATAGCTCCTTTTTAATGACATTTTACAGTGCCATATCAAAGCTTCTTTATTAAATACAGTTTCTGTGAAGAGCTTCAGTTAACTTTATACCCTAAGATTGTCCTTCAATGCCTTGTTTGCAACTGAAGGTATGTTAAAATCTGTATGTGGTAATTATCTGATGTTCAGATTTTCACCATTACATTGGAGCTGGGACTGAGAAGAAAAGCGTGAATTTCTCATTTCTCCTTACATATTAGTATATTATTAGTTAGGAGGAAGTGAATAATATTGCTCCCTTATCTTGGGATGGCCAGAGCCCCCTTTTGAGGTGGAGAGAACTGGGCTAACAGTGGTGTAGGACCCAAGCTTTCTGCTGCATCTTCTGGCTGCTGCGTAAAGGTGGGTGCTACCAGTACTTCTGGCAGCATTGTTTAAAAGCGGAGCCTGTCTTCAGGTAATTCCAATAAGTAAGTTTAGGAGTAAGTTTGTGCTAAATATCAGTCTTTCAGTGTTTATATTGTAGGACAGTGCTAAATCCAAGGGAATTTAGCATGATGGAAAAGCTGCTCTTCCATTCTGGTACTTGGTTGTCCAGTGCTGTGAGCGGTGATTTTAGCTATGTTTTCCCTCTTCATGGGAATGAAGAGCCCACCTCAAGTTTACCAATCCCACTTTTGAGCAAGATGCCTAAAAGTCAGCTGGAAAGATACTTTTTCACCTCATTTAAATGTTACTGTAAATTTACAGTTTGTACCTTCTGGAAGACTTGTCAGACTTTAGCTTTCAAATCTTCATCTTTGCCTTTTTTTATAAATTGTCTATTTTGTTACTTACGATAGTCCTGGTTTCAGCTGGGATAATTTTCTTCTTAGTAGCTAGTACAGTGCTGTGTTTTGGCTTTGGTGTGAGAACAATGCTGATAGCACACTGATGTTTTCAGTTGTTGCTGGGTAATGTTTTTACTAAATCAAGGACTTTTCTGTTTCTTGGGCCCTGCCAGCGAGAGGGCTGGAGTGGCATGGGAAATTGGGAGGGGACACAGCCAGGACAGGTGACCCAAACTAGCCAAAGAGGTATTCCATACCATATGATGTCATGCTGAGTATATAAACTGGGGGAAGATGAAAGAAGCTGGGGGGACATTTGGCATTATGACATTTGTCTTCCTAGTAACAGTTATGTGTGATGGAGCCCTGCTCTCCTGGACATGGCTGAACACTTGCCTGCCGATGGGAAGTAGTGAATAAATTCCCTGTTTTGTTTTGCTTGCATGTGTGGCTTTTGGTTTTTGCTATTAAGTTGTTCTTATCTCAACCTTCAAGTTTCATATTCATTCCAGTTCTCCTCTCCATCCCTCTGGGTGAGGGGGAGGCGAGCGAGTGGCTGCGTGGTGCTTGGTTACCGGCCAGGGTTAAACCACAACAATGATACAGGGGTTTTTAAGAACAGTCAGTTAGAATATGATGGTGTTTGGGTTTTTTTTTGTTTTTTTGAACTTCAATTAATTAAATGTTTGTGGCTAAACAAGTGATTAAGTGTACTATCACATGCTTTTATTCCTTAATGTATTTGTGTCTTAGGAATTATTGTCATACCAGTTTTAGCAGTTGTTTGGGTACCGTTTGGAAAAAATTAGATGGTTGCAAGATATTAGAGGTGGTATGATGTTACTCAATCAGATGATAGTCTGCATAGAAATCTAAGAAGAATGATGAAGTTCGAGGTTTTAATTATATTTTTAAAATGAAGAGTTGTGTATTCTTAAAGGTGCTCACAATTGGTGTGATAACTGTTAATATTCAGTGTTGTCTGGAAAAAACCCTAATAGTTTTCCTTTACATCACACCTTCCAGCGGTGAACTGTTTCTGTTCATAAAGAAATAAAGTGGAGGTGCTTGTTGTGGTTTTGGCTGAGATAGAGGTAATTTTCTTCCTAGCAGCTAGTACAGTGCTGTGTTTTGGTTTTGGTATGAGAATAATGTTGATAACGCACAGGTGTTTTAGTTGTTGTGAAGTGGTACTTACTTAAAATCAAGGACTTTTCAGTTTCCCATGCTCTGTCAGTGAGCAGGTGCACAAGAAGCTGGGAGGGAGCAGAGCCAGGGCAGCTGACCAGAACTAGCCAAAGGGATGTTCCATACCATAGGACATCATGCTCAGTATATATATAAACTTGGGGGAGTTAGCTAGGAGGGACCGATCGCTGCTTGGGGACTGGCTGGGCATCGTCAGTGGGTGGTGAGCGAGTTTGTGCATCACTTGTTTTTCTTTAGTTGTATTTCTCTCTTTTTGTTACCTTCTTTTTCACTATTATTATTATTATTATATTTCAACTACTAAACTGTTCTTATCACAACCCACGGATTTTACCTTTTTTCCAATTTTCTTCCCCATCCCACTGGGGGAGAGGAAGGAGTGAGCAAGTGGCTGCATGGTACTTCATTTGCTGGCTGGGATTAAACCACAACAGTACTTTATAGAACAAGGATAAGGAACATCTCGGTGGTAATCCCAGTGGCAGTATTTCTATTGGAAATTGTAGGCTTATTTTCCCCAGGCCTGAAAAAGCTGATGTTCTATCCAGAATTTGAGTTGACTTTCTACTCCAACCTTAGTTTCATTATTAAAATTCAAACCAAACTTAACCCACAGAACAAAGCAATTTGGTGCTAGGCACCCTTCTGGCTTAATTTGCTAGTCCCTGGATCTGCCTTAAGAGTTCTTTTGTTTCCAGTCAGCCTTTTTAATTAACTGACTATTAAACAGCCCTTTATATGAAAAATTTCATCTTGAGTTATGTGGTTGAATAGTTGATCTCCAGCCCCTAATGCTTAATATAGAAATCTGTTTTGTTAAATTAAAAATCTGTTTTCTCTTTGGAAGCTGGGATCTGTAATGAGCATATAGAACTGCGGTCAGTAGGTGGCATTATGTAATAAGAGTATGCCTCTAGAAAACTTGGAGCCTCTCTAATCTTTCAGTGTGATTCTGCCCAATAGCTTATCCTTCCCAGCATATTCTTACTTGATTTTATTTTTTTTTTTTAAATTTCCCTGTTTAGCAGTTTAGCTTTTCAGAACAATTTGTTACATCCAAATGCATTTGCATCAGTTAGGTACAGAGAAGTGTTACTCTTTTATTAACTCTGTTGAACATAATAAAAAAAAAAACCTGGTTAACAGATTACCTTCTTGATTCTGAGCTTGTTGGGAAAGGGCTTTGTCATTCATATTCTGTACTTTTATTTTTCTTCTGCTTTTTGTTACATTGAAGGAAACATTAGATTTATAGGTTTATAGTGATTCAGGGTCTTTTCAGTTGCTTATTACATCACTGACTGCCTTTCCTGTTGATTGTTTGAACTTCAATCTAAAATGTTTTTAAAAATTCCTTATTGCTGCTTCTTTGATTTGGAAATAGTCATTGGGAAAAATCCGTAAAAGTATTATCATACCTGTTTTTCAGGAGCCTTCTTAGTTTGACTATGATGCTTAGGTCATGAATTCTGTCATCTGATCAGGACCAGAAAGGCAAGAACTTGTGAGAACAATTGGTTATTTGGATTTTGAACTTTTCCACACTTTGTTGGTGTTAACCCCCACCTTGTCTTTCTGCAGTTTACTGCAGTTTTTCTTAACTGGCCTTTTTCCTAGTATGTTGAGATTTTGCTTTCTGATTTGCATACTATTTTAAAGATGGGTCCACAGATACAGAAATAGCAAAAGATATTCAAATTTTAAGAATAGCCTTTTGAAACTGAGAGTAAAGCTGGAAGGGATTTTTTACCTCACTGCATCCAGTTCTGTGTAACTTCAGACTCTATGCCATGTGATTCATTTAAAAAGCTTATTGATCTGCTATTTAAAAGCAATTATTTTCTTGACTTTTCTATTCCTGTTGCAAAGTTGTGTGGAATCTCATTGTCCTAATGTTTATAAGCATCTGCTAATCTCTGATCTGAAAGTGTACTTGGCTTGTTCAAATCTGTATGCTGTCATGTCTATACAGCCTTTCATTGCGGTACTTGGTAATTCCCTAATGATTATCGCAGCATATTTCTTCCATGTCTTTGTCTTCCTTGACTAAACAGCCCAAGTTCTTTTGATGGGGCTGTCCTTTTCTTTATCTTAATAGTGTTCTTCCCGCCTTTTCTGGTTTCCATTGACTTGGCACAGTTAAATGTTTGCAGCCCGCTTGGTTTCGCAGAGGGTCCTCACTCATTCATTACCTGAGTTGCTCAAAGTTCAGTAAATGGTTAACTTCAGTATTCTTTTCCATCTTCAGTGTGCATCTTCCTTGTTTTCTTTTCATTACATTTAATATACTTGTTTGATACTTCGATTTCTGTGCTGTTCTCGGTGGGATATAAATATTTATTGCAGGCTTTGCAAATGCGTTTTATAGCATCTTATGACAAGATTGCTTTACATTCAACACCAAATCAGTAATGACTGGTTTCAGTTTTCAGCAGTTTTGTATAACTGTCTGTGGTTTGGTGTTCTCATCAACTTCAGCTTCAGAAAGAAACACTTAAAACTATTGTCTGGTTTTGAATTCTTTAGTAAGAAAACAAAGGCTTAATAAGCAAGTTTGTAGAACTACACAGTGACCACTGATGTTCAAGCAACATGTCAGACACATGGTATGAATGTGGACAAAATCAGAGCTAAAATTGGTGGTGTTGCATGGTATTTTCTTGCCTAAAGAACCACATTGTTTCCAGCAGTATTCTGTCTCACCTGTTGAATGTGATGAAGGAGACAATGGCCCAGCACAGTAGTTATGCCAGCAGCCCCCTGTCTTCCCTGTCTCTTCTGTGTATGTGTACATATGTTACTTCCTATAATCAGCCATCTAAGAGGTGTTTATCTAAGGCAGTTCATCTTCCCTGTTTTGCCGCCTGCCCTTTTAGGGGTTGTCTGTTACAATCTACAACAGATAATTCTTTGCCATGCCCAACTCCTGCATGCAAATAAGGTGTCTAGATGTCTATATCCAATCTTGGCTCTCAAGAATAATTAGTTTCATGTATGAATTTCCTTTTGCAAAAAAAGTGTATTCTTTAGCCCACAGTAGTACTGAATATGCTCTAAGTTGATGTTAAGTCCTGCATATGCTAGAAGTTAACAAGCTGGTTGTTTGCAGAAATTAGAATGATGGCTGATGCCCTCCATTCCAGTAGTTAACTTTTCGACTGCATTAACTTTTGTGATCTTTTACTGGCATTGCTTATTTGTGTGAAGTTCTTATAGGGTTGTATCAGAGGGAAATATCAAATAAGATTTATTTGGACTAGAATATAGGATGAAAAGAAAGCAACTTTGACACTTCTTTATGTAGCATTCTGTTACACTCAATGGTTACAGTAAGTTTATTAAGATGCTTGCATTCTTACAGAGAAGATAGATCACTTTCATGCTTTTTGATTGTCACAAAGCTTGCATAACAAAAGTGTCTCTTTTCCCCTAGGGATTTTTGGCTAATCAGAAGAGAGCTGAGAACTTGAAAGATCCTTCTGTGCTGCCTGATTTGTGTTTGAGTCATGCAAATCAGCTGATGATTATGTTAACTAATCACAGAAAACTGTTAGATATTAAACAGAAATGTACCACTGCCAAACAGGAGCTTGCAAATAATCTACAAGTCAGACTGAAGTAAGTTACAACTTTTCAACGTTATATTCCTTCCACTTGCATCAAGACTTTAAAGAATATGTCTTAAGAAAATCTTTGGTAATGCATAGAGTTTTTCTTAATGGAGAGAAAATAAAAGTTGGATTACTTCAGTTTTTATATGAAGTTATTTGTAAGTGTGAAACAAGGTATTATTTTAAGAGAGACTTTTCTTGGAGTTTAAATGGTCTTCATATCAATAAAATAATATCTAAGAACCCACAGTCATGTCTCCTCTCATCAACCTCAGAAGCAATCAGTAGCATATTTTAAATTTGTATGGTAATCATTGATGTTTTCAAAGGATTATAATAAACATAAGTGAAACACTCTTCAGTGGCTTGTGATCATGTCAAAGCAGAAAAACATGCCAGTAGTTTGATTTACTTGTAATTCATGAAAAATAATTGTATCTAGTCACAGCCAATAAAAATGGCAATTTTTCATGTAAGCATCGTTACTATATAACATGGAAGGCAGTAAGTAGTCTGTATTTCTCAATGTGAAATAGTTTTTCACACTACTGCACTTAATTAAGCTTTAGATAATTTGTCATGTCAGACACATAAGAAAAGTATACAGACTTTAGTAATTTTTGGAAGGAAAAAAATTATGCTAGCAGCTACCAATTAGGCAGTGTTGTGATCCTGTTAGACTTGCATGCTGGATATCCATCAAGTAGACTTCTTTTTTTCCTCTTGAAGAGATTGGAGCTCATGTAGATGAGACAGGTGCAAGGTGCAGGAAGGAGTAAAGCAAAATCCGTAGTGCACTCGCAGCAATGATCCTGTTGTGTTTGTAAAATAAATTACTGCTAAGTAAATGGAAAAGTGAATTTGTCTTTGTTGCCTATGCATGTGCTCTTAGTCCAATGAAAAGATGACATTTTATGTAATTTTTCACTGTAGCAGGTATTTAGGGGTGGTACGTAGAACCTAGATTGCCGTAAATACCACTTTCATTTCTTATATTTTGAAGTATAGTATTTATGTATTTGTGTAGTATACGCTTAATTCATGAGTTATTAGAGGAAAAGACTTGCATCCCTTTGTAAGGAATGTGAGGTGTGGAAAGTGAATGCATACAGGATAGATCTCAAGAGAAGAATAAAGCATAGATTTAAAAAACCCCAACAAAACAACAAACCTCGAAAAAACAAACCAAAACCTAACCAAAAAAACCCCCAACACCCAACCTAAAACCAAACCAGCTCCCACTTTCACCAACCCTGCTACCCCCTAAAACAAACAAACAAATAAAACAAAAGAAAAAATCATACAAAAAAAGCCATTATATTTTGGGTCAAACCAAAGGTGATTTTAGCTTGTCTTCAGTAGCAGTAGCAAATGACCATAATGGGGGAATCTAATAATGAGGAAAAAATGAACTTAACTATGTGTAGACATTCTTAGAGAAGAATATTATCTGATGTAGAAGCAGCTCTTCAGTTTTTAATTGCTGATGGAGGTTGTTCTCATAACTAGTCCAACTTCTCTTTTAATCCACAAACTCCTATTTTATGCAACTTCTGCAATTTAACTATATGTTGTGTGGAAAATATACATATTTTGAACTGGCCACTTGCTGACTTCACATAATACCCTCTTTTTATTTCTTACTACTGATTACTATAAGACAGTCAACAGTGCATATCTTGTAGTTTTTCTGTTAGTATTATGTTCCTAGTTGCTTAATGTTGACTTGTTTGTATTTGTTGTTTCACTTCAATTGTGTTAAATACAATTATTTTTGTTCTGTTACTTACGGGGTATGCCTCCACCTTATGCCTTCTCTGGTAGTAAAGTGCTCGTGATGTTTCCTCTCAAACACACCAGTTGATCACCTCTTCAGTAGTTACCCTGTGATTTAGTTATGTTGGTGGCTGTGCTTGAAGTTAATGTATTGATTGTTTCAATAAGATAATTGAAGATGTGGTAACAAGGTGTGAGAATTTGTGTGTTACACGGACTGTTATTTGTAGCGAGTGAGTAGGTGGTCTGACCTTCCCAAACAGTATTTTGATCTTATTTCTTTGACACTATTCTTACCCTTAATATTTCTTGCTAATGCTTTTCAATAACTATTTTTAAGATTTATAAACAAAAAGTATTTTCTTTCCTCTGGATGTACCAGCTTTTTTTTTTTAATTCTTCTGGAGAAAGTTACATTATCATTCCTACTAAGGTTATGTATGCTAAGAGCATTATTTGTCAAAAACAATACCTTAACTGAAATGGTGGTAAGCATACATTTTTTGAGCACTGATGTGGAAATCTTACTGTGAGAAATTAACGGGGAACTGCAAGGTGACTACAGATTTCTAAATTGCTTAGTACTTCCAGATAGCCTGTTGTTTTCCATGTAAATTGGTGTCATTGTTCAGTTTATCCAGACATGTTGCTAATATTAATGAAACTTAAATGCAAAAAAGATGACTAAGTTGTTATCTTCTAAAGTGTAACCTGCTTTTGTAGGTGGTGTTGTTTTGTAATGCTTCATGCTGACCAAGATGGAGAGAAACTACAAGCATTGCTTCGTCTTGTGACAGAGCTCCTAGAAAGGGTCAAGGTTGTAGAGGCTCTCAGTACTGTTCCTCAGATGTACTGTCTAGCTGTTGTTGAGGTTGTGAGGAGAAAAATGTTCATAAAACACTACAGGGAGGTAAGTAAGTAAAACTTCAAGACCCAATCTTTGTGTCAATGTATAAATTAACAACTAACTATGTATTTTCCCTTCCACAGTGGGCAGGTGCTTTAATAAAAGATGGGAAACACCTATATGAAGCTGAAAAGGCAAAAAGGGAATCTTTTGGTAAACTGTTCAGTAAGTACTTTGTCTTCTGTGAAATCAGAATTGTGGTTAAGTTTGACTTTTGTCTTTGCAGTTAAAATACTTTCATTATGTGGTAACTTAAATACCTGTATAATTTTTTTTAACTTAAATAGGAAATGCATGCAATGTGCCAGATGGTTCTACTATGAATAAAACATGTATCTATTAATTTTTCTATTAATCAAAATTATGAACTCTTTCATATAGATTATCCAAAATACTGTGAAAGTTCTGATTAGTTTAATGTTTCTAAAAGGTAAGATTTCTAATTATTACATTTGAATGCAGTTTCTGGTTGAAAGTGCTCTGTAAGCTTTACTGTTCTTTTAAATAACACTTTAAAAACCATTACTGAATATTTTGGTATTCCTACAACATCCTCTCTACTACTTCAGAAAAAAATGAAGAATGAAGACCCATGTCTTGAGCAGAAGTTAAAAAAAACCAACCCAACAAAACAAAAAGACAAGAAACTGATATTTTTTTTTTTCTGCAAAGTCTGCAGCTTATGTCCTGAATGAACTGCTAAAATAGAAATTTGAACAGAAGGTTGTCAAAATTTTGCAAAGGAAATTAGCAAGATTACAATGAAAATTTGAAAAAGGAGTTGAGGCTTTTGCAGGGCTGAATGTTAAGCAAAAAGAGGCTTCAGTGAAGTGAGAAGTTCTGTTTGGATGGTGGATTTTGCATGAAGTTCTGTGGTCACTTGCAATTTTATGTTGTCACCAAATGGCATAGTGATGGTTTCAAATTTACTTCTGCTATTAAACTGCAGTACCTTGTTTTCTCTTGAGGCATTGTTTGTATGTTGCACTTCTTGTTTTTTTTAATAACCATTTTTTTCTTTGCCCAGGGAAGTCTTTTCTAAGGAATCGTTTGTTTAGAGGACTTGACTCCTGGCCTCCATCCTTTTGTGTATGTAGTCAATATATTTTTGGGGTTTATTTCATTTTTATAAACAGTATTTTCATAAATCAAAAACCTAAGCTTAATTCATTCAAGCTATGTGCTTGTGGCATTGCTCTGACACATGAAGCTGGCAGCTAGTGCTCTCTGCAATTTCAAGTTACTTATATTATCATGGGTTCATAACTTGCAGTGTAGTGGGAGATTTGATACTTGATACTCCTTTTTAACAAGGAGTCTGTGGTACTGAACAAAAAATTGCTATTAATGGTGAGAAAAAAGAAGCCAGGAGGGATAACTTGATCATCTAATCCTCTCTTCTGAATAATAGAGCCATAAAATTAATTGGACAGTAAAAGCAAATAAAAGGTTTTTATGTTTTTTCTATAATTATTGAATGAGTAGAAAAGTATTTTTCTCTCTTTATTGGCTGATGACATGAAGGGCTGAAAAAGTATAGCTGTAATTAAGCATTGTCTGTAAAATTCTGTTTCATACAGCTTTCTTAATTCAGATAAGATACTCTCCCTGCTTCTAATGTTGCCATATCACTTTGCCTCATTTAACCTTTTCAGCTTCTCATTTTCAGCTTTTTTTCAAAAAAATTACTTGGAAAATAAGAATGCTACTCATTTCAGTGTTTTGCATACTGAATAACTGAATTAATACTTGACTGTGTGTTTAGCAGCACAATAAATAAAGCCTCAGTGCAATCTCTTATCCTTTAACTTTTTAAAGACATCCTTAATGTTTGTGAAGCTTGGTAACAGGGAAGGAGTTGGACTTAATGATCGTTGTAGGTCCCTTGCAACCTAAATACTCTATTCTGCTACTGTCTGAAGCATTATGGATAGCATTAGTGACTATAAATGTCTATTTTATTTTATTAGTGGGATAGGGCCAGACATGGTTCCTTTAAAAAAAAAGTATGAAATTTTTTTTGAGAGAAATCAGTTTAACACTAACTTTTCTCTGTTACTAATTAAGCTCTCTTAAATCCTTCCTTAGTTATCTTGATATTATTTACCTTAACAACGTGTAAATTTATGTCGTCTTAATACAGACACGAAAACCTCGCAGATTTGACAGTGAGCTTCCAGATATCTCATTAAGTGACTTGCAGTTTTTGCAGTCTTTTTGTCCTTCAGAAGTACAGCCATTACTCAGGTAAAGCACGTGTTTAAACTTTGTATGTTATGGAAATAGCTTTCCCCTGGTCCCACCCTCTTCAGCCCCCCTGCTCCAGTTCACTTTTCCTAAGGAACAGACAAGCATATTTTTTTGAACTGATACCATTCTTAAGGAATGGTCTTCACTAACTTAATGCAGACACATTATCTATATGCTTCATGTACTCAAGCACGAATGATTTGAATACATGTATTCTGTATTGAGATGTAAAGGATGTTGGACGTTGCTCTGAGCTGCCTTACAGCTAAAAACCAAAAAAATTTTTTGGCAGTTTTAAACTGAAATAAACTTGTAACTTTATGTATGTTTTTTTTTCAGATCAGAATTAAACTGACTGGTTTTTTTCACTTGCTCTTTAAGTGGTATTCTGGAGGAAGCAAACATCTTTAGCCCAGCATGAGATCATGGAGATCTCCTGTATTCAATTACTGCTTTTTCTCTAACAGATTGATTTTACTGAAAAGTTTATTCTTTAAGTGCCTCTGCTGTCTATCCATCATTTTGAGCAGAAGCTCTATTTCTGTTTCTTACCTCCCAATGAGGCAGACGCGCTCATGACAGGAAGGCTACTGTTTTGTCTCACAGGCAACTTAACAAGATTAGTTTCTTATCTAGAACTTGGAGATGTCTTTCTGGAAAAGTTGACTGTTAGAGTGGGCTTTCAAACTGGTATGTCTTAAACCTGTAGCAATCAGATAGAGAAATGCCAACCAACATAATGGGCAAGAAATAGACAGTGGCAAGTTGTGTGTAGGATCCTGTCTAGGAGGTCTGTCTGTCAGTATGACCACAATCAGGTGCTGCATGTATCCACCATTCTTCTAGGAGTGATCAGCAGTTAGAGATTTGCTGAAATTTGATGACGTGTTTTTTTTTTTTTTGCCCCAAGGGCACAATCCCCCAAAGGATGATTAGGTAAATCCAAAAGGAAGGATGTTTTGCTGTCATCTGTCAGGTTCACCAATAGCATTAACCTGATGCCTGTTACTGGTGCACAGTGTCGGAGATGAATTCACTGTATTTTTCACTTAGATTTTGTACTGGCATTCTTTTTGATTCAGAATTCCTGGCCATCGTTATGGTATTGCTGCTGGAATTAGTAAGTATAGTGAGCTTAGTCGTCTTGACAGAGGATTTGCCCTAAATGATGATACAGCTGATGTAGCCTTTTTACTTTCTCTTGTTACGCTCTGAGGCTTGTTCCTTAGTGGTTCTGCAGGAAAAAAAGTGCAAACTGTAGTATCACACTGCTGATGTTTGCCTGATTTTTATGTTTGGAAGAATTTTACAGCCTTCCTGGGAAGTTTGGACTGAGTTCAGGAAGAGTTTTGCCTTACTGTTATCAGAAAACCAATCACTAACCCAACTGTTTGTTGGTCCGAATTGTAGTGACATAGCTTTCCACTTGATGGCAGTGGAGGTGGGATTATGTCATGTTCTTCCTGGGGTTTGGGTTGAGGATTGTTTGGTGGAAATACTGATTACGGTGGTGGACATGGCAGCTTGAGTGTGTGAAGCTGTTGCGTACCTTGATAGACACAGCATCAGAAGAAACTTTAGAGCAGTAATCTCTTTGGTATTTTCATTTAATACCTAAATAGCAAGCATTAGGCAAATGGAGACCCAGGGAAAAATCTTTTTCTATCAGCACTGAACCCCAGAGCTCTGTAATTAAAATGGTGCTTCTATTTACTTACAGAAATTCAGTCTTCTGAAATTATATGTTTCAGCAATTACTGAAATCTTAATTGTACAAAAATACACTAGATACCACTTGCTCTGTATATTGAGTAAAGAATGCAAAATACATTGAAGTGTAATCTGCTTTTACTATATTGTTAGTCTAAATGAACTCCTGCTTCGTGATTTCAGTGGAGCTATTCTTGAAACAAATTAAAAATTCTGGGTATATGGACTCTCAAGAAAATAAATGTTGATTTTCCAAGATTTAGAAAACTTGCAATCAAAAGCTTATCTTGCAACACTTGCAATATGAATGTGACATATCAATCAATCTTTTTATTTAGGTTACCTATTATTAAAATAAAATAGTAGAGAATTAATAGCTGCTTCAAAGTAAGAGCTGGATTGGAGAGAATCCAACTGCACAGGAGAATAGAGTCATTTGCAAACATAAGTGCTTCAATTACAGAGCTGATCACTGTCAATTCTCTTCCATTACTGTTGTAACTCTAGGTACTACTGGTAAATGTTTTCCTCAGAAGGAAAGACCAACATATTATTTGCCCATCATTGTGTTTATCGTTATCTACTCCTTAAAAGCTCTCAAGTTCTTAATTTTAAAACACAAATACCTGGTGGTCCTAGTGGATTTTACATGTAAAATAGATGAAATGAAGAAAGTACAAACCTTATACAGAGGGAAGCCTAGTATTGTAGAGTATACGCATAATAATTTAATATATTTGAATATTAGATTAACAATGTGGAAAAAAATTTATTCCTGTACTGTTTTTAAGGGTGCCCATACTTTGTGACTTTGAACCTCTTCACCAGCATGTACGTGCTCTACATAACCTGGTAAAGGCAGCACAGAGTTTGGATGAAATGTCACAAACCATTACAGACCTGCTGAATGAACAAAAGGTATTTTTGCTTTTCTTTACCAAGAAAAAAGAATATTGAAAGGGTAGAATATTTTCATAATATCACTTTTGTCAACCACTTCAGAAAGAAACTTTTGTTTTTCAAGGCATAAAGATCAGTTTCTCAACTGCATAATTTACCTTTCTAATCACATACTAGTAAATACTCTGAGAATTTTGAGCTTTTCAATGGGTAAAATGAATCTATGTAGAGAACAGTCAAAAGATACTGAGTATCTTCTAAACATTTAACAGATGCTTATATGCCACAGAAGTAGAATTTTCTGCTAATATTTCTGTTTTCTGCCATTTTCTGAAGCTTCTGTGTGCGGAATATGTGCATTTTGCTTTTGTTGCTTTAGTTTGGGTTTAATGAAGTTGTTACTTCTAGACTTTTGCATTGCTGCTTGAGACCTTTTGGTACAAGCAGTTAAGGAGGATTTGGGGCCTTGGTTGGTTGTCTCTATAGCTTGAATATTGATGTCACATACTCTTCTGTTGCAGTCCTGCTTTTTAGGGAAGGGAAGAAATTTGTGCAGTCCTTCTTTGAGTATAGAAGGAATAGGTGACAAAAAGAGCTCTTAGTTTCACTCTACCTGTTAAGCAGACACTTTGCCCTAGAAACTCATTTCTGCCCACCGCTTTTCATTGCTTCTGTGCAGTCTCTTTTCTGAATTCTCTCACTGAAATCATTCATAATATACCAGACGGGGTCCTTTTAGCTTCTGACTGTAGCCTGTCCCAGTGAAACTATGAGTGAATTTAGCATTGCTTAAAATTTTAAGTAAAGTTGACTGCTTCAGATTAGGTTTCTTTAACAGCTTTGCTATAGGAGAATGGTGGTGTGTTTGTAGGACTCCATGTTACCATCTACGGTGTGTTTGTACGTACTTTGACTAGAAGCATCTTTCTGTAATTATCAAGGTTATGGGCATGTTCAATTTTGAATTAGCAAACTCCTGCGTAAACCAGTTGACATGAAGTCCTCTATCTTCTTATTCATTTGAGACTTGAACAAGAGACTGGAAGTCTTTATGTAAAATACGAGATCTGGGCTGCTCATTGTTCTGTAATATGGAAAAGGTGTGTCATTTATGTCACTTCTTAGCTCTTTTCTCTCTTTATGAAGATTGGTTTTTATATGAACAGCCATTAAGAACAAGAGTGGTAGGGCCTGACCACTGTATTACTGAATGGAATGGCTGGGAGTGGTATAAATTTTGTGAAATCTAGGAGCCCCCAACTTGGAGCATCCTGAGATTCATCTCAGAAACCAGGATAGTGACAGGTGTTCTAACAAAATAATTTTTCACTAAGGCTTGCAATGTCAAAGTGTGACATAAATCCAAGGAGTAAGTTTTAATTCAAAATATGTATAAAAACAGTAGAAAAATGAACAGGAAAGGTGCCTTACTTGTTCAAGTCTTGATGGTTTGCCTTGTTTGGTTCAGAGTTGCTTGTCTGAGAAATTTTTATCAGTATCTGGTTGCACAAAAAAAGATGCTTGCCAAATCAGGAGAATCTGTTCTTCAGACTCTTCTCTTTCGCTGTGCTTCGACCAGTTTGGGTTCTTGGCTGATGCAGAAATGTCAAGTGCTTAGACAGGTTTGGATAATTGTCTCTTTCGTTAAACTGCATTGCACAGTCGGAGCTGGGCCATTCATGATGTCACCTTGAAAATGCCCATCTCTGTCTGTAATTTCAATGATTGGTTTGAACTAGTTTTTGGAATTGAAGCAAATAGATGTGTCAGATTTTTCCTTCTAGGTGACAATGTTCTTGTTATTACTTGATGAAAGGTAACTAGGTCTTTCTCTGTGTTGCTTTATTCTGCAGACCATCTGAAGTGTTTTTTTAAATTTCACTGCTTTTGCCCATGTTCTTTTCTTTGAATAGAATTACTGAAATTTGAAAATGTTCTTTTCTTATCCTTAGTATTGCTGGGATTTTACAGTATGTAATTAGAAGGATGAATAAACATTTAATAATAGGCCTGAAGATGCCTGCAGCTTCATGCACCTGAACATTCTGGTGGTGAAGTGTGAGATATTATCCCAGCTTGGTGCAGGGTTGGTGATGACCATGCAGGCATTGAGTGTTGCCTGTATAGCAGAATGTTGGTTTTCTCCTTTCCCAAGGAGATGCATTCAACCCCAACCTCCCTTGTCATACAAGTGGTAGCAGAAGTGGTTGTTTAAGTTGGACGGGGATAGCTTCCCTGGCTTGTTGGTAGTGCAGTAGTTTAGCTGTGTCTAGGTCAGGCAGGAGTTCATTCTACTGCATCAGCCACAGCAGGTGGTCTTTTTGAGAGTTGTTTTAGGCAGGAGAGAAAAGCTGTGGCTGCAGACAGGTGAGCAAAGACCAAGTCAGAGAGGAGATCCAGTACCTTACTGGGGATGTTAGTAGCATTTCTTTTTAAGTGTCCCTGTAACTCTTACTATTTCAGCTTTCAAGTTCATAGAACATTAGTGATGATACGCTTCTCTGATACGGTTTCTTTTTTTAGTACTGCATCAGAGTAGTTAAAAGAATATTGTGGATTTTTGTTACTACGTTGAAATCTGCTTTCCTTTTTAAAGCTTTCTGATTAATCTTTCCACTTTAATGATCTCACACCAAAGTTATTGCTATGCCTTCTCATCTCCATAATACAGACAAAGTTTAAGTAAATCAGTGATTGGGTTAAAGATGTCCAGGAGAAAGTTAAGGTGCCTGTAGCAGTCAGGTAGGATGATTAAGATGTCTTCTCCACAGTTAGGTGAATAACCTATGCAATACTTTGGTATTAAAATTTTCTCTTGTAAGAGAAGCTGGCTTTCCAAATCAGATTATGAATCTACTATTTGTTCTAGTTGAGTTCAAAATTCAGACACAGTTTGTAATCCTTCCAAGAATTGCCCTGGTCCCTGACTTACGTTTATTGTAGTAACACAACTAGAACAAGACATGTAATCCAGCAACATCTGAGAACTTAAAAATTTAACTCTGCTTCTCTGTCTCTGCTTTCCATTTTTTCTTGTTTATTCTTGACTCCTTTTCCTTTGTCATCACAGGAATTAGTGTATGACATGCATACATTGCTGCCTGTATATTTTAAATAAACTACATGGCAGGCACCAGCTTCTGAGGGAATAGGCAACAGTAAACAAAGTTTTCCATGTAGTTTCAGCTATCTAAAATGTGAGGTTTAACTCTTCATTAGTCAGTAATCTGATATTCTAGTCAGATATCCATCTCACAGCAGCCACAGCAGAGGCATGGAATTTGCTACAGGCCCAGGTCATGGGGAAACCAAGCTCAAGTAGAGTGTTCGTTACTCCACACAGTGACAATTTTTTTTTTTTTTCCCGTCTTCATGCTATATACTTTTTACCTTCTAGGACAATTCTGCAGGGGTGCCAGAAGTAGATGCCATCTTTCCTTTGCATGTGGCTTTCTGTAGGGCTTTCTAATATTCCCAGTCCTCAAAGTGCTTTTTTTAGTGTGTACTTACTGACATCTGCGATGTTAGCTGTTATTACAGTTAAAGCTCTGGTTTATCAATGTGAAATCTTTGTCACTTAAAGCATATGCCTTGAATCCGGGCGTGTATCAGCATATACAGTGTCCTTCAACATGTATTTTTCTAAGTTTTCTCAGATTAACAGCAAGCTAAAATTAAACCCAAGGGAAATGCTTAAACCTGGACTAATACTACCGTTAATAAAAAAATACATTTCACTGTGTTATTGGTCTCACGGCCTGTGTTCATTTTTGATAAGGTATATCAAAAATGTATAACTTACTATCATATAGATGCAAAGGCTAATGGAGGTGAGGTGTAAACACAGCTTTGCTAAACGGATGAGTGTCATAGCTGGAAATAGATGGTTCCTAAATCTGTTTGGAATTCACACTGCATCTCCATTAAGAGAACGTTTACATGGTACAGAGAAAAATAGGGTCCATTTTTGGGTAGCAGCCATTTGTAAAAGATTGAGAAAACAAAAGTTGGCTATTTATATATCAACAGTCCAATATCTGTTACTTCTGCCTTTTTTTGGAGTTCTGTTGCTGACCATTTATTGCACAGCTCCACTAACTGTTGGCAGTCAAGTAACTGAGTTCAATGAATAGCAGAATTTTCTTCAATAAAAATTAACGTACTAAAGAACACCAGACACCCTATTTAAATGCATGGAGACAATGTGGATTGTCTGGAAAAGAGGCATAAGCAGAACCATCAGACTATCAGCTGGAGGCAGCGTAGACTTTTTGGAGAAGACCACTGCCGCAGTACGGACTCAGGCAGAGATCAGTGTGATCAGACAAAAGCAGTGTTATTGTTCTAAACAAGCCTTTTTATAAATTTCTTAAGAATAGGTGTTTATACGTGATTGGTTCATTCACAGACCATCAGTTCATGACTGGATGACTGTTTCTTTGCTACATCTTTAATACACTTCTTCTGCTTGCGCATCTGGGGATTTCCTTATCTTGTCGGCTCAGCTCTTCTCAGGACTTTCCCAGACTCTTCAAGGATACGTGTGTATCTGTTCAAGGCTACTATTAACAAGCTCGCATTCTGATCCCTCGGACCAGCCGAGGTTTCCCACAGAGCACCATTCTGAAGATCCTCAGTACTTGGAGACTGAACATCTTATGGGAATCTTTTACTGCAAATATTCCCATGAGTCTGTAGGAGCAGTTTCTTTCCAAGATGGTCACATTCCTTAGATGAATAACATAAAACAAGTCCTTCAAGGATGAAGGACGGAAAAGCAAGTAATGGTTGGGCAATGATGTTACACACAATGCATCTGAGACTTCAGGACACTGATCCATTCAAAAAACTCAACGTCTCTTCCAGTTTGTGATCCTGATGATTCTGCTCTCATACCTCTTTGTCGTATGTGTCACAGATACTCTCGTTATATATTTTACCTGTGTGTATTTCACTGTAGTTTTCTTAGAAAAAATTGCTTAGCTATCCTGTTGCAAACTTGTTCAGCAGTGCATCCTTGGTGGATACTGAGGCTGTACATTACTTTTTGGCTTCCACTGGGATGTGTTCTACATTTGCTGAAGCTTAAGGTTTATATTTTTCTTCTGAGAATCTGCAGATGATATTATTGTTGGCATTAGGGCTTCTGTATTCCCTGTTGTATTTAATAGTTAATAGTATAAGATATTGCAGGTTGAACATTTGTTCCTAGTTCTGGTAGATGTGAAGATAGTAATGGAAGAGGACTTCAATGCACGCTTCGCTTATTCTGTCAAACAAAGGTTGCAAGCAGTAAATTTATTATGTTAAATCTATTAAATAAATAGCAAAGCCAAGAAATTTACAACTGAAGTGCAATCTTCTAGATGCATCATACTGTAACTGAAATTGAGTTTAAGTCACAAAACAAAAAGCTTGAAAATCACAGGACACAGACTGTTTGCAGTGTCTAAGGCCCTGCTGCAGCTGATTAATATTTTAAAGCATTTCAAAATGGTGCTTTAGTGAATTTCAGCTGCATAGAAATAAATGCATGTAACTTGGCCTGCAGTTAGAACTATTATAGCTGTGATGAATCAGACTTTAGCTGAATTAACTTAAAGTATATATTCTATGGCAGTATAGAAAAGTATGATGCCTTTGAAATAGCAAAGATTGATTTCAAACACTGTTCATGAATGTACACTTTACAGCAGAGTATGCACTGGAACTTGAGATCTGGCTTAATAATTCATATAGTAATGAACGACAACTGATGATAATGAGATTTAAACATGTTATCTTATCACAGTTAATTGGAAAATTGATTTGAAGGTAAGTTCTTAGCCTTTTAAGAATCAAAAGCACTGAAATTGATCAGAATTACTTGAGAACAATTCCAGGAAGGTGGAGAAGCTTTATTTAATCTTTCCATTTGTTTACAAACTGCTGTTACTCATGGATGATTATGGATAGTTATTCTAACCATTAGCTTTTCAGCTGAAAACTGAAGGATCTGATACTACAGAATCAAGTTTTGGTGCTATCCAAGGTCTAGAGGCAAAATGACAAAAACGAGGAGTGATGGGAGCAGCATGGAGGGGGGGGGGGGGGAAATCAACTCAGGGTGTGAT
>JAVJGI010000040.1:47507316-47563361 GCA_035590275.1 Ibycter americanus
CCGCAGGCCGGGGGGGGGGGAGGAAAAATCAACTCAGGCTGTGATGTCTTGCATTCTGAAAGTCAGAATGTTGCTTTTAATTAGAATGTGCGCTTCATTACACTATACTATTTCTACACTCTCACAAGCAGAACAATTCTCATGCATGTTTTTAGTATGTTAGTAGACAACGAGGGGTTTTTGTGGTAGAGCTTTTTGTAAACCACCTTAGTTTAGTGTATTAATAATGACTGGATTACACTGATTTTTTTTTATAGCAGTATTAGCAACAAAAAAATAAATTTTTTTAGTAACAGAATTATTAGGAAAACTGAAATCAGTAGGCCGTTAGAAAACAAAGCTTATTTCTGACTGGTTACTTCAGGGGTTTGTATCATCCAAACTTGTGTTTCAGCCCTTTCAGATAAAATTACATGTGGTCTATGTAGGACTTTTGGATAGATAGACACTTAATGCTTATGTATTTAGAAATGCTGCATTTTTGAAACTTACTAGAACATATCTCTGAATTTCTGCTATTTTTACTTATATTTTAGTCTTACATATCTTGGACTGTTACAGATAATATAGCTGACTCTTTTAAGTTCTTGTTTTGCCTGGTAATTTTTAATCAATTTAAAATACTAAGTTTTGCCTATCACTTCGTTAAGTGTTTGTTTCATTGTTTTTTGTAACTTGTAGGCCTCCAATAGTCAAGCATCACCACAATCTGCTACCACACCAAGGATGGAAAGTACAATAGGAACTGCAATTGCTACCTCTTCGAGAACTCCTCCATCACTCAGTCTTCAGGGTCCCCTCTGTCCTCCTGTGTGTCCCCCAGCTCCATTAGAAGAATTGTCTCCAGACAGCATTGATGCTCATACGTTTGATTTTGAAACTATTGCCCATCCAAACTTGGAGCAAGCTCTTAAGCAAGGATCATTAGACTTGGATTCATTAGCAGAAAGTCCAGAATCTGACTTTATGTCAGCAGTAAATGAATTTGTAATAGAAGAAAATCCAGTATCTCCTAATGTAATAAGTGATCCACAAAGTCCAGAAATGATGGTGGAATCTCTTTATTCTTCAGTTATCAATGCAATAGACAGTCGACGTATGCAAGATACAAATTCTTGTGTAAAGGACGTTTCAGTAGAAAATGCATCCATCAATGTTTGCATGGAGAAGTGTAGGGTTATTGCCCAAGACTCAAAGGTACATTTAAGAGGGATAAAAGAGGATCTTTGCCACTTTAGAACACTTGTACAAAGAGAACAGTGTGACTTTTCTAATTCTTTAAAATGCACTTCATTAGAAATAGTAAATACTATTGAGAAGGTAAAACTTTCACTTGAAAAAACACTAAAAGATAAACATCAAAAAGAATTACAGTCTTTGAAAAGTGAATATGAAAGTAAAATTAATAAATTATTGGAGGATGGTGAAGAAAATAAAAAGAAGATTAAGAAGTTAAAAGGTGACTTATTAGGCCTTGAGGAGGTTCTTCAGAATAAGAATGATGAATTTGCAATGGTGAAAAATGAGAAAGAAGCTGTAGTTTGTCTTCAGAATGAAAAAGACCAGAAATTACTTGAATTGGAATGCCAAATGGAGACACAAAATTGTGAAATTAAGGAATTGAAACAGTCACGTGAAATAGTACTTGAAGACTTGAAAAAACTTCATGTTGAAAACAATGAAAAACTACAACTCCTGAGGGCAGAACTCGAGAGTTTAGAGCAAAGCCATTTAAAGGAACTGGAAAACAACCTACAAGCCAGGCATTTACAGGAATTTGAGAAGGTGCTAGCTGAGCACAAGGACTGTTTAGATAAATTAAAAAAAGAGAACCAATGCAGACTTGAGCAAATGCAGGAATCTCATGCAGTAGTTGTGCAAGAGAAACAACAACAAGTAGAAGAGTTACAACTCAAGGTTTCAGATCTGTCTGATTTGAGGTGCAAATTAGAGGTTGAACTTGCCCTGAAAGAGGCAGAAACTGATGAAATGAAGCTTCTTTTGGAAGAAAGCAGAAACCAGCAACAAGAGACTTTAAAATCTCAGATTGATAAGGAAACTGAAAGTTTAAGAAAGGAGATAGATAGATTAAACAATAAAATACAGATTAACAGTGATGACTATCAAGTGGGCTTATCAGAACTAAGGACACTGATGACAGTTGAGAAAGATCAGTGCATTTCTGAGCTAGTAGACAGATACGAAGAAGAATCAAACTTGCTTAGAACTGAGCTAAATAAAGTAACACTTCTTCATCAAAAAACTTCTGAGGCAGAAAAAAGACTTTCAGAGCAAATAACGGAACTACAAAGTAAGTTAGAGTTGGAAGTGAATGCCCTAGAAAAGGAAAAAAGAGAAAAATTATCTCTCTGTGAGCAGCAGGAAAAATATGAAGCTATTATCCATAAGCTTAAGGAAGAGAAAGAACTGTTAGTATCTAACCAAGAACAAGACAGGCAGTTGCTCATTCAGAAGCTCAATTGTGAAAAAGAGGATGCAGTACAAAGTGCTTGTAAAGAGTTTGAATTACAGAGGGAAGCTGCTGAAAAAGGGCTTTTGGAAAAAATACAACAACTTGAGATGCAAGTAAACCGGAGGTACTGTAAGAATTAAGTTACTGTGTTTTCCTAGTCTTTTAAAGTAATGAATATGGTGTATTAGTGATGTACTATGTACTAAGTAAAATTTCTGTGTATTTGTGATAGTATTTATCTCGGCTGGTTTCTGTGTTCAAGTTTCAGGTTACTTCCATTTTATAGATAGTGATAGTCCTGTGTCTGTAATTAATTTCAGATTCTAAAATACCTTATAGAGTATTATTACAGACAGCAATAAAGGCTTTGTATTTCAGTCTGCAATGATACATTGAAGGAATGTTTCCAGAGTAGCATGTTGCTTGAAATTCTGATTTTAATGGTCTCAGCCTCTCTCCTTTCCCATCCATTGCTCCGCTATTAGCGCTGTGTGAACATGCAGTGGTTAGCTTTTAGGCTGATAACTTTCTTTTATTGGCTAAATACATACTCTTGATGGTGCTAATGGTGGCATGAAAACGTGTGTGGGAATATACGTATGATTGACTGCAAACTGTCCCATGGCCACCTGGACTTTCTGTTGACTTTAGCTGCCATGGTTATGTATTTCAGGGTCTTCAGTTTGAGCTTTATAAAGAAACACACATGGGCAACATAATTCCAAAGAACATTCTAACATCATTGTTTTTCATTGTTACTTTCTGTAGTGATTTTCCATTTAAAAAGAAAATATTTTCCTTTGCCACGAATGCCTAGAATTACTTTCTGACTTCTCTTACCTTATACTTACTGGTTCATAATGTCTGTCAGCAGAGTAGATTATGGTGTTATGGAATTGAAATAGAATTTTTCTATGTGACTAATGCTTAGAAACTATCCTGTTTTGAAATGCTGGAGTTTGTCATTTATGTTCTTGTAGTGTGAAGGAACACAGTGGATAGATCTTGTTTGTACAATACTCAAATAGAGCTTTTTTCCCTAGATATTATGATATACCGACTGTGTGAAATGAGTATAAAGAAATGGACAGATAAATAAAATGGACAGAGTGGGCATAAAAGCCAGAAGGGTACTGCAGAACATGAATACAGACTTAAGTTAGCATTTAATTTTCAAATATCAATGTCATGTTTAAAAAAAAAAAAAAAAAGAGAGGGGAGGTTATGCAGAGAGTCAAACACATGCGCAGAATTCCCTTACACAGTGCAATGGAAATCTGAATATCTGTTTCACTTGAATTTTCCGCTTCAGTCCCATTACCTAAGGATTTTCATATGCGAACATACACATCGTTAAATGGTGTTGTATCATGTCTGTGTTTTGTATGTCAGTGTCCAAAAAAATACATCAAGATAATACTATGGTTTTTGAATTGAGATTAGGATATAATGAAACTAAGAACTGCCCTTCTGAATTGAACAAACTATTAATGAAATATGGTGAAATGAGGAGAAAAAAGATAAACTATCTTCTTTTCTTTTTATATGTATTAATGCACTGTAGGAGTTGTAAAAAAAGTTGAGTCAACAGGAAAAAGATTGTCTCTGTCATCAGACTTTTAAAAAGTCCACCATCTACACTTAAATTAGAACAACTGCACACAGCTGTGTGTATTCTTATACGAACTGGATAAAACAGTAATGTATTTTGAAGAAGTAATATCTGCTTCAGTCTAAAGAAGTGTTAGTAGTTTGTTATGAATTCTGTCAAGTAATTTGATTTTGTGTGATGTTAAAATATGTATCTGCTCCTAAGGCTCCTTTTTGTCTTTAATCTGCTGGTGGGGTTTTTCTCTGGGAATAAAGACATGCTGTGTTTTATCTCCAGAGGGCATATATGTTAAGTGAATCTGTCTTAATATTTCAAAGTCACTGGTCTAGCTGTTTGGGTTTGGAGTTCTTAAAACCCTAAGTTATGTCAGTAATTTGAGTTCACTTTTTTTTCATTTGTTATCCTCATTCAGTTGTTTAGCAGTTAACTTGTAATGGCAGAAGCCAGCTTTTATTTATCATGTGTCTATATGCTTGTCAGATACATGTCCTTTTCTGCACAAGCCATGTTAACATTAGCTGTGCAGAAGGCATGGACAGGGACCTGAACTGTTAAATTTGACCCAAGTGTTGCATTGGTATCAGGCACTTAGTTTTTGAACTTACATGAAAACTACCAAAAATAATTTAGAAGTGATAAAAGTTTGTGACCCATGCATTGCCAGCATATGAAAATTACTGTGTTTTGGTTATAATGTGCCTGAAATTCAAGTAATCATGATTAGGAAAGGTAATATAACTGCAAGGCATTAGTTATTCTCCTGTTTAATCTTTCTACTGTATGTAGTATGTGCTAGCCAAAATTAACTGAAAAACACAATTTCTGTAATGACTTCTGTTAAGTCGTTCGTTGGTTAGTTAAAATATATATAACATTGTAAAGAATGTTAAAAATAGAATAGGAATCCTGACTGCTTTGAAAACTAAATTACGGCTTTGGTGTCTTCCAGCCTTGGTATTATGGTACCCACTTCTGTCAGACCATCATCAGTAGTGAAGTTTCTGTGTAGAGAACATGTGCTGTCTCTCGCAGCTAGGCTCAATTTAGAAATAAATTGAAATTTAATTCAGCACAGAAATGCTTTCTCAGTGACACAAGAAAGATTTGCCTGAGTGTTTCATGACAGACTTTGCTGTCTTATTTTACTTATGATTTCTGGAATGTCAGAGGTTGTTTTGCCACACTGAGTACTTCAGTTGGCTTTCAAAGCTCTTTCATTTACACCTACTTACAGGCTTTTTGAGTGCTTAGCTACTGCAGAATAGTTTGTATCTTCAGCATGTACCCATGTGGTGGAACAGTGCTAGTGTTGCAAAATACATCCTTTGTCATCTTAGAGTAGTACAGTGTTTACTTGCAAAGGAACCCTGATCTCTGAAGAAATGTGCTTTTGGTATCTTAAAAACACTAAACATTTAGGCATTGTAATTATTGCTGTAGCTGTCAAGACCTTTGCAGGTTAAACATGTAAACCCAATACTTAAAACAGTGGCGAGGTTTAAAAACTGGTAATGTGCTAGCATCCTGTGCAGAATAACAGTATCCTTTACCTGGCTGTCATCTGCAGTCAGTAGTCCAGGCAGCCTGTCTGACAGGCAGATGATACCTGCTTTGGTTTAGTGCAGCTAACAGCTTTTTGGGTTTAGGCTGATGTATTAACTTGGCATTTAGATAACCAGGAGTAATATGGGTGAATTTTTGTTGCTTGTAAAGTAAGGTGCAGGACTACCTCTTCCTTACACTTCAGACAAACTTATCCGGTGCTTGCTTAACTTAATGGGGAGAATTGGTGGCAAAAGCAGAGGTAGGTGAGTATGTGCTGGGTTGTATGGTAAAGCAAAGACTCTGTAGAAATGGCTGGAACTGGTTGTTTCATGGACGACCAAACTCCCATCCAGTATGCAGTGATCAGAATTTTAGGTTGACAGCCTCCTCTGCGATTCAGTTTTCTTTCATGTTCTCTGTACTGAATCTTCCCGGTTTCTCTGAGGTTCTGTAGTCCTTTGTTTTAACAGAGAAGCTTTGCATTATGAAGCAAGGATTATTCTTGGGGCATTTTTAGCATTAGGAGTTGTGCTTGAGTGTTAGTATATGAGCACACAATGTTTTGCTTTCAGCACAGCCCATGGAATATCAGGAGACCATACATTCAGGCTGCTCTGACTAGAGAAAGCCATTGACATGTGTATGTAGATGGAGAGTTCAGTTTGGGCGATCCTTTATATTAAATATGATTCTGTTGTAGAGGAATAATAAAAATTTAAAATAATACAATTTTTACAAATGTTGCCCAACAAAGGGATTTCTCTGTCCTAGTGTTCTTCAGTGGTGGTTCTTGATAACTCAAGCCAAAACACAGAAGAGTGTGGTTAAGGCTTTTGTTTCCGTAATGGAAAATATTTGGCCTACATAACATTGCTTGTTTCAAGAGCCATTTAAAGTAAATTTCCTTCTTGCATCGATGACTGTCGATGCTTTCTTTGATCATTACTACTGTCCTCCAGATTCTGCAACCCATAGTTTTGAGTTTCATCTCTGGTTTCCTTATCAGATTTATTGCTGAGTTGCTTTAATTATGTGATAGTTCTGGAGGCTTTGCATTTTGACATGCTAAGAATCTTCAGGGAGTTGATCGTCATTGTTTCTCTTTTTACTGCTTTCCACACCTTCCATTAGTTAGAAAAGTGAAAACAAACACCTCCCTCCCCCCTCAAAAAAACTTCAAGATTAGAGCCAGTGTAGTACCCTAAAAAAACAGAATGCCCAAGAGTAAGAATTTGGTGAGATGCTCATGATTAAAAAGTAATATTGAAGAATTAGTAATGACTTAATTAGAACGCAGTATTTATTAAATATTTCAGAAAAAATGTCTCTTGTGTGTTTGCTTATTTCATGTATTCTGTATGTGCTGCAAATTTAAAGCCTAAACATTTTCTTTTAAGTCCTCCCACTGAAGCATCAGCTGAATCCAGCTTGGTTGCTGAACTTCAAGAGAAGCTTCAGGAAGAAAAAATGAAGTTCTTAGAACAACTTGAAGAACAAGAGAAGAGAAAGAATGAAGAAATGCAGAACATCAGAACATCGCTCACTGCAGAACAGCAGGTAAAGCTGATTCTTTTTTATTACTTTTGCTCCCATGACAATTATGTGTTCTTTTCCTGTTTTGAAGTTACGGAGTTGTTTTTTGGGTTGTTTGGATTTTTTGCTATGTAACACTTGCACATTCTAAATTTACACTATTATCTGGAGTCAAGATGTGATGTGTTAATGGAATCCAACACTTAAGCATTTAATAAAAAAAAAACAACCACCAACAAAACCCCACCCACCACCACCCCAAAAAACCCCACCAAAAACATACAAAAAACCCCCCCTACTCACAAAAAGGAAAAAATCCTACCTTAAATATCTCTGAACTGGGCAGTCCAGATTCAACTTTTTTTATTTTGTGACTTCTTTTGCTTAAGTTGTTAAGGTAGTGCTGTAAGTTCTTATGCATTAATCTCTTGAACTCCAGAAAAATACTGGTTAAGTATAGTTTAAGCTAACAACACAAAACTTGTGGACAACACAAAACTAATTAGGAATGCTCCTTAATGGCTTTTAAACTTTATTAGCCTGGGCAGGTAGCATTTGATGTTCAACACGAATGTTATATTTTACTTAATAAACTTAGAAACACTATGTACTCCACACCTTGATACAAAATCATATTGCACTAGATAAATAATCTGGGTCCACATACTTTTCCTTTCAAAGCATCTTGAATCTCTCAGATTTTGTAGATGAGTCTTCAGTTCTTAAATTAAATCTGTTAGTAACAGCTATTAATCTACAGTTTTGTTGCATTTAAACGCTAGAAAAGGATTTTCTGTTTTAAGCACCTCTACTTACTTTAGCTATGGTAGGATCAAATAAGGACAAAGAGACAGTGTAGTGATCAGCCAACATGGTGAACGAACACTATGAATCACTTAGTGCAGAGAGCAGAAAATCGCAGACAGTTAGAAAGAAAGGAATATTTTTGAAATATTTGAACTGCAAACATTAATACTGAAGTGAGGCTTACATAGTAAATCTAATGGGAATATTTCATATGTTACACTGGTGATCATAAGATTTCTTTTTCCATCAGAATGTTCTTTAATATGCCATTTTCCTCATTATCTAATATTATTCTTCATTTATGCAGCAGAGTGTGGAAGGGAAGGTTCTTAAGGCATTAGCAGCAAATTCCAAGGAAAGATGGAAGCTTTTAAAAAAAAAAAACAAATAAGCAAACACAAGAAAACAAAACAAATCCACCACAAAAACAAACAAACAAAAAACCCCCTACCCCAAAACTGTAAAAAGGGCGTATCAGTTTGTGCTGAAATCTTACTGGACTGGTTTTGCAGATCACTGAACATTCTAGGTATTTAACCTCACCATTAACGTTGTTGGGTTTTTTATCAGTAAAATTATCTTTGAGGTGTTAGTTATGCTTGTGGTGTGTGATTGTTTTGTTATGCAGACGTATACCCAAGGCTGCTGTGCACTGTGTAAGGTGTGTAGCGTGCCAAATAGCTTGCATTTTGAGACTGAGATGAGAGTTGATAGGTGTAGGTTAAGACAATCTTAAAACTCACAAAAATAAAATTGTAATTTAAAATAACCTTTTAGTGGATGGTTGGTTGTATTTTTTGTCTCTTTAGCACAGCCTTAAGAGTAGAAGAGGTGAAGGCATAGTGGTTAATAGAAGGATTGAAGTAGGAAGATTTGTCTGACTGATACCAAAGGATATGCTAGCTTCTTATGCTCAGTTATTTAAGCTATTAGCCAGGATTCCTGTATGATTTCTGCATTAACTGTTCACTGAGAAGTTAATGTATGACTTGAAATGTATTTTTAATTCAGATTCCAGTATATTATTCTAATTTGTTACTAATATTTTTTATTAGATGTAACATTTTGATGCAGTGCAGCTTTGTCTTAATAATAATTTTAATCCTTAAAGTAATAGTTTTTAATATAAAACAGGCAACCGTTGTACATTAGCTGGGATATAAAGCACTATGTTTAAAAAATAAACCAAAACCATACAAATTACTATTTTTTTGACAGTGATTTCTTTTATAATTATACTACATGTGTGTATTGGGCTTGAGGGAATCAGAGGGATAAATTAAAGAAAAAAATTGTTATACAGAAACCTCAAAACAAAATATACAGAGGTGTTCTCTTCACAAAAGTAATACGTAAATGAATTTATTTCCTGTTTAATTATAATTTGGGAAACTGAAATGTGTGATCTTTTGTACTTTTTGTTCTAGTGAAGTATTTTGTGTTATATTTATGTAGTACGTTTCTTATTTCAGTAATACCACTTTCTGTTTTCAGACCAACTTCAACACTGTTCTGGCAAGAGAGAAAATGAAAAAAGAAAACATAATTAATGACCTTAGTGACAAATTAAAAATGCTTACTCAACAGCAAGAAAAAGATAAGGGTAAGAAAACTTCTGAAGAAGGGTTCATCTTTTCTAATAGGACAATTCCATTCACTACAGATTGGTTCTGATCCTTAGTGCTGCTGTTATTAAAAGAATTTTTATTCACTTGTGTCATAGATTTGATTGAAACACTTTCTGAAGATCGAGCTCGCTTACTTGAAGAGAAGAAAAAGCTTGAAGAAGAAGTTAATAAACTGAGAAGTAGTAATTTTTCTCCGTCAACCTACTCAGCAGCAGCTTCGGAAGTTTGTGGAGCCTGCGCAGCTGATATTCCCACTGACACAGACAGATTGGTTTCTGACATTGCAGCTGAAGGGAGAATGGACTCCACGATGGAAACCAGTATGATGGCTGTGCAGTAAGTATGGGACATTGTGGTAGAAATATACAAAGCGTGCTCTCATTCTTTAAATGTGTGGTGTTGGGTGTTGTGAAGGGCAAATGAGCGTGTTTAACACACTTTCTGCCTTTGTTCTTGCTAAAAATATTCTTTTAAATTACACGTACAATTGTGATGTCACGATCATCAGAAGTATGTGGTTTTGATGACTTAGAGGTATGCAACTTAAAGGCAAAACTTGACCCTGCAATTATGAGATGAAAAAATAGATCTAAGTGTACAAAACATAAGTCAAACAAGAGAAGAACAATTGTAATAGTGAATGAGCTGGATGGCTGCATGTTGTTGGCATATCTTTCGAACAGTGGCTGGCTCTCATTTAAAGACAAAAAGTTTATTGTTCATGTACATGTCTGCTGTAAGATAGTATAATGACATTCCTTGATAAAAGGGAAGGGGTGATAGGTATGCTTGGTGGAAATTAGGCAGAATCCTCAGAATCCCAAACAAATATTGGGACTCAGGCTGATCAAGGGGCCTTGATGGATTGATGTTGTATTTGTATTATTGGAGAGAAAGACAGGTATTCAGCATCTCTTTGTATAATCTCTGAATCATCAGTACCATCAGCTGTGATGTACCACTTGCTTACTAGAAGGCAGTGATGGGGCTGGGAAAAAACTTTGCAATGATTTAAACTAATTTACTTGAAAACAGCTAGGGCAAGCAACATACGTACTTCAAACTGAACTTTTCATTTAAGGTTGGTTCAGTTGTGTTTGGATCTGGTTAATACTGTGGATTTACAATAGATTCAGTTAGCATTGTATTGATAGATATTTCACTGATTATCACTCTTTTTGTATGGAGGTTTAATTAGGGGCTAGTTTGTAAGTAGGTATCTGAAGCTGTGCTTGAAATACTGGGGCGATTATAGAGATCAGAGGGAATTGTTTTTTGCAGCCATCAGCTTCACTATATTCTCTATTTTGGGTGCCCTACAAATAGCAGTGCACTTTGTTATTGGCATATAACGCCTTGCCTAGTGAGTTAAGACTCTGCATGTAAAGCTAGTAGACATTTTTTAGTCTGGTGTTAGTATGTGACTATGAAGTCTTCTGAACTTCAATAATTCTGACTGGCACAAAGTTGTCCTGTTAGTTGTTGTCAGGAATCCAGCTTACTGCAAATGTATTTTCTGTTTTTTCAGTAAGGACTTCCATGAAAACATACATAGAGTTCTGAACCTTGATTCTTATTTTAAATGTACCTAAAATAATTTTGTAAAAATTTTTGAATAGTAAAGACTGTCTGATGCTCCAGGAGAAGGATTTATGATGTTATATGCAAATATCCTATTTTTTCTATTTTTTTTAACAATTTTTGTATGTTTCTCTTAAAAAATATAGAATGTTAGACTTAACAATTCTATACTAAAATAGGCACATTCTATTACATTTACTTTCTGATTAGAATAAGACGAATAGCACATGATATGTATGCATTGAAATAAGACTCATTACTAGAAGGTACTCGGCTATTATCATGCTTAGTGCACTATCAGAATCCTTTAAGAATGGATTACTGGGAGAGAATTCAGGCAAAAAGAGTGAAGAAGTTTTGTCCAGGGTATTCCAATTGCTTTTTGTAACTCTATGTAGAAACTGGGGAAAATTGGAAAAATCTAAAAGTCTACAGTATGAGTATGTGCTGCTATAGCAGCCTAAGAAAACTGAAAGAATCAGCATTTGGGGTTTTTTACTGATTCATGAGAACTGTTCTTCGTGCTAACACTTTGCACATCCTTGTGGTGGAAGATTGCATTTCTTTAATTCTCTTATACTAATAATGCTCATTTTAGATCCTTTCCTACCATGTCCAAGATGTCTAAGGAAATCTGGATTTGAACTGGAAAGCACAGCCACATGGAATGGTTTCTTTTATGCTTTTACACCTGTAGTAGTTTATTAAAAGACTTTTAATGCATTATTCATGATGATTGCGTTGTCACATATATTCTCTTCTCCTAATCCTCCCATAGACTTTCTCATTTGTGAAGTTCATAAGTATCACAGACTGTGTTATGTTACCCTGAATAAACAGCAAGCCTGCTTTGTTCTAGTTACCTCAGTGCAGTGAGATGTTTTGGGAAGGCAGATCTTGTCACCTTGTTTAAAAGAAAACAGAAGTTCTTATTTCTGAGGCTTTTCAAAACATCTGTTTGATTTATGCTTCAGAACTGTACAGTGTAATGTTGTATTCATTTGCATGGAAAAGAAGCTTAAAATCCCAGATTAATTTCATTATACCCCTAATATGGTTAAAGGTTTCTTTTTGCTTGTTAAGAACACTTACCTGAAGAAACTGACTGCATCTTTGAATTACCCACTTGATAGAGATTGCAAATGTTTACTGATTTTGAAAGGAAAGCAGAAAAACAGACTGTAAGCTTCTGGTTGTTACCCCTTTACCTACTTTCTTCCCTATTGACCTGCCTTTAAAAATACGCTTTGTGCTAGGTATTATTCTGTGTTCTTAGAAAATTTTTTATTAGAATGTTAGCATTATCTTACCATGCTTCAGTGCCCAGTTTGTCACAGATAAACAGAGGAAATTCGCATGTTCACATTAGTGTCTCTGTACCAGAGAACCCCATGGCATGGAGACTAAACTACAAAGATTAGAAAAATATGACATTGCAGAGCTTAACTACAATATCAAGAGTGAACTGCCAAAGCAGCATTCGGAGCTGTATCTTTCATCCTGATGTTTCAAAAATAATGCAAAAAATGCAGAAACGGCCCCATGTAACTTTATAACTAACCAGTGACTGAAAATTTGATGTCTTGTTGCAAGAAGTTCCTTGGGTTTAAATGGGGGAGGGGGTGGGGGGAGAAAAAATATCCCCCCAAACCTGCCAGAAATGTTGATGCTGACTCTTAAGGTATCTTTTAATGCTGTTCCCTCTGTGCTAGCAAATACATGGTACTCCCTGAGTGAAGATGGGGGCTGGGGTGGGTGGGAAAGATAATTTTTGATCATGAAAAAAGTTTCGGTTTTAACCTGTCCATTTTCTTCCTTCTCTTTCAGTGAAAATGTTCATATGTCTGAAGAAAAACAGAGGATAATGTTGTTAGAAAGAGTGAGTAGACTGATTGTGAGGTTAAGCATTACAACTAAGTGCTTACAAGTACATGTACGAAGTTGTGCTGTGGTTAGTTACATACTCTGATGCAATATAGTATCTGCAAGGCTTATAAATATCATTCCAGAGAATGATTTTTCATTATACTCATTTTGGATCAGTATAATTCATTGAAGTAATTCAAGATAAGTGTTAATACATTATACTTGGCCTAGCTTAAAGTTTATGCTGTTTATGTAGGCTTCAGTATGAATGAGTCAGGTGTAATACTACTTCCTAGGAGTGATGGTTTATTGATCTAGGGAATTTCTGTAGCAAAAAAGTTTTGCTAAGTTTTTCAAATTAAGACATCCAAAGCAGCTGGACAGAAATTGAGGTTGACTTACCTATTTCTCTTGGAAATGAGTAGTTTCTCCTCTTTGGCTGCTATTACCTAGATCGTTTTAATCGAACCTGGAGTGCATTATAATCTTGACAGTATTGCTTCTGTAAAAAGTGAAGTAACACTTGTTATGTGCTTAATATTACCATTTTCTGAAGTAACTGTCATGCCTTTACAAGCTAGAATCTTAAGTTTATACCTCACACCCCTGCCTCTCCCAAATACATTCCTTATATTTTCACTTCTGTTACAACTTTTATTTTGAGCATGTACAGTGCGTAATTGAACATTTTTGAATAAATAGAGGCTGTTATTCTTGGTGAAAGGCTAGATTAACTCTCAGTAGTTACACTGGAATCTTTTAGATTCTAGCAATTTTAAACTATTCAGTCATATCTATCCATTGCAGCTGCCTTTCTTGCCTTCTCAGAGTTGACCTTAAAAAAAGAAGTGTCTAGCTTTCAGCTTTCTAGAATCACTCAGACTGAAATTTGTAATCACTTAGAGAACATGAATGTCTTCTTAAAGGATCGTAGCACTGTATGAGGCAAGTGGCTGGATGTTTCTGAATAGGAGCACTAGCATGCTTTACTCTGTCATCTGCTTACAAAGGATAGATATCACAGGTAGAAGCTGTAAAATAGTAATAAATTACATTTTGTTTGCTGTTCTATCAGTGAAATGTTTTTGTACCTTAAGGAAAAGTGTGAGTATGGGGATAAGCATAGCTTAGCAGTGGGTTTTATAGCGCTGGTAATTGCTAGACTTCAAATTTTTTTACGTGTCTCTGTTCAAAAGATGTTTTGATACAGTTTTAAAACTGAAAGCTGTAGTAAATATGTATATTGTATAAGTAGTCTGGCTCTGGTCATATCAAAACTTTTTTAAACTATTTATACTGTATAAGGTGTATTAATTAGTTAATCAGATAAGATTTTCTTTCAGACTTTGCAGTTGAAAGAAGAGGAAAATAAGAGATTAAATCAAAGACTGGTAAGTATTTGTGCAATGTATGTTTTAAATCACCTGAAAAAATAAGAAAAGCTTACTAAAAATGTGGGGGTTTATTAACTTGAAAAGTGTGTAGACAAGTGGCACATAGGTGTAACCTGATAACCTTTCAGAGGTACCTCAACTTAGCAGTCTTCTCATGGAAAAGATTCACAGACTGAAGAGAAAGAAACTTCTTCCCAAAGAACACAGAACATCCAGGCTTGGGGTAGGAGGAGTTAATTTCAGTGGCACCATGGCTCAGTATTTCAACAACAGTAGATTGAAGGCCAGTTTACAAGAATGTAAATATACCTGCACATTAAGCGTAATTAGGAGTGTTAGTAATAACTTAAAGATTGTGCTCAGAAAACTGCACCTGTCATTTTTGTGATGTGTGAAACTTGAATTCTGCCTGCCAGCTGGAACTACAAACAGCCATCATCTTAAACACTGAAATAACAGTCAGTGCCTATGGAAGGAAAAAGAAGAGTGTTTACTTCTCCTTCTGTTTACCCACAGTTTATCCTTACTAGCAGGTCACAACCTTGAGTCTTAACAAAAATTATGGTGCATATGGGAAACAGACACATCCTTTAGCAGTTTATTGCTTGGACTGGTCATGGAGATCTCACTTTAAGTGACAGGTGATACCTAGGAGTTTGGTAGGAACTGATATCTGTGTAGTTGCAAGTTAAATTTCTAGCAAAAATGTTTGATAAGTTCTCCAGTAGGAGCTGACATTTTTCTGTTTCAGATAGGACTGAAATTTACCATGTAATTTACTCTGGCTATGTATTCAGGTATGAAATTGCAGTATCTTTCAAACACTTTCCATTTCACATTAAACTTGTATATAATAACCCTGCATATAATAACCCTGCTAGTGCAGGGCATAAAAAAGGATTGCAAGACACCTAAAAGCATATTTTATAAAAGGATGTTTTTTATTCAGAATGTCAGTGAAGTGTACAAAAGGTATTTCAGTGTAGCTTTTACAATAAAACTCAGAACATACTGGACGGTCCTCTAAA
This sequence comes from Ibycter americanus, assembly GCA_035590275.1. NCBI lineage: Eukaryota > Metazoa > Chordata > Aves > Falconiformes > Falconidae > Ibycter > Ibycter americanus. The sequence continues at coordinate 47,522,784 of JAVJGI010000040.1, forward strand.
CCTCTCTGTAGATTTCCTGAATTAAACTCTTAATCTCTTGTCATCTCAGAGTAAAGTGAAATTGAAGAAAACAGTGTTGTACAAGACAAGTACAAAAATATTTTTGTTACGATTAATACCAAGCCTTGTAGGAGAAATTGGCAGCTCATTGGTGTCTAAAGCAATTCAAAATTGGTTTCTAAATGGGTTCTAATAGGAACATAATATCTTTTCAATTCATTGCTTGTAAATTATTTCGTAGATAAAATAAATCTATTTTTATTTCTTGCCTCTTCATACTTCTTTCTCACCCCTTCCTTCCCAATACATTTCTAAAACTGAAATATACATAAACACATGAATATCAATATTTAATTCTATTGAGCTGCTTCAGATAAGGAACCTGGAAGGGGTTCTGCACAATAAAAGAAAGTCTTTTCAGGTCACCGGCTTGTGCAACAGAACTTGAGAGTTATCTGCAAGCAATAAAAAATAAAAAGAAGCTCCTTTTAATACCAGGAATGGTATTATTTGGGTTTTTACATGAATTACTGAGAAAGGGAACCTTTTTTTCTGTGTAAAGGCTGTTAGAACTCTACTTACAAAACAGTCTCTACTGATTTTTAATGGGAATACTCTTAATATTCTAATTGGTTCTGGTTTTCTTAAAGTTAAAAATTAATGAGAAATATAGAAATAAAGCTAGTTTGCATTTTAATTTAACATTTACTCCAGTTTTAAAAAACAGTAAGAAAATCATTGGGCTTCACAAAGTTCTTCTGAAGAGAACTGTGAAACACTTTTGTGAACAATCTAACCAAATCATACAGAATTGACAACTTTCATGTTAGCTGCAACTTTTTTAAGAAAGAAAAGTAAAATGTAAATCAAAGAATTGTCGTCTTTAACAAATAAAAAAATTGATCTGAAGTTGGACCCCATAAATAAAACTGCTGAAAGTGTCATCAGAAGTTGAGACTTTTCTGTGTTGTACCGTATTCAGTTTGGACTCATTCTTTGAAGAAATGAAAAAAACCGAGCTGTTGAATAGGCTTCAAGCTCATATTAAGACAGGCTGATACAGTATCTGGGGAAGTGGAGGGGGAAGACTGTCAATAGGTAATATGCTGTAGGTAACAGTATTTCAGTTACAGTTGCAAAAATGTGTGCTAAACTTTAAGTAGGAGTAAGCTAGATTTGAATAGCGTGTATAAATGGACCAGGAAGTAGGAACCTATGGAAAACCTGCAAGACCTAGTGAAGAGTTTCTGCAGGGCGATTATGAATAGCCTTCTGTAAGGAAGTTACCAAAGGGTAATCACATGGATACATTTACAGCAGATCAGCTTCTCTATATACTTGCCTGTATGTGAGCTATATATCCCTTTGTAGATACAAAATAGCATTACTCGTTTTCATTTCTTATTATCACAGTTACTGTAGAAAGTGTATGTATACTTATATTTGTTTTTGATCTAGCTTATCCTATTGAATTTGGTTCATGCACCAGTGTTCAGTAATTCAAATGTATTTAAAGGCAAATATGAATTTAGGAGATAAGAATTATGTCCAAAACCTTAACATAATTGAGCCTTTATTTGGTCTTAGTAAATTTGACTCTAGTTTTATTCCAGGGAGTGCTGTTCTGTCTGTTACAGTAAACTTCAGATTGTGACAGCCTTTAGTAAAACTGAGAGACCATATGGAGTTCAACATCCAGAATTTAATTGCAATAAACATGTTTAACCTCAAGTGTTTTACCGTCAGCCTTCTTTAGAATGCCAGTGTCTTCTGTGTTAGGGTGCACAGCTATATCGCAGGTCTTTTGTATACTCAGAAGAAGTCTTCACTGTCACTGATCTGGAAAGCAGTTTTAAATAATGAGGGGAGAAGTCAGTTATGTAAGAAATTTCATAATCAAATATTGCTATTTTAAAAAACAAACCACCAAAAACACAAACAGCAAACAACCAAACCTACTACAGAACAGGATGGCAGAAAGGTGTGCCGTTTTCTTGAGTGAATATGAGATCTGCAAGAATAGACACTGTTTTGAAATCAATATTAAATTACTTATCTTACCCGTATTGTTGCCTGCAATATACATCTTATCATAGCTTGCCAATACTTTATAGTGTTTCTCTTTTTTGTATAGATGTCCCAGAGCATGTCATCAGTATCCTCAAGACATTCTGAAAAAATAGCAATTAGAGAGTAAGTACATGTTAATTTTCATATAAACAGATGGATATGCTTTCAATAATTATGTAGTTAAAGAATGCCACAGTCCTTCTGTTCTTGCTGTGTAGTGAAAAGATTTATAGGCCATCTGTGTAGTTTAGCTGTCCGTTATTGAACCATCCCAGTTGGGCATAAATCAAATTTTAATAAATAAACAAAAAAAAGGCCTTTCTGAATTCTGTATGTTGGTGGCTTTCTTGTATTCCATGCCTTTCTTTACATGGTTCATGAGAATAATACCCCATGGGATTTCTAGAATCCTCCCAGAGTTTTCTTTTACATTACTTTTTGTTTATCTGTAACCTTCTTGAAATTGTACTAAGGAAAAGTAGAAGGAATCCTGTTCACCCTGAATATGCATAGTGCTTCATTATATTTCAAAAGAAGTTTTACCTTTCTGAAGTCTTCAAAATTTTTGGCTTACCTTGACAGAATGAAATGAAATTAACTCATATATTGTTAGATATTACTAATGTGTTGGCAGTGGCAGCTGCAGGTAGAATGGAAATTGCTGGGGCAAAAAGTATTAATTCTTGCAAAATATGAAAGCTACAGAAAACTGTTCTTAAGTAATTTATCGGTCTGATACTGAGTAATATAAAAAATATTTTTAGAAAGAAAACCAGCACCGATTATTCCTTTAATGTTTTCTGAATTACACCAAATTGCATTTTTATTGCAACAAGGTCAGTATTTGCAGAATCAGATTTTCCTGTGAGCATCTGAATATTCTGGTAACTGTCTTGGTAGTCTCTTGGTAAGTGAGGAAAATGTGAAAGAAGAATTCATCTGCCCAATAGAGATGTCTTTAAGTCAGTATAGTCTGTCGTCACAATAAGTCCAGGCCAAAAAGCTTGGAGTATTTATTTAATCTGAAAGTGAACTTTAAAGAAGAGGTAAATTTCTCTCTAAATGTACCTGTTTACCACTGACTATGTATCTGCAGTCTGCTTTTATGGAGAAGAGTTTTCCCCTTCGCCACTTCCTCCCCCATCTCCAAGAGCAGTAGTAATACTTTGATTTGGAGCCCTCTCATGGTCTAATGCTTAATTTGTAGCTATTTTAGACTTTTTTTCATTAATGGGCAAATAATTTACTTCCAGCACATTTGCACTGTAAAGCAGAAGTTGGAGACAGAAAAAGTTCTCTGAATTCTGTACTGAAACTTGGTATTAGAACTTGTTATCTTGGTTATCCAGAGTTAGAACTCTTGTTATCCTGGTGTCAGAAGGAAGCGGATTTTTTAAACTTCTCATGCAGCATCACCACTGTCTTGCTTTTAACCCTTTCATGATGAACACTTCGTCCCTTCTTTGTCCTGTGTTCTTAAAATCTTGAGATTGAATAGCTACATAAATGTTTTGCTGTATTTTTCTGTGTTCAAGTTGACTTCAGTTTAAAACATCAAAAGAGTGTTTGTAAACACTGGTACGCTGATCATTGCCATAAGAATAAAAGTGATATAAAATTCTATTAATGTTTTAAAGCAAAACTGTCAGTTCTTTTGAAAAAAAATATTTTGAGTTGATGGATGTAGAATAACATTTCAAAAACACTTTTTAAAAGGTAAAGTTTTGTTGACTTAGGAAATACAAAATGTATACATGTTGGCATAGCAAGCAGAAACATCTGTGCTGCTGTTCAACTAAGTACTTGGGGGAAAAAACTGTAGTGTAATTAATCTAGCTTTAAGCTTCTATGCCTCTTTTTAGTTAAGTTCCCTGATTTTTTTTTTTTTCCAGTTTTCAGGTTGGCGATTTGGTTCTCATTATCTTGGACGAAAGGCATGATAACTATGTATTGTTTACTGTTAGTCCAACCTTGTATTTCTTGCACTCAGAATCTCTTGCTGCACTGGATCTCAAACCAGGTGAGTGTGGTAAGTGTCAGATTACTTCCAATATTATCTCCTTCTGCAAATAACACTCTTAAAATCACTTACTAAGTGTTAGAATGTTACAAAAATGTGATAAATGAGAAGCATGTAAGATAGATAGCTGTCAGCTGTCTTTGTAGCATTTGCTATTTGTTCTGATGCTAAACACCTTTCAAGGCAGGACGTTTTAAATCAAAAACTTACATAGAAGTTGATGTTTTGGAAGAACAGGGAAAAATATCTGCATCTTCAAAGCAAGCTGTAAAAAAAAAGAGAAAATGCCAATTTTGTACACACACAGAGTGTGTTAATATATGTATGGGGAAAATGTTCCAATCAGGCTGCTTAGCTATTCAGTAGCATGAATATATAATTGTGTAGGTTTCAGGCCTATTTTTACGTGGATTTCTGCTTCCAATGTCTTTTTTTGGTGAGGAAAGTAAATACAAAACTCAAGGCAACATTTCTGTCAAAACTGCATGCTCTCTTATTTTTTAACACCTGATTTTATTATGTTCTTTAAAGATTGTCTGTGGATAAATCTTTGTCTTTCATCTTCCTCAGAGTGACTGGAATTTATGAACCCAAATACACATCTGAGATAACAAAATGTAGACCACGGTATATGGGGATTTGCAAGCAATGTTTTTGCTGATAAAGTTTTTCCACCCAATTTAAATGGTGTTTAGCAGGGCTCATAAGTTTTCAGAGAACAGTTTCTGTTTGTTTTTGCTTGTGTTCAGGTTGATGGCACATTTGCTTTTTTCCTGCCTTAATCTTCAGGGTTTTTGTTGACTGTTTTTGACAGCTATGTAGACTTAGTTAAATTGAAGTATTAATCTTTTTTAAATGAGGAAAAATAACAATGTTTTGCATTAAACTATAAGCTACATGAAATAGATTCATGTAAATATCTTTATCGCATGTAGTATTCTTGCAAACTCACCTACACTGCCAACTTTGCAGAGATGTCTAAGAACATGCATCAAAAGGAAATTATGTGTTCTAATTTACCAGTAAACATTTCTATATGTTATTGCATGTCAGAAGCTGTCAACTTATTTTCAATGAACAGAATCACTGTAGATTTCAGTTATGATGAAAGATGATAGCTCATAAATAATTGTGTAGTCTCAAGAAGACCACCAAGCTCTAACTGAACTCTGAGACTGATGAAGGATCTGTGCCATGTGTTCTGTGAAGCATGGAAAGAGCTCCTATCTCACAGATGTAATACATTCTGAACGATGCCATTAGTAGTGCATACATAACTGTGAAGTATGATTGATTTTCTTACTGTTGGTTTACATATATATAAGGTAAAAGCCATGTCAGTCTGTATATTACCCTGAGTACACAATTCACTGACCTGTTTTCAGATGGGCTTGGCTTGCTCCATTCCTTGTCACTTGCTAACCAGAGTTAGTCTCAAATTCAAGAAAACTGCACATAAAGCAAACACAAAGACTTACCATTTGCTTTAGGAGCACATTTGTCTCTAGACCAGTGCTTCAGGAAGCCATGTCTTGATTCTGTTCCTGCATCAGGGAAGTGGGACAAATGACACACAGAACACTAGTATCATTTTTGATAGATCAAAATTGTTGTGGACCTAGGTACTGCAAATCATTGCTTTAAGGGCTGCCAAAACGTTGCATCTAAATCTGACCTTTTCTACTAACATGTACACATCAAGTTAATAATTCTGTATAGATCCACCCACAGTAGTGTGTCAGGGATCTGGGCTATCGTAGGTTGTCTCTGCCTACGTTAAGAGCACTTAGAATGCTATGACAATACTGAAATTGGTTAAGGTTTCTGTGTCGTCCCTTATCTTCAGGATACGAGAGTTTTCATCTGCAAATGTAAAGAAAAAATCTCTGCGCCTTTCTCACTATCCTTGTTACATCAGTGCAGTCTGTCAGCAAAGAAAATAAAAAAAAAACCACCAAGTTTTTTTTGTGATTTAAGTATTAGTTGTGGAGCATTCAGACCAGATAAGAATAATTTGCACTGGTTTGTAGGAGTATGGAGTAGAACAGAATCTGCTCTGTTATCAATAGCCAGATTAATCTTGAAGAGTAAGACCAAAATTTCAAACTTTGGTTCTTGAGTGACTCATGTTCTAGTCACTAGATACAGTATCTCATTGTCATGCTTAGAAAAGCATTGATTTTACTATTATGCAGAGCATATGTGAGCTGTTGCTTCAGTCTGTTTTGATGTTTTCTTCATGCGGTGATTAGTGATAGTTACAAAATAGCAAAGCAAGTAAAATGGATAGAATTTCTTGGAATACAAAACAAATATGTGTTTCCTCATTGTTACAGAAATGGATACAAGCTGAATGTTTGTTTATGCCCACTGTTGCTTTTCTGATTGTCAGTTTATTATTGAGGTTTTTCACTTTTCTCCTCTCTGAACAGTTCTGGGTACTTCCAGAAGACTGCAACCAAAACTAGTAGCCTTGTAGGGCTTTAAAATTATTATTTATGCGTAACTAATTTCCATCACTAATACAGAAAAATAATCAAATGTTTCACTAAGAGCAATAGTAATAGCCGAGTACAGAAGACATTCTGTCCTTTGAAATACTTCAGGAAACTCTCACTTTAAATCAGACCAAAAGGTCAGGCTTGGTTGATGAGAATAATTTTGAATCATTAGATGAATTTCAGTATTGATTTGCTTTTGTCTCCTCTAATGTTAACTTTTAAAACAAAATTTAAACTGAAAAATCAATTTTTTGGATTGAAAACACCAGTGACCTGTCATGACATCTGAACTTATTTAACTCTTAATTTATTAAAAAAAGGGTTTGAAGAATTTCTGCTTTCAATGAAATAATTTTAGCAAAGAATCTTTAACCGTATTGAAAGTAGTATCAGGGTTTGGTTGTCTAAAATAATATATATATTCTCTATTTAGCTTCAGGTGCATCTAGGAGACCTTGGGTGCTAGGAAAAGTGATGGAAAAGGAATATTGCCAGGCAAAAAAGGTAAGGACATAATAATGGAAAATCATCTGATAAGATCAATAGAGAAGAAAATCACATTCAAATGTTTGTGAAAGTTGTGAAATGTACTCTTCACATAATAAGTGAGATGAAAATTGTTCTAGGTTCTGCCATTCCTGCTCTGGTTTTTCAGTCAGTGAATAGCAAGAGAAAGGAAACTAGAAAAAAGAGTGAGTGAACAGTGGCTTGGGTAGTTGTGTTCATACAGCCCAAAACCTTGCCAGACTCTAAAGAGCCTTGTAAATGCTGAGGGGTGGGAATCAGTTTCTGCTTAAAAAAATATAAAAATCGGAAAAATAATCCCACATTTCTAATGTAACGTGATTTTTATTGTTTTTTTTTTGTAGGCACAAAACAGATTTAAAGTTCCTTTGGGTACAAAATTCTACAGAGTGAAAGCAGTACCATGGAACAAGAAAGTATAACACAACAGAGTTTTAGTTTGTTCTGTCTCCATTCTTCTTTGCCTTGTCCTTCAGTGCTCATTCATCGCTCCAAATACCAGGCCATCTTTTTATACTGGGGTCACGTGACAAGATACGTCATTGATGTACTGCTTTTACTTTTTAACAGGTCACATTTTAGAAACAAGAATTTCATCAAAAACTCTGGCCCTAACTGTTCCAATTTTTTTACCCAGATAACTTTAGGAGTGTGGACCAAATGAGTTCATTTTCTCAAAGGGCAACCACATGAAACATGGTTTGTTTGCCATGTTAATTGCCTGTTAAATATACATTAGCTTGTGTTTAGATATTAAATGTTAGTTACCATTATTACCAGCATACGTCCTTTTGTGAAATCATTATCAAAGTACTTGCACTCTTTAACAGATTCTTTATATGTGTAAAATTCATCAACTATTTAAAGAGGAGTGTTCATTGCATGCAGATAATCATATAATTTTTCTTCAACATGAGTTTGCCTCAGTAGATGAATAAAAATAACTACTGCAACTTGTTTCATTACATGAAAATGCTCTTTAATGTTAAAAAAAAACTTGTTATTTGATAGACTGATTTTGAAAATCAGTCACAGTTAGATCTGCAATCTTCAAACGCACTTTCGACGGATTGATCACAGATTCTGAAGGGAGGACACCTGTGCTGTTTGTTCAAAGTGAAGCACTTGTTCTTCCCAACAAAACAGAAATCTTGTATTAATCTATTTAGAAAAATCATATTGATGAAACTGTATTTCATGGTTGAGTTTCAGGAAAAAACTCATTGTACATTAACCATACAAGAGTCATTTAAGTAACAAATTATTGTAATTGTAAAAGACATGTAGAATTTTAAAACAATAAAGATTTGAAACTGTATGTGTTTGAAGTATTTGTGTGCGTTTTAAATACTATCTTTAATTTCATGTTAATCTCCTCCAACAGTTTCATTACATAGAAATACCTAAATTTTCTGCAAGAGGCATTAATTTTCAATAACATTCAGGGATTACAAGAATTACCTTGTAAGATAAAGAATTTAAGTAGACAGAAATTAATTTTGTCAGCAAATTAAATGGATAAATGACATTTTTCAAAATATAATGTAGTCTTATTTTTTTCATAACAGTATAAAAAGATGTACTATAAATATGGTACATGTAGTCAATGGAAGGTGAAATTTTGGCTTGAACTATGAGCTTATGTCTAGGACTTAATCCATAGAGTTATTGAACTGTAATTTATCTTCAGAAGGTGTGGAGTGGAGGAGGAAAAGAGATAAAGAAGTGATCACATGAAAATGTCAGTACTTCAGCCCATATGTTGCAAATAATATTCTTCTAGACTAACCGGTCTGCTTGAATACCCAGAGGCTTCTGTGTGTGCTTTAAAATTTTGTTCTATAACAACTTTTAAGTTCAGATTTTTATGAAATGCATGGGCTTGTAATTATATCACACGTTTGAAATAAATGTAAGAGAGTTGGTCTCTGGCAAACAGAATGTCATTTTGTCAAGTTGCATTCATACCTGATTAAATTTGCTAGTTGATGTACTGACTCTAAAATTACTTAACAAAAAATGTCCCTTGTTCTTCAAGAACAGCATTACCACAGCTGAGTACTGCCCAGTGTCAGATAGGTAAACAACACAGAACTATAGAACAGGTTTAAAGAAAAAAAAAAAAAGAAGAAAAAAAAAAAGCAATGTATTTTCTTACTGAATTTTTGACCAACTAAATGGGAATTCTGTTCTGTCTTCAATTCAGTGCAGTCTTGTTCCTTTAGTCAACTGACTCACAAGTGGTTTAAGAAGATGCATATGTGGCACGATTCATTCCTTCTAATACGCAGAGTGTTTAGAATCCTCGACATCTTTTACCCTACTGACAAAACTTTCCCAGCCTCAGATAATCTCCCTACTGCTGTGAATATTGTGTGTCCTGCAGGGACTAATTGTGTCTTGGAAGTCACCAGCCTTTACCAAGAGGCACAGAGTCTTTCTGGGAGGACGGTTACTCCCTGAATAGCAGCAATGGATCTGTATAGCAACATGCAATCCAGCACAACAATGTAAGACCCCACTTTTCTGTTACTGAATAGTCTACTTCAAAGATAAGTAAAAGGTCCCCCAGAATTTTCCCCATAGAGGAAAGGATGTGTTTGTCAAGTTCTTCCAAGCTGGATAAAACTGCAGGTTTGATGATGGCCCTACAGCTCTGTGCATGTACAAGTAGCACTCCTTTTTGGTCATACAAAAATGAAAGTGTTTTTTGGATGCTGTAATCTCATTAAGCCCTAAGGCCTCTGTGTGTTGCTGCTCTGTGTGGATGACACAATGTGAAGCTCGTTGCAGGTTCTGGCATGGTGTCCTGAGCTCAGAAGTGAGGTGAGTACAGAACTCCATGCTGAGAATTATGGAGAAAAAAAAATTAAAAAAATTTTGCATCTTTGTAAAAAATCTGAGTTTTCTAGTCTGTTTATTGTTGCCCAGATTAAAAATATGTATCTATTTAAGCTTATATGTGGACAGTAGCAGTGATGATTTGTGATGCTATGAAAGTTGGCTTGATTTCTCACTTAAGATAGACAAAGGCATGACTGATGTTTATATAACTCAGAACACATGAGCAATAAATGAAAGTGAACTTGTGAAGCACGTAAATAAATTGATTAATGCAAACTATAAGGGAAGAAGTCATCCTTTCCTGCTGATATCTGCTGCTTAAAGGAATGCCAGGATATATCTGTTATTGTTACATGACATCATATTTTTAAAATATAAATAACCAGCAATGGCTTTAGTTTTTAGGAAGATTTGTCATGTGTTTCATTTTATAATCTTTATGTATATTCAAAATGGAAATTCTGTCAAACAAACTCCTAACATATTCAGTAGTGATTCTGAACAGTCATGAAAAAAATGTAGTTTACATATTTTGTGTATGTCACAGCCTTACTAGATCTTGAAACTATGCTTGTTATGTACCACCTATGTGTTTCGTCTTGCTCCATAATAAAACTTTGTATATAGCTATATAATTTGGATGGCGAGCATATTCAGAGGGGAAGTTGGAGGATAAATTTGATTATCTGAGATTTCTCTTAATTCTTTTGTGCAGCTGCATGTTGGAAACTTGCAGGTTACTAAAAAAGCCCCTTGTGCTACTGCTAATAGATGTTTATTCCATAAGTCTGGCTTTAGGCAAAGGCAACTGTATTGTTGAAGCTCAAAAAGTAACATGAATGGTAAAGAAAGTTGACTGAAAGCAAATGTTACCCTGCAGACTTAACACCAAAAGGATGTGATCATTTCAAAGGGATTTATTTTTTCCAGTGTTCTTGGAAGGCTATATCTATTTGAATACTCTGAGAAGCAGTTTTTTGCAGTGCTCTGCAGTAGGTCTCAAATTGGGAGTCTGTGCTGTTTAGAATTAAGTTGTGGTTCATTTGAATCTTAAGATGGTCTATGAGTAGGACCAGTGTACACCTAAGTATACACTTTTCCCTAAATGTCATTGTCATTACGTATATTGCCGAGCAGGACTGGAAAGTCTGCCCTGTGCTATGCAAGATTGTGTGCTTTTTTGCAGCGCTAGTTTTCTCTGTGACCTAATATTGCATCCTTTCTTGTTGTGTGGTGTTTTAGCTAGAAGCCAGACTGCCTGTAAACAGTTACAGCAAAAACTGAATAGTACTTTGTAGTGCTTATTCATGCCTATAAATTTTTCATTAATAAAGTGTAACGCAAGGAATTACTTCATAGTGCCAAATTCTAGAAGTGGAGCATTCACCATACAAGAACTCTATTGCCTTTTCAAGCTATATTTGCCTATTAAACTTCAGTAAGCTATCTCAGTGCTGCATTTTAAGGTCACTGATGTCTTTAGATCACTTTACAAGCCATTCTGCAGTCCTGCAACAGTGATGATAAACAGTTACTTCCTTTAGCACTTGCTGTATTAACACTTACTCATATTACCAACATACACATAAAATACCGAGGAGCCTGGAGTCCCCAGGCTCTAAATAGTGGCTAAGAACTGAGTTCAGTGTTGATGCACTCAAGCAGTGTCAGACTCACAGAACAGCTGAGGTTGGAAGGCGTCTCCCAAGGCTGTCTTGTCCAACCCGCTGTACAGGCTGAATTGCTGTGACTTTTTCACTAAAGGTCTCGAATGTACGACTAACTAGGCAAACCTTCAATTTAGTCCTTTGTTTTGAAGCCTGGGTTGAAACTGATGGTGTAATTCAAGTAATTTTAAAATTTTCCTCTCAAAAAATTCATTGTCTGGGGTAAATGCTAGTTTTTAACATGCTTTCACTATAATTTTTTTTTTAATTTTATATGCAAGAAATGTGGCAGCTGCCAGATTATTATTTCTATGATTACTACCAGTAAAAACCAGTGGTTTTTTTTCTGAATATTAAAATGTTTCATGTACCGTGAATTTATGGTATATCACTGCACTGCTGAATAGTTGCTCCATAATTTTGTCTCAGTTCTTTGAGATTGATTGTGGGTGGTAGCATTGCTTTTCTTTCCCTAACTTTTGCTTGTTGGTCTTAAATTTGCCTTTTATCTATTTGTTTTGGGACTTACTTTAACAGATGATTTTCATTGTGTATTTTACTTTTTAGGCAAAATTAGAGTAAGGAGCAGATTTTTTTCTGCAGTGGGAGGGGTGGTGCTAGTATCTTACCTCCTAATCAAGTATTTGTACGATTTGTCAAAGGGTGTTAATGAAGAACATTTGTCATTGCAGTCATGTGGCTAATAACTTGTTTCTGCCCAAGATCTCTACATAAGATCTGCTTATTCTAAACACATGGATGCATGCTTGTGTACACACCTTTAACAAATGCTGATTCTTGCAGCCAAAGCTGCTATGTTGTGGTCCTGTTTACCTGTGCTAGTAGTATTAGAGATTCAGAAAAATTCATAAAGTAATGCCTCATTTCTATTTTCAGTGGAGATTAGGTACAGAACTAGGAGCTATGTGTTTGTATAACCAAAGAATTTCTGATCTGTTGGAGTTGTAACACTACGAGCTTTCCTCTTCTATAGTTATTATCAGGGACATGATAGTATATCAATTATCAAGGAAGAACAAATAAAATAGTCTAAAGATCCTGGATACTTAAGGAAAAGCAGTCAGTTTTAAGTACCAATGCATCTCTGAGCTTATATTAATTTAAGCAATTGAAATGTTAGCACTTGATGTCTGATGCGATTGCAGTGGTAATCAGGAGGCTGCTGAACTATGCCTCTCGCAGGGTGCTGGTCAGCATTAACTGACTACCATGTCTCTTGTCAATGATGGGCTGTACTTCTAGCACAATGGTTGAAATAGTAGGAAAAGTTTATAATGAATACTGAACTTAACAAAGAAGTTCCTGACGATGATGTAGAAAAGTTTTTAAACTTCCAAAGAGAGCTTTATTTTGTGTACCTACACAGAAAAAAGGTATTTAGTTTCAATTGAAACAGACTGACTGAAATCAACTGTCTGCTTTTCAGAAGACTGTAAGCTGGAGATCACCTTTTTTGGTGTATATACTAAGCTTTCTTGAATGGGACTGAAATAATTTTTCAGAGATTTTTACCTTTCAAAGTATTTAACCAACAAAACTGCTAAGCAATAAAATACCCTCTTAAGTTTAGACCTTGTAATACTCATCGTATTTATAATCCTTATGTTTGTAGCTCTTATGTATAAGGGAACTTTTGTAAGCACAAATAATTTACCAGAGATATGATGCGTGCAGTTAAATATGCTTCTGTTGACCTAACAACAATACACTGTAAAGTTTGCAGAAAATTTCCAAATTAACAGTAAAGTGTAAATACGTATAAAGTGGTGTGCTTGATTTGTGGCTAGTCCAAAATACCAGATCTTTTGAACCTATGTATAGGATAGAACAAAGTATAGTGGTTTTAAACTAAAAGAGAGTAGATTTAGACTAGATATCAGGAAGAAATTTTTTACAATGAGAATAGTGATACACTGCAACAGGTTGCCCGGAGAGAGGTGGTAGATGCCCCATCCCTAGAAACCTTCAAGGTCAGGTTGGACAGGGCTCTGGGCAACCTGATCTAGTTGCAGATGTCCCTGCTCCTTGCAGGGGGGTTGGACTACATGACCTATAAAGGTCCCTTACAACCCGAACTATTGTATGATTCTATGCATGATTATGTTGTGTGTGCATATACTGTGATGGCTTATGCTTCAATTTTTGCAATGCGTAAGTTTTTAAGTACTGAAAAATTAGGAAATGTCAGCTTGTGACTGCCACTTTGCTTTCATATGCATGAGGATGCACTTTTCAATTGGCTAATTAGGTGCTCTTTTCCTGCTCTTGTCTCTTCCACATCTGTTCTCACAGTTCTGTATTAAAACTGTGCCTTGAACATATGATTACATTCTTGTCCTATGATAGCAAGCATTCTGCTTGGAAATTGCCATGTGCCTCTTAGGTAAGACATGAGAGTCTCCAGATTATCCACTCATTTTTGGTACCTGAAAACCAGGGTGACCAGGGTGAGGTACTTGGAGTGCTGTGTCAGTGCGTAGCAGTTGGTATCTTCAAATACTGTGTGCTCTCACAGCTCGTGCTCTCTCCATTATGTAAGCGAGAAACTATTACAAAGTAAAACAACATGTGCAAAGGCACACGGCGCCAGAATTAAAAATGACAGCCTGGCATCTGTGCACTGTTTGACACTTCTGACACACAAGCCCTATCCCTGTTGCTGTAAACCCTCAGTGAAGGTGATGTAGGCACTTCAAAGGAGCGAAGGAGGGAGTGGGCGTTTGAATATGTGCTGAGGAGCAGTAGACCACTGAGACCAGAGCTCTGACTGATGGTACTTGTGACACAGGATCAACGGGCAGGTACTTCAGGATGTTTTGTCTCATGGCTTCCCTTGTATCGAGCCAGGCTGTTGTGGCTATGTTGGCCTCTGGATGTGGATGTGAGGAAGAGGAGGGCAGTGGGGGTTTGGAGAAGCCCTGCCAGATGCTTCTTGTGGTACCTCTTAACATAAATCGCAGGAATTGGTACCCAGACAGTCTAAACCATTTTAGCACAGGTTTTAGCTCCTTGGCCAGCACAATAAAAAGTGATTTTTGAAGCTGTTCTTGCCCTTCAGCTGAGTGCTAAGGGCATCTCTGCAAGATCAGTGATGAAGCAGTTCTGCAGGTGGTGTTCTCAGACTAAACCCAGGACACCGTTTGAAGCTTATCCCCTTTTCTACAAAGTGTGATGCTGCAAGAGGTAGTGATTCACGAGCCCTCTCAACAATCCAGCCTATTGCTCTGCTGGCTCTGACTCTTACCAATCACAAGTATTCAGACTCCCAACCACTTGTGGTTGTGGCATTTGTGTATCTTTAACACCCCTCCAGAAAGTACAGTCTCCACATTTTTAGCTTCTTAAAACAGATGAGTAGTTTCTATAAGATGATGTCTGTCAGTGTTGCATAACCTTCTTTGGGTTTTTTCCAAGAGAATATTTAAGTTTATGAACACAGTTATTAGACAAATGGCAGAGCAATAGTAGCACTTCCATTTCTGCATGCATAGTTATTCCTCTTTAAACAAGCATGTGATTATAACGTGAAAGTTGAAGTAGTTGATTTAGTAGTTATTTTCATATAAAATCCATTGTAGATGTGGAAAAAAAAAAAAAAGTGATGAAATTCCAGTGCTGGGGAGGTCTATTATTAAATTTTTGAAGGCACAAAATGGATCTTGATAAGTTACTATTTCAAGTATGTCCCAGGAATCCAGGAATCTTTTTATAACACAAGATCTGTGGGTTACTTCAATGAAAAGGATAAAAGCAAACTGTTATTCTCATACAATTTTTTGACATAAGTAATGTTTAATTCTATTTTTAGAGGCATAAATCAGATGCTTTCTTATTTTAAAACCAGAGTTAAAATATCAAGGCTCTCTTATTGAACTGCATCCAATTATGTATGCAAGGTAGTTAAAAAGTTATGCTGTGGTTTTAAGACACTTTTCATTGTGTTAATTTGATGAGCAGTAGTAGAAAATAAATATGGTAACAGCTACAATGGAATTACTTTCTTCCTTCTGTTTCATCCTTTAGAAGATGGTTGTGACTAGAGCAGTATGTCTCAGCTGTTAGTGCTCTGCCTCTAACTTACATTTCTATATAGGTTATGTAGCATGAAAACAGCAATACAGTGTTGCTGTGTGGATAGCTATGTGGTTGTGTGATGTTTTGAATGTGCTTAGTGTAAACCTGGTAATTCCTGTCACCTGTTTCTGTCTGACTTGAAATTAGTCTTTTCATTAGACCATCCTTCTCTAGGCCTGCTTTTAAAAGTTACAAGTGTTAAACACAGACATCAAAAAAAGTAATTTCCTGCAAGTTTAAGGAGCCTGTGTTTCCTCTCTTTCCAATAAGTTCTAATTTTGATTTGTGACTGAATGTGTGAATTGTTGTGTTTTTTTTTAAACAGAAGATAAGGGAAGCATGGGACTATACAGGCTACATTTCTGCTGTGGAAGAAGCAAAACCCGCAAATTTTTGAGAAATAGTGGAGTTTTAGAACAAATCATGAAGGGAGAACTTGCTGACTATTAGACTACAGGATACATTCTTAAAGATAAATAACAACGTTTTACTGTACTTTATATATGTAGTTCCTCTTAGTAAACAGCTGTTACTCATAATTCCACTCACTTCAGTGTATAACCTTTTAGTAGATAGAGGGTGTCGTTTGAGTTGCTTCTCTAGGTGTGTGTTTCACATAGATTATAGCCCTTGCAATTTGCAACTGCTCTGCATCTTTTTCCTTTTCTCCTGTTTATGATTTACACACACACACACACACACTGCTTTCTACACTGTATGTTTAGCCCTTGTTCTTTTCCATGTTTCTTGATTCTTAATCTCTAGTATTTGATACTGTGGGGGAATATGTAGATTTTTTTTTTTTTTTTTTTTTTTTTTTTGCCTTGAGGAGATTGCATCATTTGCTACCCCAGAGTCTTGAACTGTGAAAGGAGAGAAAGAGCAGTGCTGTGCCAGGCAGCTTAAGCTCATCTGCTGGTAGTTTGCTTCTGACCTGAAGACTTCACACTCTTGAGTGCCTCCTTGATGGCAATTTTGAAGAGGAAATGGCTGCTTCCATTTCAGGAAGATATTAAAACTCTGAAGAGGCAAGAAAAATTTTTCTGTCTTCAAGGTAAAAGTGAAAACTGATAATTCATGGTATTAGCTGCTTGAAAAAGCTGCAGTACTTCTAAGAAATATTAGAGTGGAAATGACGTTATTCAGGTTTGAGATGGAAATTAGCAATACGATACTGATTCTAGAATAATTCTGAAAGTTCCCAGGTTAGATATTCCTGTGACAGAAATATCTATCAACTTGGAAGAGGGAAAGAAATTTTGATTGATTTTTGCCACAGCCAAGAGGATGACTGGAGGAAGATCGCTGGGTGCAGACTGCTGGCAGGAGCGAGGCCAGCAGTGGCTGTGACCCCCGGGAGAGCCAGCGGGGCTCCAGGGTCCCAGTGACATCTGCAGAGCGGTGGCTGCTGGTACGTGTTTCCACACCAGTGGAAGGATTATGTGCTGACAGTACACATGTCACGTATACAGGCATAGTGTGGCTCAGTACGAGCTGTGCTGCTTTTTGTTTGTGCTGAAGATTATGGACATTTTCTTTAGGCTTCCGTGTGCTTCACCAAATATTACGATAGATCCTGGTTTTCCCAGTATCGCTAGTTTTCTAGCATGGAAAAAGGTTCCCATAATCCTCACTGTTCATAAAATGCAAATATAAGTAGTAGTTAGACATCTGATCCTGCATGGGGCTGTATTTCCAGAGCAGAATGATGATCTCTCATGTGGTACAGAAAGATGTATTAAAAGAATACATGAAAGTCTCTGACCAGTTCAGAGATTTGAGAAGGCCTTTTCATACTGCTTTGACTAGAGATACTGAAGAAATGCTCAAAGCTTTACTGTATATGCTAAAAATAAAGGTCAAGACAAGCAAGAGCGACCAAGCTGGTGGCTTAGGGACGACCAAAGCTATCCTGGCTGGTTTGTGTTACTTGGGGGGGCAGGGTGGGAAATAGGCACTTGCTTTACACTTTTACACTTAATTTCTTGTACCATTATCCCTGTTTAGGCTTTGCCATACTGTTACCTAGTACAGCCACCAACTGCAGAGTAACATCTTAGTGGCTTCAGATGAAGGGTATCTTGATAGTCCCATGTTTGTAATGATCCACAGTTTGAGCATGAAATGCAGGGCTTTGCACAGATGTTCAGGCTTCCAGGCGCTCTTTTTCCTTGTCCCGAAGCACTGGAGGGAAGATGATGTCCAAAGCCATCAAAGAACTAGGATCTGTAGTCTCAAGTTATTTTGCCAATTTCTGATTTGTTTAAGAGAAAACGCAGAATAACTGTTAGAAACCTACCTATCAGAAGTTTCTCTAACACTGAAGTGTCAAAACAGGCAATGGTTAAAAATTTTAAAAACTAATAATAAAATCCATGGTTATTTAAGATGCCAGCTGTTGACACTGTGGCAGTAGCATGATGTGTGCAGGGAGAAAGGTGGTGCTTTCTGATAACGGTGTTTACAAATAAGATAATCTCATGAGAAAATGAAAGTATCTTCAGAGACAGACAAATAGAGGATTAAGTGACTTCAAGACACGTGAGAAAGTAAATTAAAAATGCCAGATCTTCTATCCTGCTGGAGGAAAGAATCTCTCTTGCTTTGAGGCTCAGTGATGTGAAATTAAATGAATGTAATTCCTCCTGATAGCAGAGAAGTGCTATTTAAAGGAAAACCTGCAAGTCCAGGCAACAGCAAAACATCACCTATAAACTGAATTTAGTGGACCAGTCCTAACCATTCAGAGTTTGGAATGTTTTTTGCCAGTTTTTAGGAGGTGTAGAGCTATCTTCTGGGTTTTTTTCTTCTTTTTGCTTGTAGCAGGAATTTGAAGCTTTGCACAACTGTTTCTTGACTCACAGGAGAAAGAGGAAGAGATTTTTCTGCTAGGGAAAGCAGTGGCAACTGTATGGGTATCCATGAGGAAAGCAGATATGTTTTTGGTACTATAAATCTGTGAATATCACAGGCACAGTAGTGGGAAATTCCCATGAATTTATGAAACTAATAAAAAAAACTGCTGTTGTTTTGAAATAATATTTTTTTCAAAATTAGGAAAAAGTCATCTGTGACAGGAAATATGAGCCAAAAGACAACTGATGAAATTGCCTTTGATTTTTTTCATTATTCATGAGAAGCCTTATCTATAGCAAGAATGGTTTCTATTAGTGTCTTGCTGAGATAAACCTTTGGCTCCTCTAACATCTGCAATGCCACGGACAAGGTAGTCTATTAACTGATATGGAGTGTTCTGCAAGAATTCAAGCAGTCCTAGATATTAAACACGCCATGGGAGATGTTGCAGGATCATGCAGTGGCCAGCTTGGTCAGAAAAATGTTGTTGGAACCTTTCTCCAACATCTTTAAAATAATAAAAGGAACCAGCAACCATCTAAAAAGAAATGCATGTGCCAAAATAAAAATACATTTCATGAGAAAGGCTGCCTTCTGGGATTTTATTAAAAGTAAATCAGTTTAAAGGTATTTTTTTAAACATTTATAAGCTAAAGCTCTCAATATCTGTACTAGCTAATGTTTGGGTTTTCAACAATATAAAAAAAAAAACTGATCTCACTTAAAATACTTTTTCACATGTTTATGCTGAATGTATTCTTAAAAATCGTTCTGCATCTCTGATACTTGAGGAAAGTACAAGTATGGAAGGGGAGGGTGTAGAAAGAAAATTTGCATCAGCTTTTATATCTTGGGAAAACTAAAATAATAATATTAAAAATCTTTTAGCATTGTGCTGTGAGACTAAGCAAAGGTACATTCATTATAATGAGCTTAAACATCTATTTTGGGAGTTGGCCCTTTGGAGCAGTCTTCTACTACAAGCTATTTAGGTGAAGTGCCTTAAAAACCAAAAACATCCATTGAGCTCTGAAATTCAGCTAGCAAGTATGTTCTTAGAGTACTTTTCATGGTGAGAAAGCATCTCAATTATGGATAAATAAGAATATTTTTAATGTAATTCAATAGTGATCTTTATATTAAAAAATAATTAGTTTTTCTTCAGACTGATGCATTTCTATAGTGCTGAGTAAAGGCTTTAGAATAACTGTGTGTTCAGCCAGCATGAACAATTCTTCCATCTCCTAGAAAAGCTGGGGATGACTTTTCTAGCTGCTGTTCTACTAGTTGTTTTCATATGGGGATTGGTTTTGGTAATTTTATAGTTTTCAAGTCAGCTGATTAGATCACTTAATGTGACCTTAGTTTGGCATGCTATAGGCCATATGTTTTCCTCTGTTAGGACTGAATTGAACACAACCTGCCTAAATAAAAATAACTTAAAACACAAACTGTCTTCCACAAGGACACTTCATCTTGGTGTCAAGACTCTAATTCCTAGGTTTTTGTTACGGTGATGAATCCCACTTTCTAAAAATAAGAGCAAAAAACATGGGTCTGGCTTCTAAATATAATGCATATGGTTTAGTTTCCAGCCCGTGTTCTTGTTTTGCTGGTCTCTGGCCCAGGGCACGTTTGACAGGTCCTGGGGGGTATGCTGCACGCAAAAATGCTCAAAGTGACCCTGTGTCTTCTGGGCTACAGGAAGCAGGAAAGCATCTTCCCCTCCTGAAGATACTTGAGTCTTATTCTTCTTTTTGACTGACTTGCAGTGATTGATCTCTAGAAGTCTTTAAGAGGTTTTTGGGGTGGGTTTTTGTATGTTTTTTTTCTGTCTGTGGCAACAGGGGGGCCTAAGGTACCTTTACAAAAATTTACCAACCAGACTGACCACCCCAACCAAATACACCTCCAAGAGCAAAGACTCCACATCTCTCAGGAGGGAACATGTGGTCCGGTTCCTGCATCCATTGTGTGTACATGCTACTTGGTGTTTGTCCAGTCTTCAGCTCTGTGACTAGAAATCCCAAAGCAGACTGTCATCCTGAGGGTGGGTATCAAATCATCTCTAGGGCAGATTTGCATTGGCTGAGTGCTCTGTTGCCAGGGGAGAAAGTGGCTGAAGGTGCTCTCATTGTGTTGGATGTGTAGACTTCATACTGATGTATTTATTTCGAAATATTACTATTATTTTTAAAATTAGTATCTATTACATTCAAAGGCAGTAACCAAAACCAGCGTTGGGCAAGTTAAATAACAATAAAAAGTGCGCTGATGCTCACGGTCACAGATGGACACAAAGGTGGTTGACAAACCTCCCAGGAGACAATTCCCTCCAAGTCCCATTTAGATGTGATGGCATAATGGTTGGGTGGTGGAAGAGGTGGAGTCGGATCTCCTGAAGAAGGGGCAAGAATTTTGCTTTTCCCCTTTGTTTTGGAGTTTAATGGCCTAACTATTATAAACAGGACTTTGGGGCTGCATTTCTGTATTAAGTTGTGGGGGGTTTGTCTGCCCCTTCTCCCCCCAGCCAGCATTGGTCAACAGTTAGATTTATCTCTAGACCTGTTCATGACCAAGGTCTCATTGAGGTATTTGTGCTGTCAGCTGCTGGTCTGTGATGACCTTGCTTCTCAAAGGAGTGCTAGGTTATCTTCAGTAAATAAGTAGTTTATAAAAAATATTGTTCAGGTCTCCTCAGGCACCAAAAAGAGCCAATTTCAGGTCTCCTGTTACCAAGGCCTGTGATTTTAACCTCTATACAGGAGGAGGGTAGCACTTTCACCGTTCTTTTGTGAACATTTTTTTGTTTTAGCTGTCCTAAACACCACAGAAATTGGAGTAGTTGGCGGATGTGAGTCCCTGGGAGAGATCCCAGGTTTGCCTAGCTGGGTGGCTGGAGTGTTGCCTAAAGAAAACCCAGTTTCCTGAGATTTCTCATGCTTTTCCTCTGCTCGCCCTTCTGAATGCATGTGGACCTCTGCTACATGAGTTGGCTTCTGTGACCTTATCTTTTACCTGTTTTGCTGTCTGTCTGTCATTCGGTTGCCAAGTGCTTAACTTGCAACAAAGTCATTGTGAGAACCTGGGTCCTACTGACAAATCTTGCTTCTGCATCCCGCACTGGCATCTCATTTGCAGTGAAGCACTGTAACGAGTATGTCTCTGCTAACAGGCTGCTACTGTTTGAAAGGTGCAGAGACCGAAGGTCAGGCCGGTTTTTAGAGAACGAGGCTCTGGATTGCTCAGAAGAGAGAACAATATAATGTTTAAAATTACATAAAAAGCAATTCATGCAACCTTTCAAGACCTTAGCAAGGGAGAAAACACAAGAGGAATCAAAACAGTCAAGGCAGTAACAGTTAAAGATAAATATCACTACTTATACTTCTAACATTCATGTAGACATAATGGTTTTAATATGTTTTTCAAAGGCATTTGTTGTTGGCTCGGTAAACCAAAAACTGATTTGATTTCTGCTTTTCACACTCCTTCAAAACAGTATTAAACACTCTCTTCATGCTGGCCTTCTTGAAATGTGATGGGCGTGATATGTTGGGTTTGTTGTTCTGGGATTTGGGGGGAGTTTTTTGGGTTTGAAGCTACTTTTAGCCTTTTGATCTTTCTCTGATCTGCTTTTGTTAAATAAAATGATTCCCTAAGCATTTTGATGGTATAGGTAATATCAGGATTCCTTCAAACACAGATGATGTTCCTCTGACAGCTGCTCCTGGAGGCAGAGGCCCTTTGATAGCCGATGAATGGCAAGGCTTCCCACACCTTAGGATTTGTGCCGAAGCAGGACAATGCTGGGAATCAGCATTTAACCTGGGGGCAGTGTACTCTTTCTCCGTGAGCATTTCTTCAGCTGCTGCCACTGCCAGATGTGGAGAGATCTGCAAGCAGGTTGTATCTCCCATGACAGTTGTGCTGTGGGAGGTGGAAAACATCCAGTGCAGCCTGAAGGGTTCCCAGGAGTCACGAAAGATAATAAACATGCTTTATAAACCAAAAAAATGTATTTTCAGATACTAATCGAGCCAGAGAATTTGTCACTGGGGTAGCAATAGCCCTATTTAGCAAGTTATAAACTTCCCTTTTTCCTAAACATCCCAGGCATTATGGAATTTGCAGCTTAAACAGCTGAGAGGAGAGGAGCATAGCTGTGAAGTGTTTGAGGACTCGCATTGCATAGACAAGTAGGGTCATGACTTATTAAAACATTCGCAAAACACATTCCAGTGAGAAGTAGTTAAACAGCTAGAGCATCTTCCCATGTAAGAAAGGCATCGGGGAGCAGAATGGATAATCATGGAAATTGGCTGCCCAGGCGCATTCCTCGGATGGCTGAACTCACTTTTGATAACTCTGAACTCCCTATCATTGGCTTGTAGGACAAATTAAATTGGTATTACAGTGTAAGTGATGCTGGAGTTTGTGTCAGAATTTTTTCCTTCCTATGTCCTGCTGTATTTGAGTTGTACGTAGGCTGCTGCCTTGCAAGCATATGTTTGGGTCAGAAATAGTGTGCAATATACTTTTCCTGAAAATCTTGCATATAAATAGTACAGGTGGGGAAGATGAACTCAGTTGTCCTCCAGTTCAATGGCAGTTTGAAAACTGGTCTGGCTGTCCTAATGGAATGATGTAATATTGGTATGGTGAGGAGGAGTAGAGCCAGGGATTTCAAGTTCATGCACAGAGCCCCTAGGCTGCTTCTATGTGCCCAGTGCAGCTGAGCAGTCATGACTTTCCCCTCCCATCCCTGTTAGCTATTGCATTTTGAGGGGCCATAGCACTGGGTGATATATTCTCTACAGAAGAGGCAAACTAGGTGGGAAGCTTCCCTCCCCATCACTTCCTAGGGAAACTGTGCAGCTACATACATGCGGTGCAGGTGCTTTCCCTGCACCTTTAATGGCAAATGTTAATAGTGATGCAGAAATGTGTCCTGTTGACGAAGAAGAAAATGAGAGGTTTTCTCTGTGAGAAAGGCAAAGCAGGTACGAAAGTTTCTCAGAGATCTTTGGTGAGCTGGAACCACAAATCCCTTCAGAAAGCTGCAGGCACTGTTCTGAGGGCAATAAGCAAGTTAGAGAGGTTTTGTTTTATTTGTCGTGTCATCATACGCAGGATATATCCACATACTAGTACTCTCCGCTATTAACCATTTAACAATGTACAGAAAGCCAACTGACAGGCTAAATGGAGAATTCAAGTGAATCATCATTTGAAAGCTGCTTTGAATAATGCTTGCACACAGCAATGAGTAAAACCTGCAGGTAAATCAATGAATGCTGTAACTGAAAGTGAACAATAAAGTGGAGATCCTAGCTGTCATTGGCCAGTTCCTTAGCAGGATGTGCAGATTTAAGAATAACTAATCCTAAATCAGCATCCACTTCTGCAAGGCTGAGTGCTGATAAACGTCACATGCTGTTGTATTAAGTGTAAAAAAATTGTTTTTCTGGCTCTAAGGCTAAATGCTATTAGCCCAAATGAGCTATCAGGTTGATATGATAAAGGCCCTGTTAAATATTTATACAAAATTAAATTAAATACGCATGTGCCACTTGCTCTACAAAGAACATACGGGAAAATATGACTAATACCTAACAGCAAAGATTAGTTTACTTGTCAGTTCATGATCATGATATAGATGGAATTTCCTTCCATAAAAACAGCATGACAAAGAGTTCACGAATATTTTCATCAGTAGCTAATGTTTCCATTCCCAGAGGAGAGCTCTAAGCCCACAAACAAGAAAGGCTGCTACATTTAAGATTCGAGGGAATGTCATCACAAAATGTAAACTGTCTGCAAGAAACTTTCAGCTTTTATAGTTTTATTGCATTAGAGACAAGTGCATCACAGCTGTGAAATGCATCATAAGACAGACATGACCCATACTTATAAAAATATTTGACTAATATAGCATTTTGTTATATTAGAAATCAGTGCTGCAACAGTGCAGGGCTGGGCTCTGCTGAGAGCAATGAGAGTTTGTAGGTGGAGGACAGCACTGTGTTTCCATTTTGTTATCATTTTCAGGTGAAAGGTGCAGCTTTTACACTGCTGCAAGCATGAGGGAATATTTTCAGAGAACAGCATGATGAGTTTATGTGCCTTCACTGTTTGACATTTAAGTTTGTTCATAAATGCATAGATTAAATTACAGGTTAATAGCATGTACATACAGCGTATATACATTTACAATATGGTTATGTCATAGAAACTATTGGCCTTATTTAATAGTTTAAAAACACTTATCTCTTAGAATAATGATAGTCCTCATAAGTGAATATGAATTAGTTAAAATACAATCTGACTTTGAGGCCTTGTGTAAATGGTTTATGTACCGAGCTGATTTGAAATTGCAATATCAAGTATTTGAAGCTACATTACCTTCTGCCAAAATGAAACCTATGCATACCTAGTTTTGGTCATTCACGTGTACCTTTCTCAGCCTTTTTATCCCTTCTTCTTGAAACTGGGAGGGATAGGCAAACAAAATTGGAAGGAATATTACCCAAATATGGGTAATAACAAAAGCAGTGCTGTAGCAGATCTGCAGAAACTAACACATAGGAGAAAGTAGCCCTAATAGTCAATGAAGGGGAATGATGAGGCTAAAGTTGGAACAATATTCTTAAAAGTGAATACTTAGCAGAATGAGTTAGAGATGTCACAGGTGGGGGGAATATTTTCCAAAATGTATTATGGGAAAAAACTTGCAGCCTTCAAAATGTGATAATTAGAAATTCAACAAGTTTCTATAAAGGGAAAAAATCCACAACCATCGAGAAAGATTTTTATTTTCAGTTGAGTGCTCTGACACCTTTTCCACAGAAGGAGTACAGAAATTCAGGAAGTTCTTATTATAGCTGTTGAGCAAACCCAAATGGGCAAACACTTAGTTTTTTCCAAGCACATGCAAGTTCTGATGGCAAACAGCGAAGTTCTAAGAAAATGAGATAAGTTATGGGATCAGAGACATTTACTTCTAAGGAAGTCTTAAAGAGCATTTTACTGCATTTCTATTGTTTATACTATTTTAACATCTCTACTTAAGAGACAGCTGGCCTGTGTCTGTAGACCATGTAAGAAATTCTTCTGTTTAACGTGCAGTGTGGTCTAAGAAGCAGCAAGCACGTATCTGGAGCGGGATAGTGAGCAATGTCTCTCAATGCCTGGAAGCATACTGTGGAAAGCAAGGAGTCTCCAGGCTTCGCGCCTTCGTGATGCTCTGTGCTTAGGGTACATGTGGGGGCAAACCCTGTGATGCATTACAGAGGGAATCCATGGTACCAGGCATGCACGCGCTGTGCAGCGTGTTGCATGGGCAGTCAGGCCCCTGAGGCTCACTGATCACGGTGTGCCTGTTTGTCCAGGATTCCCAAATGTCCAGTGTCCTATGCTACTGGATATCAGGAAATGCTAGCTGGTTGTTACTACAAGAAATACTGTATTCCTCCAAGTAATAAATCTCTCAGTATTTTGCCCTCAAGTACCACTGAGAGAGCAGTTTGTTCTACTTTTCTGTAGAACCTGAGGGCAGTTCCACATAATATTGTGCAAATAGTCAAGGCTACAGGATGAAAAAAGTCTTCAGTTTATTGGGGTGAAAACAAGAAGGAAGTGGGAAGAAGAAATGGAATGTTTGTTGCAGAAGGAAGATATATAAAAGGGAAGATACATGCATAAAGCAGCAAATGGAGTGCAGTGGCATGCTAGGAACTTCTCTGTCACTGCAGATGTTATGGAAAGATACCATAAACGCAGGGGCAATCTCTCTGTCCTTCCAATACGCCTTATAAGAGAGCAAACTTTGGCTTGTTTGGGCGATAGCCAGGCAAAGATCTACTGAGAAGCTGCCGTGGTGCCCAGGAAAACAGTTGCTTTTCAAAGAAAATGACCTCAAAGGTCAGGAGTAAATCAGTCCGTTTTACAGGAGTACAGATAATTCTGTCAACAGGTCTATGTGGCCAAGGAAGGAGCTTTTGATGAACTAAAATGCAAGAGGGGAGCACATAAAAAGGGGAAATGATGAGAGGCTGCAAAGGTGTAGTATAGAAGCTTGGACATGTAGATATGAAATTAGGAAGGCCAAAGCCCAGCTGGAGCTAAGAGTAGCAAGGAGCATAAAGGAAGTATTTTGTAAGTTTGCTCACAGAGCTCAGGGAAAATGTGGGCTTTGGGTGAATGGTGGGAGACAACTGAGGGACAGATGATGCAGAGAAGACAAGTACTCAACACTCTTTCTTTTTTTTTCTCCTTTCCCCTCAGTCTTCACACAAAACCCAAACCTGTCAAGGTTTGTGAAGAAGAGGGAGAGCCATTACTGAGACTAACAGGTGACGGAGGATGGAAGGTGAATGGGAAAGGTAAATGGAGGATCAGGGGATCTTTAGGCTGCTTCATCCCTGTTCCTGGAAATGTCATGGACCATATGCCTCATGTGATGATGCAGAGCATACCCTCAGCAGACTTGTGGATGACACTGAGCTAGGATGGACCTTGGGTTAATGGAGGCTTGGGCTAAAAACCGTCGTGAGTTTCAGCTGGGAGATGTGCAAAGCTGCTCCCCCAAACGTATAAATCCACACACCAGCAGTCTGTGGCCTGGCCACCTGAATAGCAGCTCTGAATAAAAAGGACCAGGTGTAACAGCAGAAACCTGGCTGAATATGAGACAACAGTGGTCTCTAATCACTAGTAAGGCAAAACCAATGCTGGGATGCGTTGGCAGAAGCATGGCCAGCAGGAAGGTTTTATTCTGTCTGCTTGTTGTTGCTGAGGCTGCTCTAGTGTGTCCTTTTCTGGGTTCCCGGGTTTGAGAAGGATGTTGGACTGAAAGAAGGTCTAGCAGAGACCTACCAAGATAGTCAGAGGTACCTGACTTGTGGGGAGGGGCTAAGGGACTATGGCAGGGAGGGGTTAATGGCAGTGTGCAACTACTGGAGAACAGGGTAAGAGGGGATTTGGTAGCAGCTTCAGGTTACTTGAAGGGGAGTTAAAAGCACAGTAAAGCCAGGCTTTTTTGGATAGTGAAATATGATAAAGCATGAGACAAATCATAACTTAGGGACTTCAGAGTGGCCTTTCTTGGCTAGGAGGGTGGTGCAGCACTTCAGTAGGTTGCCAGGAAGAGCTGGGATCAGCATTCTTGGAGGCTTTCAGAACTCTGCTGGACAAAGCCTCGGCTGACCTGCTCTAGTGCTGGAGATGCTCCTACCACTTAGTTGGGAGGCTGGACTGGATGGCCTCCAGAGGTGGCTTCCAATGAGTGCTTCCGTGATCCTATGAATCTGATGAGGTTTTATACATTTTTTTATACGTATGACTCTATAGCAGCTATAATTTTCACAGTTAAAACTAAAGGAAAACAAAACAAAATAAGACTATAATCCTTCTGATTCAGAAGATGTCAGCCATCAGTAATAGAGAAGTTAGCAGACTCTCATAGGATTAGAGATGCATTTGCTTCCTCAGACATGTTATGTATCAGATGCACACTTTCAAATGTGGGAGGGAAACTGCTAGTCCGCACAGACCTCTGGCTTAGTGACTGAGTAGCAATGCCTGTGTCAACTTCTAGTATGGTCATGTCACTTTAGCAGAACTTACAAATTCTTCTGTGGAGCCATGTAACTTCCAAGCTATACTGTAAGCACATATAGGACACACCTGTGGTTCCATCAAGGACATGGATTTAGTTACGATGGTATTAAAACATGAGAAAAGGAAATACTCATTTAAAACATGAAAATAACAGTCATGAAAGGAAATAACAATGATGAGCAGAATTATAATCCTCGAGTACTTCTGTCCAGGTTGCTAAGTGAAATCTATTTTCTCTGTCTCAGTTTGGAGATATTATGTTGTTAAAAGGTGTGGCATGCTACTGAGCAACAAGGCCTCAAACAAGAACACAAAAGAATAGAGCAGAATCACATTAATGCAATTAGTATGCATTAATATATCATATATTAATATTTTGTTCAAAATCACGATTGTAGTGGATTTAGTTACATACAATTAATGACCGCTTGAGGGCTAAAGACTTGATTTTTTTTATGTATGAGAAAGATGCTGCCTTTTGCCCTCTTGAGCAGCAAGAATGATCTATGTCCACTGCAGTTTGGTCTGCTTTATAAACCCTGGGCAAATGCACTTGAAATACACGTTATTTAAGGAATCTATGTTGTTGAAGGATCTATTGAGAAAAAGCAGAAACTAGCTCTAAATGGTCTTTCTGCACTTCCTAGCCTAAACATATAGACTGTTGTCTTTGTTGAGCAACAACATCTGTTATTCTGGAAAAACAGATGTGTAAAGTATACTGCCAGTCGGGAAATATCAAAAAGGTGAAGAGTCTTCAGCAGCTTTAGAGGCAGCAAGGAAATTGGAAGAGAAGGCAGATGCAGTATGTGCTTGTGAACAGGGCACGCGAAAGAGGAAAAAAAGATATCATGTGAATTGCTTACTTTGGAACAATAAAAAAAAGCTCCAGGAAGAAAAGTACAATATTCTGAGGGTCTGTTTATACTTTTGTTTTCTTTAATCACATTCCTTATTTATAACAGAGTTGATGACTTAGGGGTTTCCCAGGAATCCTTTCATAGTTCTGGATGCTGATTTACACTGAATCTCATGAGTTTGCTATTGGGGGATGGTGGATTAGTTGAACAATAGCTGGGTATAATTCTTGGCCATGTTATAACAATTCATGAGATGAAAGTCTGGCTCCAGGAGATCAAATAGGAGGTTTTTATTTTATATCAGGAGTTTGCCCTGTTTTTTCATTTTTTTTCACAGCTTGATCAGAGTAGAGGAAAAAAGAAAAATCTGCTGGTATGCTGGCTGTTTTGTAATGGCATTAGAACTGAGAACTCCCAGCCCTTGTAATCGTTTGATGAGTTTTTTTTTAAAGCCTTGAACCATGGAATTTAATGCTTCATGTATATGTGTAGGCTTGGAAAAATAGCTTGACTAAATGTTCTAATTTCAGAAGACAAATAGATTGAAAGTTAATTATTTTTTTAAAATTCTTATGTTTTTAAGCCTATGAAGTGATGCTTTGGGATGTGACCTGTAGTACTGGAATGCTTGGATTAGCCAGTCTTGGATCTCCCCAGGTTTCTCAAATCCTGATGTATTTCAAAACAACCTTCTTGATGCTGCAAAAGTTGGCTAGAGATCTTTGCCCTTTCCATCCAAGTCTAGCATGAAAAAAGCAGAGTTGAGAAACAATGATTAAATAGAAAAGTATAGTTCAGGCAATACATTTGAGCTTCTAAAAATTTTGCTCCATTCTTTGTTTTCCCTGAATGTTTGCTTTCCCCTTTGCAGTGTTCAAAAATTATGGAAATGGGGAGATATTCTGGTAGTGTTTCTTTCTTGTGGAGAAGGATTCATTTGCTGACCCTTATGTGATGCTTTGTGTCTCTGAGAGCATTTTAGTCCTGAGGTTGCAAGTGAAGACGAATGCAGGCAACAGTTGTTTTGCTTCTGGGCACCTTGAAGGGGGTTAGCAGAAAAGCTAAAACTAGAACTGAGCAGGCATATAGGAAATACCATCCTGGATTAGGTCCAAAACCCACCTAATCCCATACCATGTCTCCAGCAATGATTAGTGTCATATTTCAGATGTAAATGGGATTACATGGCCTTTGCTCATCTACAAACATTTGAAGGCTTATTCTGAGTTGTAATCATTTTAAATTGGCTTAGATCCTGAAGGCTGTGATTTAATGTTTCTTGCACTGAATCAGTCGTAATGAATTATGACACTGTGTATGTTCCTGTCATCCACAGAAATGACCGCTGTCTCCTTGAACTTTGCAGATTTCTTGACCTTCACAGCTTTTCATGGCATTATGTTATCAACACTTTAATTGCACTTAGGGTGATAAGAGCTTTGGAAATCTACTTTGTTACTGTGTTAACAGGGAAGGAGCACAGAAATTTCTTGTACACATTCTCTGGAGCACTGGTTATTTCTATGATAGCTCTTTTGTATGCTGTTATGACAGCACCAAGTTCTCATATCCCTTTCAGGCTACTTTTTACAATCTCACTTCATATGATTGAGGGTTTGGGGTTTTTTTGTGTTTCATCATTCTCAGGGCATCTCTTAGACTTCCTGTGTCTGCCCTGACACTGATGTTCAGGACTGCCTATGGCCCGAGGAATGTGTTAAGCGAGAAACAATGAAGATAGTAAATTCAGATAAACTTCAAAGGCAGAGCTGGGTAATTGGGGTGAAGAGCAGCAAAGAAAGTCTTGAAAAGAGAGAGATGGGAGAATGTGAGGCAATTTCGTCATTAACAAAAACAATAAGAAGAGCTCAGAGGAAGGATGTCTCAGGTGCTGGGAGGGACAGATCAAGCAGAAAAGCTTGCAGGCCCCCCCATCCAGGATGAAATACTCAAATATCTGAGAAGCAACTACCATAAAGTGTGATGCTGAAATAAATTTTCGTATGTTTTACTTTCCTCCTCTTATAACTGTTTCCAATTTTGTAATGAAAAAATTATCCTCTAGTTTTCAAAGAGTCAATAAACACTATAAATACTGTAGTTTTACACTATCAACATAGTGCCAGGTGACTACAGATCACCAGTTTTCAGAGCATTGTTAAAATCAACAGTAATTACAGATTCCTGGTCTAACCCATAGCCCTACTGCAACCACATATTAATTCATGATTTTGCTATCCTTTTGCCCCAGTCAATTAACTGAAATTTTTTGTTGACGTTCAGATACTCACCGTGGTGGCCAGGTAGGCAGGAAGGCCTGAGACAGGGGAGAGAAGTTCAGGGGCAAAATTCATGGTACCAAGCAAAGCTTTGGATTACAGAAGAGGAAAGCAGATGTGGGAAATAGAGGAGTGAAAAAATTTAGATGTGGATGACACTGTGTTTCCTTGGGAAAGGCTGTGGGGTGAGAGACAGGGATCAGGTGCAGCAGCAGCAAGACCCACCTGAAGCCAGTGTGACACCTGGCAAGCCATGCTGCTGGTGGTGCGTGCTGCCTGTGATGATGCTGAGGCAGCTCATGTGGAGGCTGGTTCTGTCACTCTGCCACAGCACAACCACACACACTCCTGCACCACCCAGGGCTGTGATTTCCAACCACAGTTGAGCATGTATTGCTTCTTCTTGTATAATAGTTGCAGCAAAGAGGCCAGTTCTATGCCTGGCAATGTTTCCACCTCTTTCAAAGGATCACATTTGGGTACCTTGAATGTCTGAAATTGGTTTTTAGAACATGTCAGGTTGCTTTGAATCATTTATTCTTTCACAGTAGGAGAAAGCTATTCTCAGCAATCCATTTGCTGTGTCTGAAACAGTAGTCCTCACTGTCAAATGAGGGTAATTGCTTTGGAACTCTGATTGTTTTGCAATTGCATTGTTATCAGCCAGGTGGGTGACTCCTTAGTGCCCAGTCGTGTGATGCTGCGTTGTGTCTGTGGGTGGGAGCCGCCTGTCTCAGATGCTGCTATAGAGCTATATATAGGGAGTGAATATTCACAGATTTTCTTGACACAAAGTGGGGCAACCAAATGGAATTACTAAGCAGCAAGTGTAATGCAAAAGATAGTATACACAAAGTATAAAATTGCATTGTTTACTGCAGTCAGATATGTCTGTACATGAAGGTACCAATATAACTGCTGGCTCAGGAAGTTTCTTGGGGTGCTGGAAACTGGGCATAAACACTGTTGACACTTAAACTCCTTCTCTTTGCTTTTGTTCTTGGCCATCATGAAAACTAGTTGGGGCAGGACACCTGAGCTAAGGACTTTTGTCCGGATCATATGGCCCTTCCTACTTTCTTAGCCTGAGGAGGTAGAGGTTTGCAGGAGTTTAATTTTTGGCACACAACAGTTCAAGAATTATCATTGGTTACTCCAATTTTCACAAGTGTCCCATCAGCTAAGTGCCATAACTAAGTTGAACAAACCAACCAATCAGCCAAACCCCCTCACAACCCCCCCCAACCACACTCCAAACCTATGGTTGCGACAGTATGTGAAGTATCTTCTCACTTGTGTTGCAGTGACAATACTGGCACAAAAGCAACTGCTTATCTGACAGTACAGGATCCAGCAGTGTTTTCAAAGTATGAAGGGATCTGTGAATAGTAGAACTGAAAACTAGGTACCTAAAGTATGCAATTTCTGTTACCCAGTCAGGTGCCACACTTTATCTGGAAATAATTCAGTACCAAGCATTTTAAAGAGGAAACTTTTTTCTGCGTTTAGTATCCCTTCAAAAAAAGAAGGGGCAGGGGGAAAGGAAATTGTTTAAACAGTAAATTAAAATAAAGCGGGGTGGTGTTTTTCTCTGATCTGTTGCTTTTATGGCATTTTTCAGATGACTCTCAGTGTGAAAATTACTGCATCCATATGCTCATCAAATGTCTTCCTTTTACTTCAGTCAGTCCTGGGCAGTTAGAGCAATGGCACATCAGTGGTGTATTCAGGACTTTCAGACAAATGTAGGTTGGATTCTCTAAGGCTCCAGGCAGCAATGAGATGGGCTAAGTTTATGTCTATCCAGTGAAACCAGTGTAAGCCAAAGGTTCTTGGATCATCAGCTGAGACGGCCTTGAAGTTTCCATTACACATGACTATTTCCCCTAAATCTCCAAAGAAAGAGAATATGGATCTTGACTTCTAGGGTTGGGTTTTTGTTGTTGTTGTTGTTTTTGGTCTTTGGTTTTTTGGTTTGTTTTTTTTAAGTCTAAAAACCTTTGGGCTGATATTAGAGAAGGCTAATGTTATATGGAGAGAATGGACATATATTAAGCAGAGTTTTTTCTTGAGGTAGGACTGAGTTATAGAAAAACTTTGTAACCTGTCTTGTTCCTCTCAGTCATGCTGATTCTTCAACACATGGAGATGACTGCTGAGGTGTGGCAAACTGAATGATAAAGTTGTTGGATGATAAATGCTGGTATACCAATTCACCAGTTAGAAGTGGTGGAATTGTTCTTTACACGCAAAACACATAAGAAAGCCCTTTTTTAATTAATTTGTGATTATTTTTTAAATAAGTTTTATTCTGATGTCTGTGAATGTTTTTGTCTGCATGTTAGATGATGTGGGCAGATTTTCAGCCCTTGGGCATTTGCAGACTCTTACCCCAGGGAGGCAGAAGGAACAGCGGCGGGGAGCTCAGGCAGGTGCTGCAGCATGGAGGCAAGACCAGCAACTGTACTTGGCTTTCCTCCTGCAAGCACAGGCAGCATCTTACTGTCCAAAAAGCTGTTACAATTTAGTAGTGATGAGAGGAATAGGGCTTGATTTCCATCTGCCTATCTTGGGAACGTAAAGTGACAAAGGGTTGAAGCACGTGGCAGGGGACAAAATGACCTAAGGTGGCCCTACTGATCACAGGGGTGAAACCAGGAAGTGCTCATTCAGCTGAGGGACAACCTTCAAGCGGACCATGTGCATCATTTCTCCCTGCTTGATATCAAACAGCAGCGATTTGCTCTAGTGGCCCATTACTAGGAGATACGATAGACTCTTTTGTAGAATCCTAGGAATTGCTGTGCATGCGCGCGCACACACACGGTGTTCTGAAGGGCCAAATGCAATGCAGTAAGCACTGGTTGGTTTTGCTCTATTTAAGGTTGGCCAGCAAATCCAGACTTGTTGCTGGAAGCAGTGGGATGGAGAGAGGAGCACTGCAAAGACTGGGCCCAGGTGAAGGCTTGTACCCAGCAGCCCAGCATGAACTTGAAGCTCAGGCTGACAGGATGGTGGGAGTCAAATTGGGAATGAGCTGTGGATGAGGACTAGTGGGTAACCAAGTTAACCTTAATTACAGGTGAAGACAGCTGGATGGAGAAGGTTCAGTCCTTACAGTAAAGTGTATTCAGGAGAGCTTTTTGAAGAGAAACACCAAGACAAATCCCGAGAAGCTTTATGCATCCTTTTCCCCATTCCTGCAAGCTTACCTCTGGTGTGGGTATAGTCTGACCAGTGGTGCTTGCAAATGGGACCTGCTACTAACACAGTACTCAGACCACAGAGAAATTTCTTTTGATATTTGCATGTGACATAGCTTACTTCACTTAGTGTGATAAATTTGTTGCATTTGAGTAGAATTTATCTTTGCCTTGATTAAAATCTTCATGCTTTGTTTTTCACTTGGACCTGCAGAGGACAGCAAACAGGCTGGAACAAGGAGGAAACTGGTCTGTAACTACTGCGACGAGGGTCCCTCGGTCATACTGCTGATACTAATTTTGAAATGTCACTACTCTCTTTAAATATTTGTCTAAGATTGTATTTTTGCACAGTCAAGTGTTCTTTTGTCTTAGTTATTTAAGTTACAGGGTATATATGTGGCTTCTGACATTCACACAAGCAACTACTGAAACACCAGCAACCCGCTTAAGATGTGGGTCTGTGTTAGTGACCTTCTGGTTTCTCTGCAGATTCTACTAAAATTATTTCTGGACCACAAGGGGTTTATGAGGGAAAGGCATTTGAATAGGCTTTTCTATTTTTTCCCTGTGGGTGTATTTCTGTCTAGACTGTGGACCAGTTTATGCAAATAGATTGAGATATCAATATGTGCCAGAGACTATTAAAATCTAAAGGACTTAGCAATACCTGTAAGAATGTTCAAAATTTTATACTGTGTTCCCAGTATTATAAACCTAAACTTTATGGTAACTCAAAAAACCCCCAAGCTTAGAACAATTCTCTTGTAAGTTGTCTCCACCCTTTGACACAGGGCAAACCATTCCCTCTGAGCCCAACATTTTAGAAAAAACAACACAAATGAAAATAACTGTCTAATTGTTTGAGATCTGAATCTGAAATAGAGCCTATACTGCTGTTTGACTGTTTAATATCCTTCCTTAGCTGCTTGCCTCTTTACTTGCTGTGATACAGCATTTTCTGTGGAACTGTTCAAGTTCTTCCATAAGTGCAGTGCAGATCTGATGCTTAAGCCTTGTGATTTACGAATGAACTGGCAAAACAGCAAGTAGACAACCTCTGATTATTACCTTCTGGGCACTGCAGATGGTGTTTCAGAAGCTTGTGGGTTTTTTGCTCACCTTTAAATAGCGATTTAAGACTTCTTTATATTTATACAAAGGCTAGAATTAAACCTCTGTTACTTCTGATTGAAATGTTTTTCAGCTGTAGTAGCAGCAGACGGATCAGGTTAAAATTCAGCTACATATTCTTAATTGAATAAAAATCACTTTGCTTTTTTCACTAGCTTTTTTGGTGCTATTGAAAACACCACCCTCCTAACCAGCTTGAACTGTTTTTCTAGGGAATATTTATTGACACTGGGAACCAGAATTGCTACGTTTAAATTGGGAGGGGGAGGATTCTTCAGAAATATTGGCTGTTTTTATGTACAAGCAAAAAAAGAATTCTAACAGGAACTTATTTACAGAAAAAATAGTAAAGTGTGAATGTTTAAAGAAAGTTTAGTAGGAGTGATTCCAGCTGAGCTCTGTGTACTTGCACTTGATTGAAAAGACATCCTTTCCCAGGCAACCCTTCAGTATTTCAACTCTTTAATATCTCTTATAAATCACAATAAGCTGGGTAATTTCCTGCCGTGGTCTTGGTTGGTGTAAGCTTCCGAGTCCTCTGATTGTTAACTGAAGCAATTACACACTTTAGATTGATGGCTGAACTGACTAAATTGACATGTAAAAAATGTTTCTTTTCATATGGGAGGCATTCAATTATTTATCATAAGGGTATTCTTACAGTTATGTTTCCTTGAAGACTTTCTTTATCCTAATGGTTAGAGTAAATAAAGCAGCAATAGAACAGAAATACACAAAATGCTGCATTTTTTGCAATAGGAAAAATGTCCCTTTCCACATACTAAAAATGAACAGAAAACAGAGGGGATTTTAATTGCTGTCCCTAAAGTTATTTGGCTCGGAGCTGCAGAAATCTACTTACTGTATCTAAGTGGATTCTTGTTTTAAAACTAATATTCTAATATTCTTTGACAAGCAAAGAATTTTTGGTGAAACTTCTGATTTGGCCTTTTTATCAAGAAATTAGATTTTATTCACATCATTTTAATTCAATTTTTTGTTGCCTTTTTAAAGGGTATGTTGGATGATGAGGTCGTTTTGGAAATGAGAGGCTTCAAAATTTTGCAGTTGGGGTATATAATACATATATCAGAGATATTCAAAGGGTACGTTTTGCCTTAATTTCCAAAATGGTAATTATTACCTGACCTGACTGCTGCAAGATCCACAAGAAATCGTTTACAGGCTGATGACTTTATTTTAGCTATTGTAGGTGAGTCAGGGTGTAGCCAAATGTCTGAACTTCTCCAGTATTTATTTGCAAACCAACCCAGTCTCTTCCAAAAAGAGTTCACACCCTGCCCTGCTCCCTGGTTTCAATGTAAAGACATACTTTAGTCCTGCTGGAAAAATAACAGAAAGGAACCCCTGAATTCTGGAAGCTGCTATCTAGTTAGGGAACAGGTATAACATAGGGTTTTGCAGGCTTCCTCCAGATGATCTAGGGAGTGTGGCTCAAGCACGGCATAATACATTCATGTCTTGGACTCAAAGGTTTGTAGGGATCCGTTTCCTCTTAGGCAAGCCATCGTCTGTGCCAACAATTATGTTATTTCTCTGCCTTGTCACTTGAAAAATGAACTGATCACCAAATTTCCCACACCTTTAGGGTTTTTTGGCCATTGCTAGTGTGGGCTGGACTTAGTCAATATTTTTAGGACATATTCCTCATATGTTACTTTACACCTGATGATGGCCTTTCAAAAAGGCTTGTTCACAACTCTTCCTGATGACACCACTTTAAAGGGATTTTTTTCTTTAAGTTTAAACTTAATCTCAAAGAAGTTTAAAAATTTGAACTAGTGCCTTGGTCCTGAAGGCCCCCATTCAGCTGAGTTTGGTGATTGCTAGAGGGCACAAGTAGTTCCAGCACAGGCAGCAGGACTGTGAACTTTCAGTAGATTTTGTGCTTTGAAGCCTTGAGTAGTTTGCTGTCACTGATGCACAGTAATGTATCTGACTTTAAAGCCTTTATAGTTCCATTTGACTGATGAAGTAGTGAAGGTTTAGCGTTCCTAATTTTGTTTCCTCACCTCTCAATTCAATTATGCTGATTCCTTGTCCCCAAAATGATGTCTTACACCAAAATGGTTAGCTGTAAACTTACTGGGCAGGTCAGAGTTGCTCCAGCTTCATATTTTGTAAGCTGGCAAGTATTTCCCTCCTGAAGTCAAATGCTGCTGGACTGGTCTCACTCACACAGACAAAACTTGCCTCTGCACTACAGCACAGTCCCCCAACAGCAAGTGTCAGTGAGTAAAGCCAGAGCAAGAAAGGAGCCCTTGCAAATTCACTGGACACCATTCAACCTGCTGCAGCATCAGGCGAAAGTGCTGGCCTCATCTAACAGCGTTGCAAAACAGAAAAAAATATTTTATTTCAAAGGAAATTATTCTTAAAGTTGGTGAGAGGTAATGGTTTGGATGCCTGCTGACCCAGACTGCTCATTCATGGTAAATTAAAGCTTTATTTTTAAAGTCTGGCTATCTTTTATTAGGTTTTTACCCCATACCAACATTGCTCTGGTCTTATACCATGATAAATGTACAAAAACCCAAAAGGTTCCAAGAAAGATAGATCCTTCAGGAAAATTATCTTCCTGAACACACGTCTGTTACAAAAACAAAACCCAAACCAAGCTATTAGTAATTCTCTATCTGTAAGACCCATCATGGTACCAGATCAGAAAGACCAAATGGTGATGGTTTATCTTGCTTTTGTTGCAAAAACTGGATTAGAATAGGGTGTTCTCTCCTCAGCTTACCTTACCTTTCTAAGCTTACCTTAGCTTAGAAAAAATTATTCTGATGTGGAGCCCTGTACTGAAGAAGAGAAAAGTGGGTCCAGTTGGACAATCCTAAAGAAATTGGTTGGACTTGTAGCCATGATCAACCATGTGCTTGCTTTCGGGAGTCTCCTGGGAGGAAATCTATGTATCGTCCCTTTCAGTGGAGTTAGGAGGAGCTGCTGGGGTGGTTGTTGTTATAATAGGGCTGGGCCACTTTCTTTGTTTGATGAAAGGAAGCATTTAATATTATTGATCTGATGTGGCAACAGAAGAAGATGAAGAGTAGGAAACAAAAGGGACTTTGACTTAGATATGAGAAAAAACTTGAATTTCTATAAATTCTGATTCTGTTAAAGTTCTGTGATGTCTGAGATAAACAAATACGTATTTAAATACTTCTGGTGATCTGTTCTATGAACAGACAAACACAGGAAAATGCACAGTTCCATTTTATCAAGGAAAACTAATCAAAAAGCCAGAGCCATCAGCTCATCAAGAAACTGCTTGCCATGAGTAGTTGGTGGTAATGAGGTTTAAGGTCAGTCATGAAATCCTTCACACTGCATTTGGTTCCTGGAAGATGTGGGCTTATCCTGAATTACATGCAACTTTCCAGTTGGTTTGTGACTGCAACCACAGAAAAAAAAGGAAAAAGCAATCCATCTGGATAGTGTTCTCCAGGTACTCACAGTAGGTAACTAACCCTCCCTGATGTGATGATGATGCTTTTTTCAATTTACAATAAATAAAGCAGGGAAAAGAAGACAATTTATGACAGAGTCCTTGGCTTTTGTGTCACTCTGCTGCCCATATAAGTAGTTAAAACAGCAATATGACAGCTTACCGATCCAAGTAACAAATCAATAGGGTATTGTCCTGGTTTCAGCCAGGATAGGGTTAATTTTCTTCTCAGTAGCTGGTACAATGCTGGGTTTTGGGTTTAATGTGAGAATAAGGTTGATAACACACTGATGGTTTTAGTTGTTGCTAATTAATGTTTATACTAAGTCAATGATTTTTCAATTGTTTAGGCCCTTACAGCAAGAGGGCTGGAGGGGCACAAGAAATTGGGAGGGGACACAGCCAAGACAGCTGACCCTAACTGGCCAAAGGAATATTCCACATTGTAGAACATCATGCTGAGTATATAAACTGGAGGAGCTGGTGGGGGCCAGTGGATCACTGCTCAGGGACTGGCTGGGCATCAGTCAGCAATTGGCAGCGTTAGTGCTGTATTGTGCATCACTTGCTGGTTTAGGGTTTTTTTTTCCTTTCCCTTTGGACTTTATTCCTCTCCCTTTCTCTCTCCTTTTCATTACAACTGTTATTATTATTATTTCATTTTATTTCAATTATTAAATTCTTCTTATCTCAACCCTCAGGTTTTACCTTTTTCCCAGTTCTCCTCCCTGTCCTGCTGGGTGGAGGTGGGGTGGGGCGAGCCAGCAGCTGCGTGGTACTTAGCTGCCAGCTTGGGTTAAACCACAACAGGTATGTATATATGGGTCCAGGCAGAGCCCATGCATCCCAGTGGTAAATGAAAAATGAAGAAAAACTTCATAGATCAACAAATCAATAATATATCAATAAACTAATATCTATCCCTTGGAGACCAGTTGTTTACTACTGGGCAAAGGAGAGTGCCATCAGAAAAAGAACTGATGCTCTTTTTCAGTTTCCTGGGTATGAAGGATTTTTTGTTTCTGCTGTTGCTAATATAGCAGTCTTCACAACTACAAGCTCATCCTGCTGTGGTTACTTCAGCCAGAATGCTAGCACTACAAAAAGCCCAGATCTATCTGTTAATGCTGAATTCTTCCAAAGTTAAAATGATAACAAATATTCCCTGCCTTCCAACTTATTCCCCTGCAGCAGAGAAAACCTCAGCTCAGTACCTGTTTCTGAGAAGACGCCTCCTGGTACACAGGTGTGGTGGGTTGACCCTGGTTGGACACCAGGTGCCCACCAAAGCTGCTCTATCATTCTCCTCAGCTGCACAAGGGAGAGAAAAGAATATAATGAAAGGCTCGTGGGTCAGCATAAGGACAGGGAGATCACTCAGCAATTACTGCCATGGGCAAAACAGGCTCAAATTGGGGAAAGTAGTTTGATTTA
>JAVJGI010000040.1:47563461-47594699 GCA_035590275.1 Ibycter americanus
TCTCACTCCTCTGTCCGGCTACAACTGCTGTTGTGCAGGGCTTTTCCCCTTTCTTAAATACGCTGTCCCAGAGGTGCTACCACAGTGGCTGATGGGCTCAGCCTTGGCCAGCGGCGGGTTCCTCTTGGAGCCGGCTGGCGCTGGCTCTGTCGGACATGGGCGAAGCTTCTTGCAGCTTCTCACAGAAGCCACCCCTGTAGCCCCCCCGCTACCAAAACCTGGCCACGCAAACCCAATACAGCAGGTGAGCTGGGGTCAGGCATCAGGGATGGAGCGCTTGAACTAAAACTAATACATCCTGTAATCAAATTGCTATTTAGGTGTGACTGCCACAACTTAAGGCAGCCTGGGCTGCAATGGTTTTAGTAGACTCAGGCCCAGAAAAAAAATGTCTTTTCCGCTAACTTTCAGAGCCATGTGTGTTTTGTTAGTTCTATTTTCTGTAATTTCTCATCAGACTAGCGAATTCTTTCACATGAAATTGATGTGGTTTCAGCAGTGAAAACATGTCACACGTTTTGATGAATTTTGCCATAACTTTCTTTGCAACGCAATATTTTGCATGGTAGTTTGCAGTGTACTGGTCTCTGAAGAGTTTTTCTTTCTGCTCAGTTGCTGGTGCCTACCACAGAAAAAGTGACAGCAAATCTTTAGACATGTTATCCACAGATCCGCAGTAAAAGTGCTATATGAAAATGTTC
Organism: Ibycter americanus; assembly: GCA_035590275.1. Classification (NCBI taxonomy): domain Eukaryota; kingdom Metazoa; phylum Chordata; class Aves; order Falconiformes; family Falconidae; genus Ibycter; species Ibycter americanus. The sequence goes on from JAVJGI010000040.1 coordinate 47,564,163, forward strand.
AATGTGAAGGGAAATAGATCAGACCAAAAAGTCAGTACTTGAATAGTCAGATATGTAATGAGGAAGTCTGCTTTGCTGTTAAATATTTTCTCATCTGAGATGGCTAAAGTTAATAAGAAATGGAAAGAGAAAAAATGTACATATATCCCTGATAAAATTTGATTGATCTTTTCAAAATAACAATTTGAAAATTTGAGGTATTTCACTTTAACAGCATAGGAACTCTAGGACTATTAATTGTCATGAAAACCCTTGATATATATTACAGATTACTGCTTTATTTACCAGTATTGGAAACAAAATGCCTTTTTGATATGATCAAGGCTTTGCATATTAACACTGTAGAATAGTAAAAAATTAGAATAGGCTTGTCATCAGCACAGTAGCATTTTTTTTGTGATTTCAGTGAAGTGGATGACAGTTAATCTCCTGCATGGTACATGTCTGAGAAAACTTTATACTAACTAGTCTACTTTTTCAAAGGTGAATTTAAAGGTGAGCTTAATTGAGACCTTGGGTACCAAAAATTTAAAACAGCACTGGTCTATGGCTTAGTTGAAGGCATTTTGTCCATAGTTCTTGTTTGCTGCTGAGCTAACAATTAATGGCTTTAATTTGGTTCATGGGGGTTTTTGTTAAGTTTTTAGTTTATTGGTAGTTATAGCTGAATCTATGTGTAGATACCCAAGTTGTCTGGTAGCCCACATGTGATTTAGGAAATATTTCTCTGTGTCTTCAGTATGGAAATCATCTCTTCTCTGGAAATTCCATTACCAGGGACCTCTGTGAGCACCAGCAATCCAGGGAACGAGGTTAGTGTCCTCCTGCCCAGCCACTCAGTAACCCACAGAAAACTGTTAAATGACTGAAATATTTCCTGTCTTAGCAGTTCTCAGCTCCAGCAGGAAATGGTGATACAGAGTGGTTTGGGATTTTACTGACTCCTTAGGGAAACTGGGTGCTGCAGATGCCGACAGTTCAAGAAAGACAGGTATGTGTCTGGCAGTTTCCACAGAGAGCCTGCAGAAGGAAGATGGGTGACGATGTCTTCTCCACTCTGCCCTGTCAACCCTCTCCCAAAGGGAGAGGGCAATTAATGTATTCAGTTGAGCAAAAGTGTACTAGCATGAACACATCAGCTGTAACAAATGCTTCGAAATTACATGCTGAGAGTCACAGTAGCTAAACGGTGGCTGCCTAGACCTTTCAGATCTTTGCCTTCATCAGTCAAGGTCAACAAAGACGCAAGAGTATGGTCTGCAAAACACTGTTCAACAAATGAACAGCCACATTCTTCTTCAAGGAATGCCACAAGCAAATTAGGGGTATTGTAAACAAAACTGGTTTTATGTGTTTGACATCAATGCTAATACTCTAAAAAAAAAAAAGTTTTAATTTAATTTTAGCTGCTTATGTTATTTGATTCCCCCTGGATTGTTTAGCTGGTATCTGTATGTTGCTGACAAAACAAACTGAATTTATATTGCTGGAATCATCACGAGTCATTAAAATAATTAAAATGAGTCAATGAAATGAGTCATCAAGTGAGAGGGTTACACCTGCAACCAGCTCCTGTCCCTGTGTTATGTGATTGAATGTTTGATGATGGGCTTAAAACCTCTGGCTGTCACATTGAAGTGTTTCTTAACAGCTCATACTGCAGTCTTAGTTGTAATATTCAATACTGCTGAATGAGTCTTTGTAATTGAATTAACTTGTTAGTCACAGAAAATATCTGTGAACATTGTTACTTGCAAAGAAGTGTTCTTTTGAAAAAGTTTTCATAAGCATGTCCTTGGGCGGGAATCAGTGATATCAGGATTAGCCTTCAAAATTGGTATATATATGGAGATACAGCCTGCTTTCCAGATTTGAGTTTATTTACACATTCATTCTTGCACTGGTAAATTCTTTAATTATGTGAATTAAAATGATTTGATGGGGGGAGGGGGAGAGAAATTATGTTTGATAGTTATATATTTTATATATACATACACACACATATATGTATTTATATTATATAAATTAATCACTCGAGTTTTTTAAGGAGAGGAATTACACATTATAGGTATCTGTATAATGCCTGCCATACTGAGCTTTCCCTGTTAGAGTTGGTACCTTTGTGATTTAAAGAAAAAATACAAGTAGTATCCTTATTTATTATATATTGGGGTTTATTTGCTAAATATTGATGATCAGAAAATGTTTCAGAACTTCTAGTGACTGAAGATACTTCACTCATTTTGAGGAGAAATTCAGCATGTGTATTATTATTTTTTTCTTCTGACTGTAAGATGCAATAGTTAAAGCCTGATATTTGCAAACTTGGGTACCTAAATACTGACTTAAATTGTTTTTATCTCTCCAGATTTGTTGAACATTTTGCCTGATGTCAGGTACCTAAACATAACTTTTATTGTGCACCTTTGCAAAAACATCCTTGAAGACTTTGGCCCTAGGTATTGGTATCGCGTTTGGGGCAGGTTAGACTAGAAAAGAAAATATAGTTTGTTTTTACCATTCTTTTTTATGATTCTAGTAGTTTCTTTCCAGCTTTTCTCAGTTAGTACTCTTGTGGTATAAACAAGCTTGTAAGAAAACATATTTCTAGTTCTTCACTGATTAAGAAGAGATTCAGAATGTTTTCTAGAAAGTACCAATAATAACAGCTCCACAATTCAATAGCAGATTAATAATTCAATATAAATCCGCTGAGGCAGAATATTTCAAAATAAACTTATTCATCTGGTGAAAAATGCCATAATGCCATTGGCATATTATATAACTTTATTCAATTTTTTTATCATATGTATTTTTCCCCTTTAATTTCTGGACTAACGTTTCAGGTTGACAGGGCAAATAAGCAACATGCTGAAGATGAAGATGCTAGTTGTAACAGGTACCTGTACAGCTAGTATCAAAGGGCTGGGAGACATCAGTGGCTTATCTACTTACAGCATGGGTACTGTAATACACTGGGGTTTTGCACACTTGGCCCAGGACTGGGCTGAACGCTCAGCTGCAGGTGGGGGAGGTAGGTCTTAGGGGATCCCTGGAGAAATGGCCCCTGCACCCGCTTCCCATGTGCACAGTCTAATTGCAAGACAATACATGAGAAACAAGGAGATGCTTTGGAAGGAAAACAGGTTACAAACGGTGTTTTTAAAGACATAAAATCATGGTGGTGTGCACTGAGCATACTGCTATGCTGCTGTTTGCAGCTGCTGAAGAGCAAGGCATGCAAGAGCTAGGTTCTGCTTCCCAGCAGAGCTTAGCAAAATGGTGGCACTCTGTTATTTCAGTGTTTTGTCTCAGGAAAAAGACGAAGAAGCCTTGTGGATCGATATGTTCTTTTTAAAGTATTTGGGCTGTTTCATAAGCAGTGTAAGATGATGGAGGAGGAAACTCACACCTCTCTCCTGCCTGCCCAGTGTTTTTCCTTGAGCAGGCTTAAGAAGTTCACTGAGGAATTAAGGGGTTTTAGCCTTTCTTACAGGTTATCCAGTAGAAATTTATATCATGCAACAAAATGCCTTTTCTAGATAGATTACACAAATCTGTTCCATGAGTCTATTTCATAATCTGTCAGCTCACAGAGAGATACTAATGGGAACTGCCTTTTCTTCTGTCATAAGCTTCTATTTTAAAAGTGATTTACAATTCCCAGACAGAAAATCAGAGCAGAAGAGCTGTAAAATTTATTATTGTGATCATATCACCTTTCTCTGTGGACTTCCAAGCATTTAGTAAGTAAAGGAGAGAAAATCCATCTTCTGTGGGCAGTACATCTACACAGTGATGGCAATCTTTCATTTCACTTTGGCTTGCATGAACAGGGAAATACCATTTCTATGGGAAAACCTCAATTTCTTCCCTCTTGTAGTGACAGATACCTCATTTGGAGCTTTCTAGAGAGAACACTGTGCTTTTAGTCTGTTTTTTCAGCATTTTCAGCATACAGAAAAATAGGGTCTTGGTCACTAAGTAATGACTTTTTCTTCATATCTGTTTGTCAGCTAAGGGTCTTGTTTACAGACAGACAAGTACTGAAAGAGTCGTGCTTGGGACTGACAATTGACGTATAGTTTGGACAGAAGAAGGACGAAGAAAAAGGAGAAGGAAGGGGATTTTGAGACACCTAGTTTGATAAACACCTTCAGTATGCTTGTTCATAAAGCTAGAGTCAGATTTGGTAAACGAAGGCAAAGTAACACTAAGAAGAGTCCCAGATCTGTGAAAATGCTGATAATTTTACTGTAAAAATTCCCCTTTTTTCTAACTGCTGATGTCAGAATATTTCAAGTAAATCCATCCTCCAGAAATAATGCCTCCAGGTGAATTCACTACCTTGCTATATCTTTGCTTTCAAGTTAAATAACACAGGATGAAAATCAAGAGTAGTTTTCTTCCTGTTCCTTTCTCAGTCTGATAGTTTCAAAAGTCTTAAGGGAAATTCTCCAAGGACTCTAATAGGCAATTTCAGTAATGTAGCAATGTTACAGATTCTTGGCTTTTCTGAAAGGTGCACTATGATTTAAGAGACAGATCTTTTTTTATTGGCCTTAGTCTTCTATTAAGGTGTTTCTCTCTTCCTGGAAAAATACTTATTTCTATCATTGATTGATGTCTTCAGTGAATCACAGTTTAAAAACTGGTTCAAGGGTTAGGTAATTCTTAGTTATATGATTTCATATTTCCAGACAATAACTTTTGCCTTTGAAATCTAAAATAATGATATATTTCAGGAGTTGTTGGAGGCTTTGTTGTTGACCAGCTCAGATCAGAGTCAGGCCTTAAGCAATGGTCAGGAGAATTCTCTTGCAGGAAAAAAAAAAAAAAAAAAAGCCAGAAAGCTTCTCCTGGGCTCCTACTATGCCATGGGCCCTCAGTAAACAAATAACCAGCACAGTCACTAGTCTCCCCCAGAGATGGGTGTTACTTAAGGGAAGTGAGGATTTGAGGAAGGCTTGATAATAGTCTTCAATTATGTTAAAGGTAGACATGGAAGAATAAGCACTCACCCTGTTTTAAGTAGGACTAGGAATAACGGGTTTAAGTTAGAATAAGTGACAATAAATCATATAGGATGAAAAATTTCTTATATCATTGAAGTAGTTTGCTCTGAAAGATGGGAAAGTCTCCTGCCACTGTAGGCTCTTCAGAATAGACTGGACAAGCATCTGTCAGAAATGCCAGTGGTGTGTTTTAGAATCACAGAACCATAGAATCATTTAGGTTGGAAAAGGCCTTTAAGATCATCAAGTCCAACTATTAACCCAGGACTACCAAGTCCACCACTAAACCATGTCCCTATAGCACTGCATCTATGCATTTTTTAAACACTTCCAGGGATGGTGATTCCACCACTTCCTTGGGCAGACTGTTTCAATGCCTGACCTCACTTCTTTCAGTGAAGAATTTTTTCCTAATATCCAATCTAAACCTCCCCTTGTGCAACTTGAGGCTGTTTCCTCTTGTCCTATTGCTTGTTATCTAGAAGAAGACACCTACCCTCACCTGTCTACAACCTCCTTCCAGATAGTTGTAGAGAGCAATACAGTCCCCCCTCAGCCTCCTTTTCTTCAGACTAAACAACCCCAGTTCCCTCAGCTGCTCCTCATAAGACTTGTGCTCCAGACCTTTCACCAGCTTCGTTGCCCTTCTCTGGACACGCTCCAGCACCTCAATGTCTGTCTTGTAGTGAGGGGCCCAAAACTGAACATAGTGTTTGAGAGTTTGGAGGAGAGTGAAAGGCTAAATGTTATGTGATAATTGCTTCCAGTTCTACTTTCCTACGAGAAGAGGGAGCTTGAGAACTTCAAGCAGAAAGAGAAACACTCATATCCTCTAAAAGCAGACAGTGGAGAGTACACTTTCCATGGTACCGATGCTGGGCCATCAAGCCATATATAGGGGAAGTAGGAAATGAACAGTATGACCTGTAATGGAAGGGTGATGGTGAAAGCAATGCCATTTTTCTGTTGTGCCTGCAAGGCTTAAGCTCACTCTGCTTTCATCTTTGGTAATGGAAAAGGAAGCATTTACTAGCTGCAGGCTACCTCCGGAGGAGACACTGACACAATTCCCTCACATGCAGTGTGATTCCTGCAGGCACCAGGCTCTGAGAGCTCAGCTATTGCTTTCAGTGGTTACTGCTTAGCCTGAGCATACAAGAAAAGTACAACTGCACTTACATAGTCTCTCAGCTGAGGATCTCAGGGTGCTACTCAAGTAATTCTACTCCATTTTTCAGATAAAGAAAACGTGTCACAGCGTGGCTGAGTGGCAGTTCAAGATCACACAAAAGCAGTCAGGCGCTCAGAGCTCCCAGTCAATCTTAAGTAAAACATATGATTTTGGTTAGTAGTTCTTAGCTGAATGAAACACACTGTTCCTACTGCCAAACGGATAGGCACTGTATTCCCAGGAGATCCTCAAAGAAAAACTTTGGGAGTTCTTCAAGTTCGAGCATTCCTTAGATGGGTCAATTAATTTCAGTCTCAATAAACTCAGAACAGTGAAAAGAGATCTAGTAACCTTCCAGAAAGGGATGCTTTGCCTGGAACAGTCATGCTAGAGCACATGGCTAAAAGATCTTACATTTGCAAGATCATTCCTTTTTACCCTCAAACTGTCAACTCAGCACAACTACAGTGATAGCTGGGTTCAACTTACCAAAACCCCCTGACCTGACCTCCTTATTCCATGTTCTGCACCTCAGTCTGGTGGGTGACAAGCCAGAATAACACCAAAGGAAAACAGAAACACTGGAAAGAAACATTTTAGTTGAAGCATTTTTAGTTTCATGTCACCATGAGTAAATCTGGGGAATGGCAAATCATTCACAACCACACATCTGAGGAAGAATATGACAACAGTGAAAGGGTGAGTACTCATCCCAGGGTGTAGCAGCTAACAGAAACAGTGACCATTTCAAAGCCTTGTAACAAAAAAATTATGTAAAAATCAGCAAATCATCAGCAAATGAAAGAAAGTCTAACTACATAGCTAATATTCCAAGCTTACATGGCAAGGCTTCTCTAAATTATACAAAAGTTCTTGAAGATAATTTTGTCTTGAGAATATATTTCCTTTATAAGGACCTTGAGGTAAGAATGTCATAAGGAATATTCAGTCAGTAGACACACAGCAGAAAAGTTTTTTATATGGTAATCGCTTTTTCTCATCAAATAGATGTTGCTTTACTTATTCATGTATCTTGGAGATTAAATTAGAGTATTGGCCACCTTCTTTAGTGATAGAGCAAAAGTAGCTAAGTAGAACTTTCTTTACATGCTCTTTAAAGGATAATTATAGCAGTACCTATTTTTCTGGTTGTAATACCAGGTTGATAGTAAATCAGCAATTTCTGAAACTGCATTCAGTCACAGGGGGTGGAAAATGCATATTGAGTTGTGAGACTGAATTTTGTTTCTTTCTTATTATCTGTCTTACAGAACACGTGTGGATACTGTCCAATCCCTCTAACTGACAGATGACATCTTTCTATTCCTTCTCAGTCAGTATGAGGGTTTTTTTCTCTGCTTGGTTTTGTCCATGGCAGGTATTCTTTATTTAACTCACCAGCTGTGCTCCCCATCTCTGGCCAAGGTGACTCTGGCCTAGAAAAAGAGGATGAAGGCGGGTAGAAATAATTGTGTGTATATATATGTGAGTTTTGTGCCTAGTGAGGAATGAACAATGAATTAAATCAGTAGATTCATGAGACTGAGTTCAGCAATCGGGTAATCAAACCCAGTAGAGTTATACAGATTTAATACAAAGAAGAATTTGGTTTATTTAGACTATTGGGTTTTTTTATGAAAACAGGTGGAGAATTGTCTGTGAATTCTGTTCTGGTTTTGATTCCATTAAGGACATGATAAAAGTGAAACCAAACAAATGCCCATACTCTTTTCAAAGACAAGTCTAAGTTTTGTCTCCTGAGACAAATGGATCAAAGAAGAGTTCTGAAGAATCCAGAACTGTCTAAATGATTTCCATCTCCTTTTGCTCAAGGGGGCATCTTTGTTTCCATTTTGATTATCACATCAGTGCAAGCCAGTTTTCCAGTGCCATGGAAATGTGTTCACCTGTTACGTCATGTCAAGGATCCTGTTGGCTGAACTGTTATAGGGGTTAATCTAGACAGACACTCTGTGCAAACATAATCATATTACTAAAAATGCTGATGTAATAGGGGTCTTTTCAGACATGTTTAAACGAGCAATGGAACCACGATAAAATCGGAGAAAATGGACAATTTTACTTTAGTACGTACTGAGTACAATGGAGTGATGTTGCTATAATTTTGAGGGATTAAATTTGTGCATAAATGTTTCACAACCAGGCTTCTCCCTTTGTATAATCCATTGGTCCCTCATTGCCTTGTTCCATACCCACTTGCAGGATTTACGTTAACTGTAGTGGACTTCATTCAGTAAAATATGTACATTAGGATTAATGTCACCTTTAAAGTAGATCTGCATTAAAAGCTTTTGATGAAATGGAAAACTAAGAGGCTTACAGAAAACTCCACTCTGTGAACCCAGCCAGAAGTTCAATTGGCATAAATCCCATTTTTCCCTTGGGCATTGCTGCAGACTCCTTCCTTTATGAGACAGATTGCACCTTTATTTCTTTAGGTACCAGCTGCTGGTGCTATCTCTGTGCTTCACAGTCAGTGCAACAGGTAGTTAAATGGGTGTAAAGCCTTTCCTGTTCCTGAATTTTGTGTTGCTGTCAACTATGATGAATAACTACTGAGAAGACCTGCCACAGGTCCCTTTTGTAAGAAAAGTGGCAAGAGAAGTGAGTTAGAGAGAACAGGACAGTTGTGAAGCTTATTTTCCCAGCATCTCCTTCCTGAAATGAAGATCATTTGACTTGCCCATCCTCTTGACTGGACCGAGACAGAGTTCAAAAGGAAGTGGATCAGGGATGTTGTGTCTTGAAGGGAATACACATATTGCCTACTAGGGAAATATTTTTACTCCCAACGTCCTATTCAGGGCATTTGGATTCCCAAGTGAACGTTGGTATGTAAACCACATAAATCTTTTTTTTTTTCTTTCCATCAAGTTGTATATCCCTAAGGTCTGTGTCTGTAGCATTACTGTTTTGACCACCTTTTGTCTCTTTGCAGTGGCTCAGACCCTTAATAACTTGGGTAACTCTAGCCCTAGTAATTTCAAAATTTAGTTAGGGCTGGCGATGAATTATTTTTCTCAGCTGAGAGTCTTGCCTTGGTAATGTGTTCTTTATTACATTAACCCTTTCTAAACTTTGTAGGTTAGAACTATACATAGGGTTTAAATAGAAAGTTCTCTGAGTTTGTACCCCCTATTTATATGCCTGAAAACATGTTTATTCGTCTAAGATTTAATTCCTGTTTACAGAAAGATTGTGTTGTATTGTACTACTTATGTGTTAATATGAAATGTTTGGGGTTTACAAATGAGATTTTTCTAATTAGCATCATAGCAAGTTAGCCAGAAACCAGGAGATAAAGGTATTATGTATCTGTCATTATTGAACAAATCTACGTATCATTAAAATAACTATTCCAGAAGAAATGCTATACACCAGTTGAAAATGATTGGTGAAATATTTAAATGCATTTGTTGGTTTATGGAATGCTAACTTTAATCTTTTTACTTTAACATAGCTATGCCTTTGAAATGAATAGATTTGAACATAGCCCCAAGTCTTCTTTAAACGTTCTTCTAGTTACGTCAGTGAGTAGAACACACAAGAGAGAAGGGACCTTAGAAGAGCCACCAAAGGGGCTAAACCACCTACAGTTAACAGGGTCAGCATCCACTGCAACTTCTCTGTGTGACCTGGAAATGATCCTGACTGGTGACTGGCCAAGTGGTGATAGCACTAGCCTCAGTCTGTATCACCTTGCCCTCCCTTCCACCCTGATAGATTAGGTTAACTGACTGTAACTCTCATATATTAACTCAACTAATGCTTAAATTAAGTCTTTTACTAACTCAAATACAACCTCTGTCATAAACCAGAGGAAAATCAATGGACAGAAGAGCTCCTATCTTTGAAATCCGTGGAATTATTTGCTTTTCTAAAGTGATATACCAACCAAGTACTGAAATACATTTCCGGCAGTGACTAACTACTCTGGGTTCATTTTCCCTTTTAAACGCCTGCATATTATGCATGGGGCCTCATTAATTAGGAGACTGTTTCTAATTCAAAAATAGGTTATATCATTAATGAACTGCTGTTGTGCTCTCTCTGTGGGTCTCTAACTAAATCAAGAAAGGTATGGTTAGAGCAACAGATTGTTTGACACCTGTGCTCAACAAATAATCTCAGTTTACTATTCTTTATTATGAATGGATTGATTCTAACATATTAAGTGCATTATGAAGTATGCTTATTATAGATCTCAGTATGGAATTAAATATCTAGTAATGTTTTCTTGCTTTTCCAAGAGTTAAAAATGAAAAAGTGTGTTTTCAGCATCTTAATGACTTCTACTCCTTTCAGACATGTTTGAGGACAGCAGTGAATCTGGCACTGTAATCTAGAAGTCAATACAACCATAAAAATTCTTCTGAAGCCAATTAGATGAAAAGCTTAAAAGTTTCAGAGCTACTGTAAGAGGCAGAAAAAAGGTTATGTTTCTGAAATGAAAAACTCATGCAGGTTTAAGGTAATGACTCTGCATTTATTCAGAAGTGAAGGAGAAAACGATGGAACTCATAAATAAACAGCAGTAGGGTTGTTCTGGCAACTCTTCTGGCACTGGCTGGAGACTCAAGAAATCATCAAGGCAGTCCATAGCTGGAGTTCAGGAGTGAATAAGAAGTCTGAACTCCCTTCTAAAAAGCCCAGAGAGGAATTACTAACACCTATCAAGACTCGCATGAAAAAAGGCATTCTGATCTGGGAAAACTTCCTGCTGCCTTGTCTTGGTGGCATTAAGTTCTGTGTCATAAATTACAATATTTATGGGTGTCGTGCATTGAGTCAGCTATGGAAGTTTGGGCCACAGCCGAGTTAAAATTCTACACTGGAATAAAATCTAGTGAAATACATGCCAAAAAAATGATTTATTCTTTTGGAGTCTAGGCTGATACTTCAGACTCAAAGCAGAAAACAAATCTAATGCCAAATTAAACACAGATTTATACATGAAGAGTAACAAGACAATATATGTACACTCACTTTCAAAAAAGGTTCCTGGCTGATTAGTTTTGTAAGATAAGGCAGGAGGGCAGAGAAAATTCAACTTGTTTTCTGGTTCTTCTGTTTCACATTCTATCCTTTCTTTTGCATTCTCTTCTTTTGAATAGTGTTGAAGGGAGAATAATGTTAGATGGGATGTTATTGGTACCAACTACCAAACAGGTGCAATAAAGGAATGAGCTATTACAAAGGACATTATCTGCAAGTTCTGTGTTTTGGGTTCAGGTTTTGCCCAGTTCAGCTTTATAGCTCATGTGGAGGCATCCTAAGGAGAAAGATACAGCAGATTATTTGCCATTTTCCTTTTGTCTTACATGGGCTTTTTGTACCATGGTAAGTATTAGTTCTGCTGAGCATACTCAGGCTAGACTAGTTTACATGGGAAATAATATCAGATTGTGTCTGGTTCTACTGAAAAACAGTTAGAGAGGTTCCATCTGAAGTTAGTCCGTTCTGTATTACATTTTCTACCTTCACATCTAAACTATCACAGCTTGAATTTAATTATTTGGGGTGTAGTGAGTAAAAGAATAAAACAGGGTTGCTCTTACTTTCTTTGAGCTGAGGAGATCCTATGAATAACTTTTAACTTTTGGTGTCTTTTATCATGTGTCATTTATGTGAGCATAAATTTAATGTAAGGCACTTCTATATGTAATAAATTTGATAATAATAAATAAATAACTTAATTTAATAAATTTAAGGCAAGACAATTCTGCTATATTCACTGTTGTAACAGAATCTGGAGTCAGCCAAAGTCTGCTTGCACATTTCCTAGTATTGCTAAAGCTAAAACTTTTAGAAGATAACCTAGAACATCACTTTTAAACAGAAAAAACTCAGCTAGGTTAAGACCAATGTAAAAGGACTTGTAAATATATCTTCCCATCTTTGTTTTCTATCTGTGACAAGGGTGACTTATCTTCAGTGAAACTACTTTCAGTGATTTTCTGTACCACAAAACTCTCTTCAGTCAACAAGCTCTGAGTACTAGGAAGAGCTGGGTATCCCTTTCTCTCTGTCTGTCCCAGCTGGCCCTTTACAGGGCCATATGACTACTGTTTGCCATACGGAAGGCATTATCTTCTCTGCATACAAATACAAAAGTTTTTTCCATAGATAATGATCAAAAAATCATCTACACTTAAAACTTCATGAAGATCAGTTTAAACTGAGGATAGGTTTAGTACTAATATTATTGTTGGGAGCTCTGCAGAGACTGATAAATGCAGAGAATGTTGCCTGCCCCACTTGGTGCTGTACCAGTTTTCCTAGAACCTCTCTTTAGTGGCAGCATTTCAGGGAATTCTTCCTCATCTTCTTTGCATGCTTTCAGACAGCAGTGTGAAACCAAAGAGTACAACTAATCATGGTTACCCAAACCTGGCCATGTAATGTGCTGGTGGCCTGTGGGATGCTAATCTCTGCAGAAGAGACTTTTCCTCCCCTTCTCAACCAGCCCACTCTCTTCAATACAAGGATGAAAGACATGAAAATGCTAAAATATGCTTTGCCCTTGCAAAAAGGAAATAATGTTAATGGTATTTCTTGAAAATAATCTGTGACTCCCTCTTCACTTAATCTGCAGGGAAAAAAATAGCTCTGGAAAAGGCTCCCTCCCCTTGGGTTTTTGTCTTCTGCTGGCTGGTGGGTTTGTCCCCTTTTAACTGTTTATGTGCTGTTCCATAACCTCCTCAACAGAAACACTCACTTGTGGTTCTAATGTATAATATAAAGACTAATCTGCTAAAACTACTGCCATCACCATCTATGGCACTTTTGATAACCTTGGGGAAAATCTCAGGAGACAGGCTAGAGGTCAAAAATTAAAATTTGTGATTATTTTCAAAGAAAAAAAATAATCCGTGTGTAGGTGATTTCATTAGCTCCCATCGTTTCTAGTTACCATTGTTACACCAATCTCTCTGATTTGTCTTTTAAGTGTGTTCATTCAATTCTAAGTCCAGCCTCTACTCCAACAGCAGTCTTATCCAATTAAGGATGCTTACTTGTCTTAACTTCCAGTTGTCCCCATTCTTCTCTGCTGCTGTTGGCAATATTCCTGCTTTGTTTGCAGTCTCTATCTGGCTTCATTATCTTCCTTGTTCCTTGCATCTTGTATTCAGCATGCAGCTCTTCCTGTCTCTTCCCTTGTAAAGTGTTCAGAATTCTTGATATTTCTGTCCCAATGTTTTCAAATCCTCTTATGGCTTTGTTCTCTCCTTTTCAATGATGGACTAGGCAGACAATGAACTCTTTCAAGGTTTAGATTAAGGAGTCAGCGCAGAGTATGGCACGGAGGCAAGACCAAGGCACATTAAAACAAGAGATAGGGCAGAAACCGGCTAACGCAGTGCTACAGAAAGCACAAGTATGAGGGGAAATGAATGTAGCCTTTACAGCAAAGTGTTTAGCAGTTATCTTCTGTGGTCAGAGTTAAGTTTAAGTATCATGCTGTATGTAGGTCTTGCAATCCCCTTCTACCATGGTATGATGAAGGTCTGCAATGGCATGTTATTAATGGGGATACAGGTTACACAGACTGAATTTAAACCTCATAGCATTTCAAAGAAAATGAAAGATCTCCAGCCACCATTATATTATATGTGTCAGATAATGAACTGGATTTGCGTGGCCAGGTTTTGGTAGCAGGAGGGCTACAGGGGTGGCTTCTGTGAGAAGCTGCAAGAAGCTTCGCCCATGTCCGACAGAGCCAGCGCCAGCCAGCTCCAAGAGGGACCCGCCGCTGGCCAAGGCTGAGCCCATCAGCGACAGTGGTAGCACCTCTGGGACAGCGTATTTAACAAGGAGGAAAAGCCCTGCACAACAGCAGTTGTGGCTGGAGAGAGGAGTGAGACTATGTGAGAGGAACAGCCCTGCCGACCCCCAGGCCAGTACAGAAGGAGGCAGGAGGGGCTCCAGGTGCCGGAGCAGAGGTTCCCCTGCAGCCCGTGGGAAGGACCCATGTTGGAGAAGTTCATGAAGGACTTTGTCCCATGGAAGGGACACCACCGGAGCAGGGGAGGGGTGTGAGGAGCCTCCCCCTGAGGGGGAAGGAGCGGCAGAGGCAGCCTGTGATGGACTGACCCCAGCCCCATTCCTGGGGGGAGGAGGGAGAGAATTCAGGAGTAAAGTCAAGCCCGGGAAGAAAGGAGGGGTGGGGGGAAGGTATTTTAAGATTTAGTTTTTATATCTCATTACCCTACTCTGATTTGATAGGTAATAAATCAAACTACTTTCCCCAATTTGAGCCTGTTTTGCCCATGGCAGTAATTGCTGAGTGATCTCCCTGTCCTTATGTTGACCCACAAGCCTTTCGTTATATTCTTTTCTCTCCCTTGTGCAGCTGAGGAGGGGAATGATAGAGCAGCTTTGGTGGGCACCTGGTGTCCAACCAGGGTCAACCCACCACATATAACTATGAACAGATTAAACATATGCTTATTTGTGTTTCCCTCTTTTTAGGACAAATTGAAACAAGGTTTTCCTGAATGGGAACCTAACCTTTAGGTACACCTCTTTTATGTTTCAAGGTAAGGATGGAGGCAACCAAGTTCAAAAAGTTATTTGGTACTATGTGTAACATACAAAACAAATGTATAACTTTTTAGAGGAATAATATGAACTTTTCACTGGTAAAAATAGCAGTGCAAACAGAGGTACTTACATGTATTTTACAACGGTTGATCCAAACTGTCAATGTAAGATAGACTGACATTTTCTGAATGCAGTGTCCAAATAAAGAAAAATATTGAGGTGTTTCTGTGTCTTACAAACTTATTCACAACTGTTTGAATTGTATATGCATTTGTGTATGTTTTAGAACACATTTCTTTGTGTAATTAGTGACCTTTGATGGATGCTTTTTCTGAAGGCTTGTTCAGTCTTCCTTTAAACTCCTGTTAGCTTTCATCACCCGCAACACACTGTGGCAAGGAAGAACATAGCTCACATATCTCATGCATGGTGTATGGTTGCTTTCATTGGCTCTAATTCTAGGATCTCAGTCCTAGAAACATTTGATGCTCCCTGGCTTCTGGTAATAGAAGAAAAAGTGAACAATCCAACCTCAGTCTGTGGCACTCATGGATTTGTAGACCTCTAGCATAATGTCCCACAATTTTCTCTTTTCCAGATTAAAGAGCTCTTCTTTGGTCCTCAGGGTGGGAGCCACGCTGTACATTTGACCAGCCTGGTAGTCCACCTCTGAATATTTTTTAAATTTTACTTCATCCTTTCTGAGATAAGAGAACCAGAATACACACAGAGTGTAAGTAAACCGAAGATTTGTAGGTAGCAGGATGGTAATTTGTGCTCTATATCTTCCTTCTCTACTTCTTTCCTACTAATCCCTAACAATTGGTTTGGGTTTTCTCTGACTGCTTCTGCGCTCAGAATTGCAGTTTCATGAATGTATTATTCACAGCTCCAACATCTTACTCCTGAGTGCTAATTGTCAAGTCAGAGCTTAATTTTCTAAGTTAGAATTAATTTTCCCCATGTGAATCATCATCCATTTATTTCCATGAAACTTCATCTGCTATTTTGTTATCCAGTCACGTAGACCTTCTGCAGTTCTTCACAGTTAGCCCTCATCTTTGCCCTCATCTTTGTGATCTTAGATAACTTGGTATCAAGTCACCCAGATTTCCAGCTGACATAACACAAATAACAACGTTGCTTCTCTTTAAAAGAATATATGTGAATGTGGTGATAGAGGGCAGAAGCAATGTTAAAGCTTCCTATAAACACACGTGCCAGTTGACAAACACTAGCCATGTTCTACATATTCACAGCAGCTGCCATTTGCAGGCTGCCTCGGGGCTCTGATCTCGTTCAGAAATGGCAGAATCACAGAGCGGTCAGGGTTGAAAGGGACCTCTGGAGATCATCTAGTCCAAGCCCCTGCTAAAGCAGGTTCTTCTAGAGCAGGTTGCACAGAGTCATGTCCAGGTGGGTTTTGAATGTCTCCAGAGAAGGAAACTCCACAGCCTTTCTGGGCAGCCTGTGCCAGTGCTTTGTCACCCTCAAGGTAAAGAAGTTTTTCCTCATATTCAGATGGAACCTTCTGTGTTGCAGTTTGTGCCCATTGCCCCCTGTCCTGTCACTGGGCACCACAGAAAAGAGCCTGGCCCCGTCCTCTTGACGCTCACCCTTGAGATATTTGTATGCATTGATAAGATATCTATGCATTGATAAGATATTTATACATTGATAAAATATTTCACTGTAAATGAGCATGTCCTGTGGTGTTGTCTTCACAGTCTTTAAGATGGTGATGTGGGACTTCAGAGACCTTGAATCAGTTTCTGTTGCTCCTATGAGCATAAGCAAGCCATTTCATCTTTTTGTACCTCAGTGTCTCATCTGTAAAACAGAGATAGCAACACTTACTCCTTTTTGTCTGTCTTGCCTACTTATATAAAGAATCCCTCTGGGCAAGATTTTGTTACTTATAAAAGTGTTTAGTACAGAAGAGCTCCTGCCTCACTTTGGGAGTTCTTAATGCTACTAGAAAAAATAAAAATCCTTACTGGAAAACACAATTTTCTTGTATATGAGTGCATTCACTGAATTAGGGAAAGTGAGAACATTCAAACATTTTAACAAAAATGAACTGGGCATATTTTGCTTTGTGTAACATCTTTGACTTCCAGATGAGCGTGCAAGTGCAAACACTTAAATAGCACAAGCAGGTGTTTTGGTGTTATTTCTGGCCTGAATGAAAAACCCACTCTATCACCTAATGCATTACCAATCCACATAGAGAAAATTACCATCCAAGGGCTTGTAATAATGCGGTAGAAGCTTGGTAGGTGAGGAACACTGATTCATCCCTACCATGATCTGTCTTAAACCCCCAAGATGTTCCCAGCCTGAGACACTGTAAATGAAATTAGTAAATAGTTGTCCTCACATATTTACTGGTCCATGTTAATCAATGTACTGCAGCTGAGATGTGGAGAACCTAGTTATCTGAGGAGGGGAGATTTTTGCAACTAGGGGAAATGTGCTGGATACAAATTCAGTCAGTTGTACTAGAAATGAAGTGGAAATTCAAGTTGGTACTTGCAGTACTGTAAAGAGATATCCCTTTTGTCTTTCTGTAAGGCTCTGACATGGATCTGCAGCCATCAGTAGTTCCTCTAGGAAGTTAGGAGCTTAGCTCAAGGCTGGAAAGAGGGTATTTATTTTTTTGGTGCTTGCCCCGTAGTTAGGAAAACCTTCACGTAATCCAAATGGTGGTGGGAAAAAGAAATGGAGAGATGAAAGGAGAAAATGAGTTAATAGCTCAGGAAGTTTTTAGGGAAGGGGAGTGGGCTCAGCCTCTGTTCCTGTGAATTTGCAGCTCTACAGATTGGAGCAGCTGGAAAATTTCTAAACCTTTTATAGCCTGGAGTTAGGGCATTCTCTTCAGAGCTGCAGTCTGAATGGTTGTCAGGTAGAAGAGGGAGTCAGCCTTGATTTTCTCTATACCAGATAAATTTGTAACCACTGTCCTAATAAGTAAAAATGTGTTGCCACTGTTGCTTCTCTTTTGTGGGGTGTGTGTGCGTGTGTAAATACTGTCCTGAGAGTTGCCTTAGCAAGGGAAGTCTTCATTTGTTAATCTTGCTGGAGCTTTGGTATGGTGCTGATGCCTAGCGGATCATCAAATATTTAGAAGGTTCTGGAAACAGAAATGCCTTCAGACTACAGATGGAACCATGATTAGGTGATAAATGTGATATTTTGAGGATCTACAGATTGGGCTTAGGTATTTAAAGCAGGAGTTAAATGTATAAGTCCTTTAATGGCTCTATGGTGATTAGTGAATTCAAAGACTCCTGAAGACTCAAGAAATGGTTGTGAAGGTCCATTTTCCTTTAAGACTGTGGAAAGTAAATAACCGAGTGGCCATGGAAGTAGTTAAAAAAAAGTAAGTAGTTAACTCTACTAAAGCTATGAGATGATTTGCTATGGACTGAAATATGTTGGGGAAGGCACAGCTGTCAGAGATAAGATTTGAGCTGAAGTCACCTTGTGTCTCGGCAAGCTGTGCAAGTGCTGGAAAAGAAAATTTTGAATGTGTTGCATACTTCACCATTTGCATACTCAGACCCTTCAAGGAGCTGGCTGATCTTTGTGAGGAGTGAACACACGTTTGCATGCTCTGAGTCACTCAATATATCCACATTGCTGAGAGCTGTGGAGGACTCAAGCCCAGTAAGTAGCATCTGGATCAGAAAAAGACTAACAGTGACTTGGTGAAGATTTGCTTTTCTGTTGCTTTCATGCTGATGGCACAGAAATCCTGATTTCTGTTTTGCTTACAGGAAGTGAAAAGAGAAATTTTCAATCTATCATCTCATACACCAGCTGAGGAAATTCTTTGCATCACCAGTGACACAAAAACATTTATTCAGACAATTTGCCATTCTCATCCCCCAAAGCTTATTGTCCATCAACTCTGCTTTTGACTGTACCATTCCAAAAAGAGCAGTTACTGCCTGATGGGTCACCCTTGGTAGCTGCCTATTAAGCATGACAGACACATCAGAAAGCAGAAAGGGAAGGCTGCAGAGAAGAGATGCCTACAAACCATGTAATATATGGTAGCAAAGGAAGCACACCTATCTGCTTGCCTCCTGAGGAGGGATGAATAGCTTACTGGGAAGCCTTCAGCCCAGTAGACTAATACCAGGACATGGAATTGGTTTCAAAGTAGGCATCAAAAGAGGTTTCCTTAATCCAAGGACTACCTGATACTGGAACATATGAAATCATAGTAATGTTATGGTTAAAAGCGCAATAATAATAACAATAACTGCAGAATTTACAGAAGGATCTGCCTGAATACCTACCCATCTCGACACCTGCCTTTTGTTCCAGTTTTTACTGCTGCAGGAAACTGAGTGATCACTGCCATCTATTGGTAACAAATAAGCTAACATTACTGTCCCACAGATAATGCACTAGGAATTCCACAACTGACCTGAAACTGAACATGGTACACTGTTAAAGATGATCATATATCTTCTCAGCCTACTGAGTCTCAAGATGATATTTTTTTAAAATGAAAGTATTACACCACATGAAATGTGCACCCTTTATGCTAGCTTCTCGATTACTTAGATGTTTTTGTCTGTTACAACACAGCTTTCCATTTATATAAATCACATGAGACTGTGCTTGCGTTTTCAACAGAAAACACCTGGCTGGAAGAGCTCCAGGGGATTAACAAATTGGAATTCCCAAGTATGAGATAACTTGGTTGCCTGAGGGAGATATTCCTTGCTCATGGCACAGATTTTGTGAGAAGTACCATAAGATCTTCTCAATGAAAGGCACTGACTGCCATATTTTTGTTTATCATTATCACATTGGCCTTGATAGAAAAAAAAAACCAACCTCACCAGGGAAAGACTTGCTGCGTGAGAGTTCTACCCATTTGAATGTGTAAAGGAGAATTGTACCGCAACTTTTGAGATCAATAAAAAGCAAAGGAAAATAAGTGACAAACCTCTTATTAATATCTAAAAAGTTTATCTCTGATGTCTGAATAGCCCTTAATGAGCATACTAAGTGCACAGAACTAACAAACATAATAAGACACTAGTAGTTCTCAATATATTTATTTTGATTGTTCAGTATTCAAAAGATTTGCATACCTACCAGTAAATAATTGAAAACTAATTTTAAGCGCATCTTCAATGGCTCAATATCACTAAATTTATTAGAAATTGTAGCTGTTTGTGCTAGAAAGACAACAGCGTAAATTTACCATGAGTGATGCCATAATTGCAGCTGTGTTGTAATTAACACAAAAATAAAGATTTTTGCTGTGTGCAGCTTTGTTCTTCAATTACATTATTCAGACTCTGGATTAGGGAATTTGGCATAACAGATTTGGAAGAAAGAAATCTTTTTGTCCATTTTTTCGTAAATGGCTCACAGACCTTCCTAAACACATTGAGAGAAGTTAGGTCCTCCTACAAATTAACTTATGTAGTTTTTCAGAAGCCTCAAAATTCATCTATGATATTTGTGGTGCTAATTATAGATTGGGATTTGAATTACTTCAGATGGAACCTTTTTTCTCTAAATACTTACTGTATAATCTAGATTCACATAGCCTAAAATTTCATTTCTCATTCATTAAAGTGAAAGTTTCCCAGGTCCTTGGAGCAGTAAACAAAACTTTGGAAACTTGAATCCAAAAAAAGTTAAGACCAATTGTGAGATATCAAGTGTGCTGGTGTGAAGTTCAAAAAACTAAATGGGTGAAAAAAATTGTTTCTGGCAGTATTAAGCAGCTGTATGTCATAAGACTATATGGGAAATTATTAGGGAATATTTATTTTATTCTCTTTTATATAGGAAAATCTGTTCTAAAATAGCTAACTGGCTATTTCCACATATTTTGGGAATGCTTGCCTCTTTTTTGTAGGCAGGTAGAAGTGCACTAAGCTCCTACCCTGACCCCGGGAACCACGGTCAGCCCAGGGAAGGGCCTGTCTCCGCGGAGGCACCAGGGCCACTTGTTAGACCTACGGGCTGAGCAAGGCTTGTGCATCCACAGCGGCACTTACTGCAGCGTGTGTTTGTGCAAAACAAGTACACGAGGTGATGTCATGCTCGCAGTTTAGCAGAGCAAGAGATTTTGGCATCATCTTGCAACTGGCCTCCAACTGTCTCCAGGAACAGCTACTTGCTCCCATGAGGAAACCACTCAACGCAGCCCAAGGATTTCAGAGTTGTGCACCAAGGAAGCACAAGGTAAGCAAAGCTGCCTGACAAGCTTTACGAATATTTGTTTGAATTTTGTAAGATAATATTTTCATGAAGTTGTAATCCTTTTATCTCAAAAGGATTGCTGCTTAAATTACTGTTAACAAAATCAAGAGTGGGAGGCAACAAAGGCCTGCCAGTATTAAGAAGATCAAAGTATGCTGGCATCGATAGCTGTGTTTATGTTGCAAGTTTACTGTATTGAATTATTTCGGTACTTTAGAAGTGAAGAAACATTTCACTATCAATACAAGAAATATTATATTGCTAACTTTAGTTAAACTTTTTTTCAGGAGACTTTCTTGAATTTGCCATTATCTAATAAATAAGATTGGAAAATTATTTCTTTAAGAGAAAACAAGATGTTACATTTTTCTGTACTTGTTTAAGGCTTAGGAGGAAGGAGTAGTTTCCACATCTAAGATAACCAAATCCTGAAATGAGGCTTCCTGCTTCTTTTATACTCCACTTCTTTGTTTTTGTACTTCCCCCTTGTCATACATACAAGGAGAGGAAACCAGTTTTTAAAGAGCGTTAACTGTCGCTTTGTATTGTTTGTCCTTCTGGTCAGTCACCTGTCTTTTCAAGACACCTGTGTATCTCTGCCTCAGCCTTCCCTCTCTCCCCTACTCTGTACATTGGCCAGACAAAAGTGAGAAGGCTGGTCCAGCAGCCAGGACTGCATCCCTCAAAACACTACTTGAGCTTTTGACCAGCAGAAAGCAACACCCTCAGCATATTCATGTGGCTCTGCTGGCTACCTCCTTCAGTGGCTGCCAAGGCAGAGAGCTTGCTTCTCTCTCTAAAGAGGTGATGTCTGTACTAGAGATATACCACGGAGTTTCCTGCCTTTGTTATTCTTTCCATTACTCTTTCCCTTAATTTGCCCTTTTGTTTAAAGAACCAGGATCAGAAAGCCCCCAGAAAGAGGTCCAGATCCTCCCTGCTCATGTTTCATCTTTTTTCTGAAGACTGTTAAACTGAGGACTACTTTTTCCTGCAAAGAATAAGAGCAGGAGAAATGTAAGAACAAATATTGCTGACACAGAATCCCTACTTTGTGTACATATATATTTGTAAATATAAATACATTACTTATATTTCTTTCCTCTTGCCTTCCTACTTTCTTTAAACTTAACAAAACTTTAAAAAGCTTTTAGTGATGATTGTTTAATGCGGGACTGAAAAATCTACACTCTCTCAATTTGACCCCATCCCCTGGTTCATATTTAATTGTAATAATGTGCAGTGACAAATGTCATGACATTTGCTTTAACCAGTTGGGGTCCCTGAAATTAGCATCCCTAATTTTGGCCTCTAGTTGCCTACTTAGAAACTTCATGGCAGAGGACAGCAGCAATTCATTACAGCCAGCTGGAATAAAGATTTAGTTTCTTACAAGAAACAGCATTTTAAAATAGGTGTACATATACATAGGTACACACATGTTATCTTTTTTTTACATATATATTACCTTTTTTAACATATATATAGACACATATACACACACACACATGTGTATATATTTCCTCCTGGATGGGGATGAAAAGTCAGAAACTTGACACTTCCCATGGGAATGAGATCCCTCTAATGTCTCTATTGATTTGCCAGCTGCCAAACTCCTTTGCTTCCCACCTCTCTGATTGCTTTCCTGGATGCTCAGCTGCCCAGCTGCTGTGCTGGCTTGTTGACTGCCCGAGGAGCCAGCTGCTCCGACAGGGAAGTGGAGGATCCCTGGGAGCAGGCAACCTGCCCATCCCGCTGCCAGCCAACTGGCTAGCACCTTTTCAAGGCAGGCTGCCTGGAAACCTATATTATTTCTGATGAATTTTTTGATGGAACTCTGCAGGATCCATATGTCCTATTTAATCAGTACTCTCTGATGGGGCAGTATTCCTTCAGGACCAAAGACTAATAAACTTCAGTGTTTCTGTGGCGTGTAGAAGTGCTCTCAAATGTGTCCTTTAGCTATGACTGCACTAATGCATGCTCAACACACTTTCAGGATGTGCAGAGGTGTCAGAACAGTATTCAAATAGGGCTCAAGAAAAATGAAAAGAGAACCACAGAGGTACTGAAAGCTGATGACAGTGAAAGGCACAGGTATCACAAGAAAGGAGCAAGCAGGGCATTTCAGAAAGATTGGAATGACCTAAGAGACTGGGTGGAATTTTTTGGGAATTCCTGATGAGCCAATGTCTTTAGCTTTTAGACATTAGAAAGCTATCAATGTGTCGTGCTTCAGTAATGCTCAGAGTCAGTTTGTAAAAGCTCAGGGTTGTTGCATGAGTAGATAATAGCTAAATAACATCATCTGTAGTTATGCAACAGCAAATCAAGTTCATTGTCTTTCAGTTACCTCAGTAGCAAGCCAAATGCCAATATAATGCCCTACGCCAGAGAAAATGTTTTGCTTTGGGCTTTTTTCAGCTAATAAATAGCATAAAATCCAACTAACATACCGAACAAAATCTATCTAAGACAATTCATATTTGAGAAAAGTGTATGAAATGTATCCGACTATCTGTATGCGTTGCAGGTATGCATTTGGTGACATTTTGACAATGGTCTTTCTCCATGAATTTAAAGCAGTATTTCTCTTGTAAATGCCCCTGCCCAATTTTATAGAAGTTTAGGGTGGGTTTTTTTTTCACTTCCCTTTTCTGTTGTTCAACTCCAGCTTAACTTTTCTTGTGGAAAGAACTCTTCATTTTCTAAAAAACCAAGGTGAATATAATATTTGGACCAATACCTATATCCCTCAGCTTCTTCCCCTCCATATATCAAACACATGTTTTTTACTTCTTCTAATTTCCTCTCCTACCCTAGCTCACTATCCTTTTCTTCTTCTCTACCTGGTCTGTTCCATTTCCTTAATTTCTTCTTAATTTACTTCAGCTTCTTCAGAATTTGAAAAAGGTGTGGAGTACAACCTCTTTCAGCCTATTCAGAATTTTCTCTGTGTTCCCATTTCTTTCTCCTTGCCCTTCTGACTTCACTATAACAAAATTATTCCTTCCTTTTAGCATTCACTTTTTGATTCCTTCTTAATCACCTCCTCCTACTCTGCATTGACTCAGACTTTCTTTTCCTCCTCTCTTAACCCTTCCATGCCTTGCATCTTTCCTCCTCCCTGCATCACTGGTTCTGCACTCACTTAGCAGTCCTTTCAATAATTTTTCTACCTCCTCCACTGAGCTTGTTATCTTTCCTACTTAAATTTTCTCCTTGACTCATTTAGTGTTATTATTGTTAATAATAATAGTAGAAAAGAAGCTTTCCACAGAGAGCAAAAGAGAAGGTCTCTGCCAATGAACTCAACAATATAAAAAGAGAAAATAGAGACAAAGGTGAGGTGAACAGGACTGAAAAAGGCAATGGCACCTAATGAGACAATGAAGTCCTTGTTAATTAGTTCTCCATTTTCTTGTTGTTTAAGTAATCTTCTCCTAGAGGAAAATTGAGCTAGGAATTAAAGTACCTGTGAAGCTCATTTTAGATAGGCAGCTGGGTAGCTGCTTCGAATTACTGAGTGGGAGTGCTTCGACTGTGTCACTTTTTTTTTGTCAGAGACATCTAACATCTATATTCTTCTTTCTTTTCCATCATTGTTTGCACATTTATTCTTCTCTGTGTAGCTGACACTGTGTCATACAGAAGAAAAAGGGGCAGGGGGTGGTGGTGGTCTTTTTTTTAAAATCTGAATTACTCTCCAAATATTTACTAGGGCTTACATCCAAATAAGTTAACCCTGCTCAAATCAGATTTAGTAAAGGTCCATATGTTGCAGGCAGGCAGTGTGAGAAGCTATAGAGGCTATCTTTACTCTTAGTCTTCCTCCTCAAACAGCTAAGGGTCTTTGTCTGGACCAAAAAGATCTGCTTATTGTAGATCCGCTAGCTTTAGTAACACATTTTTTCACCGTGTTTTATAAAGTCTCTAAAACATCATGTCTGGCAGCTGAAATCTATTCTACAGTTTTTTATTTAGAAGTGGAGAGAAGAAAGGGCTTGGGAAATATATCCTTTGACTAGCCTTCATTTGGGTTTTCCATGTCTTGATGCTGCCTAGCAGGTGAGTGCTAGCACCGCTGCTGCAGGAGCCTTGTGCAGTTTGCTCAGCAACATATTCAAATTCTTGTGATGATAATAAAATGAGAATTGTGGAGGAGGAAAAGCAGGAGGTGAGACAGGAGAGATGGAGCAGTAGTGAACGAAGTACTGGGCCCACCTCCTGCTGAGTCAATTCTCTCTCAACCTTCTGGGAAGGAAGGCAGAAGAGCAGAGCATCCCTCGTAAAGATTTTTAGTTCCTTTCACTCTCCACGAGCTAATAAATTGCTCACTCTGC
Source organism: Ibycter americanus (assembly GCA_035590275.1). NCBI lineage: Eukaryota > Metazoa > Chordata > Aves > Falconiformes > Falconidae > Ibycter > Ibycter americanus. Next base: position 47,589,497 of record JAVJGI010000040.1, read on the forward strand.
CTTTGGCTTTTATGTTTAGAGAAATATAAGGATCTCTTTATCTGTTATTAGATATCTGTCAACATGGTTTAAATGGCCAGTGCACTCAAATGCTATTAGGATGGCAGAGGGCATCACAGTCTCATCTGCATCCACATATTTGTGAACACTGTAAGTCAGGATTGCTTCTGGAAGATGCAGCCCTGCCTCTCCCTTGCTACCAGTTCTTCACTGACATCTCCACGGTACCTGCTTCTTCATATCTACAAGAGGAGTTGTGAGCTGTACGGTGGGCTGCATGGGAAAACTAGCCTTTAGGAACTAATTTCAGCTTGAATCAGTATCTTGACCCAGTGCAGCAAGCAATCACCTGAACTCCGGTGCCAGCCTAACAGAGGAGGCAGCTCAAGGGCAGAAATTTGGTGGCCAGAGCCATGCAGTGCATGACATCGATCTTTTCGGCAGCCATTCCAAATTACATTTGTTTAAATTGTGCATGAAGCTACAGACAAATAATGTAATTGGGTGAGAATTCACTGCCTCAGGAAAGCAGGCCAAGAAAAGAAAGATTTTAACAAGGTATAATAAATGTTTGTGCTACTTTCCAGTTACGAAGAATGGAGTAGTGTTGAGAGGCAAAACTGAGCAGTGGGTAAATCACTGCAGGCAAACTTTGTAGGCTGTCCTCTCTGTCCTTCAGGTCAGGCACATAACTGCCATGGCCATTCTGGTAAAAAAGCCTCTCCAAATTTATCATCCAAAAAGCAGTCACCGACCAAAACTAATAAATACCCTTCTCCAGTGGCTTGGGATGTTCCCTTAGACAAGGCAAGCATCCCCTATCTCTGTACCTTTGAATCATCATCTGGGAATCAGGTGCCCTGGCCACTTGCCAGCACCCACATTTTGCTGTCTGTCAGCGCAGGGTCAGCAGCTTCCCCGAGTCTGGGAAGGGGCCATACACAGGCAATGGTGTTTCTGAGCAGCTGAGCAAGCACCTTTAGGGCTGCCTTAATCTCTAATGCAGCATCACAGTGTGCCTTGTATTAATCCTGCCAGTGACTGGGAAGGGTTGATACATCTTTGGTTTTTTGGGGGTTTTTTCTGCTCCATTTGGTCCTTTCTGCACCAGAATAGTTCCCCTTTTCTTACCAGATCCCCAGTTTTAACAGAGAGATGACACTGATGTAAAGCTGGTTACCTGAATTGAGGAGCCTTTTCAGTGGTGCACAGAAAGGGATCCAGTGGAAGCTATTATAGGCACAGCTTAGCTCCCATAGGGTCACACTGCCAGGATTTGTGGCAAAAGATGCAATAATTCAGAACAAGGAATGTACAACCTCAGCACAACTTGCGGTTTTAATATTGGTTTCACCTAAACTGAAAATAATCTCCAACAACAATATACCATGTAATTAACACAGCTTGATTTTCTGTCAGTCAATCTTTATTCCCTTAAAAATGTCCAGCTCAACTTGGAAAAAGAATCCCAGCGAAAAAGAAAAAAACATCACCACCAACAATAAAATAATATTAAAATTAAAAAATTAAAAAATAAAAAAAGTATTACTTAGCTTGTTTATTGAAATGTCATGGTTCAGTTATCAACAAACAAATGCTCAGCAGAAATTCTCTGTGTGTGTGTGTTTAGTAAGATTTCTTCTTTTCCTTGGTAACAAAGAACTTAGTAAAAGGTTTTCTGCTTGTTAAAAATACACGGGATGTGTAAAAACCTGCATGAGTGAACATGTTTCATATTTCAGCTGTAGTGTCATTTTAAATGAAAAGAAAAAGAACAGTGTGGGGGATGGATGGCTGAAAAGAGGAAGAAGGCAGGATCAACCAATGTATAACAAGGAGAAACTGAGGCAGTTGAAGGAACAGGTAAGGTGATTATTTCAGATTTAGGAGTAGCATGGCAGAAAGGGAATAAGAAAAGAGGACAAAGATACACAATGGGAAAGGGTTAGGAAGATTCTAGGTTGGTTTTTTGGTTGGTTTTTTTTATTAATTTGGAGCTGAGTTCTTCAACAATCCAATCTTGCAACACAGGAGAAGGGAAAGCAAAATGAAATGCTTGTTCTTTTCAAACTTACCATAAAAACCCACGTTTACATTATGTGTAATTTATTAGTGCCACTTAAGATCATCAAAAGCTTCAGCTGGGACCAAGGATATGGCAAGGTCCTTTAAAACGATCCTTTAAAAGGATTTCAAACTCAATGTTAGCAAATTAAAAAGTTTATTTCTTTTGTTTAAAGGCCCAAAGACATTGATATAATGTTATAAGGTGATTTTCTCTGTCATCTATAGGCTTTTACAAATTAACTTTTATTAAAGGATGGACATTTTAAAAAATAGACAAAATCTACTATCAAATATTCCTTCACATTGTTATTTAGTTTTGGAGAATTACTAAGAAAGCTGGGGGAGGGGCGGGGAAAATAAAGCCATTGGTCCCACTGCCTCTATTAACAGAACCATGCCACACTTAGAAGCAGTCTGTTAAAAATAGCCAATGGCTGTATCCAGGTGAATTTAGGATCACTGCTCACTTATGCCATTTCCATTGCTTTAACCCCATGTTTTCACTAGACACCTGTTGAAAACAGGGACCATTCCTTAGGCATCCCTTTGATGCCTCATTTGCCTCAGGATGGGGAGAGGAGGAAAAGATTGGTATTTTTCCCTTCCTTTGAGTCACTGGAGACTTTCACAGCTGGAGACAGTATGTCAGAAAGATCCATTAGTAATTCATTAAATTCTCAGTTGCTTGGCTAGTGTATCATAATCACAGGCTTAGATATAGGTCAGTCACCAGGGCTGGAGTCATCATGAAATTTTTCCTCTAGCTCAGGTAGGCAGAAGTACTTTGACATTCATAGCAAGGGGATGACCTGCTTCTTCAGATCAGTTTATTTAAAAAATTCCCTACTCCTGCAAGGCCTTAAAGCTTTGGCATTGTTCTTGATTTTTTCCATGATGTTCCTTTAGACGTTATAGATTTGTCTTTTGGCCTGTTACAGGCATTTAGAATTAGGTCTGGAAACTTTGCCAGCCCACTGAGAAATCAGACAAGAAATCAGAGGTCATTCACAAGAGACCACTGTGGAAATCTATCCTTGATGTAATACATCATCAAAACATGTCTTTGCTGCAGGGAATGACATTGAATGTCTGAACTTCTGGTCTGGAGGTGGTATGAACCTGAGCTGGCTGACTTTCTCATTTTGGGGGTTCCCCACAGTTCATTTTTTCTAAAACTTTTCAAGCCTCCTCCTTCATCACTGACAGAACATTTCCATCAAAATTTTCTTTCTTTTAAACGTGATTACTCCCGCAGAGGGAGTCAGTGAGCTCTAGACTCAGGCCACTCTGATGCAGCATACCTGCAGTGACTCTCCATCAGCAGTAAAGGCTGCCATTGAACGTTTCCCTCCAAAAATCCCTAGGTCCAGCTTCCTCTGATTGAAGGCTCTCATTGTGAAAGGAAATTAAAAATTTTTGCTGAAGCAGAGACTCCAGGATTTGAATGTAAGGTCTTCTGCTTGATATTGCCCTACTTGCCAAGCCCTGAAAATGCCACTCTTTTGTTTTGTCGTTGAAAGGAAATGGATCTGTCTGTTTAGATGATGGTCCTCATGCTGGCCAGACAGAGCTCTTCAAGGAATTCATGTCACGTGCACAGTTACTCTGGTCACCAGTCAGTTTTTTGGTGGTTGGTGTCAGTAGGTTCCTGTCTGCTGTCACAAATCTGCTGTCATGAAGGGCACATGTGACAATGTCTTCTGTATCAGGCAGGAGATTTATTTTTGACATACTGCATCTGTAAATTAATTATTTTAACAGGTATAATGACAGGTGTAATAGCCTGTCATTACCTTAGAAACAGAACTTTGTCTTCTGTGGTACATCTGACACAGCTGAGAATCCAGGATTGGGTTCAAAAGAGAAAGACTCAAACCAACATGACTCTTTGGTACTTATTTTTGATTTGATGAAGGGGTAAGATAACAGCAGATGACTGCTGCAGGACTCTTGGGAGAGGGGGGGTCTATGGTCAAAATCAGAAGCTGACAATAAGCCAAGCAACCATTGGAGATCTTCTAAGATAAACTGTCAGTCTTCAGAGTCATGGTAATACAAACAATTGCTTTCAGATCATCTATGTCACAACATTTGTGAAGGACTGCAAGTAGTTCAAAAGGGTCCTTTGATCAGACTGGTTACTGTGCAGCCCTCAAGACCTGTTCTCCTCAGTATGCAACTCTTGGGTCCTGCAAAACCTGTCAGGGTTTTAAAGTCTTTCCATTTTTCTTCTGTGGAAAATTTGCAAAAGATCTTGTTCAGGGAACAATTTAAAAGGCAAGCAATGTCCACTTCTTGCTATTAAGTTCCCAATATCAATTGGCCTAAGAGAGAAATCATTTGGATTAGGTTCTTGTGAAATAACATCTAGAGACTCAGACCTTACTTTTGAACATGGTAGTTTCTCCCATATGCCACCTTCAGCTGAATACTTGCAGCTGCAGACAGTCAGTCATGATGCAGGAATAAAACCTTCGCAGCTGAAACTATGTCAGGAAAAATAAAAGGAGGAAGAAGGACTTCAAAGTCCTACCAGACTCTGCTCCTCCTGGCTTTCTCCCCTATCCCCTCTTTGCTTCCTGTTGAACAACTTGTAGATTAGCTTTTGGGTTTTTGCTTGAAATATCTTGAAAAGCTACTTCATGTTTCAAGCAGAGCCTTCCAGAGCACAAGGGAGCCAAAGGTCCTCCAAAAATGACTCATTGTGTCTTGACTGCAGGTGCAAAAGGCCCCCCAAAACCAAATGGTGGTGACTTCAGGGTAGAATTTCTTACTGATAAAGCCAGTGAAGATCATACCAGCTCTTGTGGTGGGTTGACCTTGGCTGGGCGCCAGGTGCCCACCAAGCCACTCTACCACTCCCCTACTCAGCAGAACAGTGAGGGAGAAAATAAGATGGAAAAATGAACCTTGTGGGTCAAGGTAAAGTCAGTTTAGTGAAGCAATAGCAATAGTCACGCACGTGGAACCTAAGGAAAACAAAAGATGTTATGCTCTACTTCCCATCAGCAGGCAATATTCAGCCACTTCCTGGGAAGCAGGACTTCAGTACGCGTAGCAGTTTCTCTGGAAGACAAACACCATAAATAACGACTGGGGGCGGGGGGGGGGGGCGGGGGGGGGGGGGGGGGGGGGG
>JAVJGI010000040.1:47599380-47633903 GCA_035590275.1 Ibycter americanus
CGCTTTTTTTAATATATATATTTGTTTTTCATTAACGAGAAAAACAACCACCCCCCCGTTCCGGGATTTAACCCTTCCCGCCCAGCGGGGCACGGAGCCCCGGGGCTGCAGAAGCTCTTTGCCGGCGGCGATCCGAGCGGGGCTGGGGCTGTCCCCCCCCACTGCTCCCCGCTCGCCCGGGCTGCCCTTGTCCTCGACGGGGCTACCCACCTGCCTCTTCCCCGTCATCCCCCCCCCATCTCCCTCCTCTCTCTCGCTCTCCCCTGCAGAGCTATTCCTCGGTGAGCAACATGAACGCGGGGCTGGGCATGAACAGCATGAACACGTACATGACCATGTCGGCCATGAGCACCACGGCCAACATGACGGCTGCCACCTCCATGAACATGTCCTATGCCAACACAGGCATGAGTCCCTCGCTTACTGGCATGTCCCCCGGTGCAGGGGCCATGCCCGGCATGGGCTCAGCCGGTGTGGCGGGGATGGGCGCCCACCTGAGCCCCAGCATGAGCCCTATGGGGGGCCAAGCGGGCTCCATGAATGCCCTGGCCCCCTACACCAACATGAACTCCATGAGCCCCATTTACGGGCAATCCAACCTCAACCGCTCGCGGGACCCCAAGACCTACCGGCGGAGCTACACGCACGCCAAGCCGCCCTACTCCTACATCTCCCTCATCACCATGGCCATCCAGCAGTCGCCCAACAAGATGCTGACGCTGAGCGAGATCTACCAGTGGATCATGGACCTCTTCCCCTTCTACCGCCAGAACCAGCAGCGCTGGCAGAACAGCATCCGCCACTCACTCTCCTTCAACGACTGCTTCCTCAAGGTGCCCCGCTCCCCGGACAAGCCGGGCAAAGGCTCCTTCTGGACGCTGCACCCCGATTCGGGCAACATGTTTGAGAACGGCTGCTACCTGCGCCGCCAGAAGCGCTTCAAGTGTGAGAAGCAGCTGGCCGCCAAGGACAGCGGCGGGGCGGGCAGCGGGGCGGGGGGTGCGCTCCCCGGCTCCCCGGCAGCGCCCCGGCAGGTTTCAGCCTTTGCAGGGGTCGGGCAGCGCAGCGGCGGGGGTACCCCGGGCATCAGGGAGGAGGGGGGCGCTCGGGCTGCCGCACCTGCGGCCCGGAGCCCGGCTGCGGCCACAGCTGGACTGTGGGCCCTCTGCGCGAGCCTCCCAGCTCCCCTGCCTGGCAAGGCAGCCGGCACTGAGGGAGCCCCGATTCTCACCAGGCTTAGGACCTCTCCTCTGATGTGCACAAACAGCAAAAATTACTAATCTGAGAGACAGATGCCGAGACTTACTCCTTAAACTTCCTCTTCAACTTGCCTGGCTCCCGTGTGAAGCATTTTCCTAGTTCTGCTGGGGCAGGTGCGGGAGACCCGGGCTGTGCTGGGCATGGGGGCTTGTTTCCCCTTCTGGAGGATGCTCAGGCAGGGGCAGGCAGCCATCTCCAGCACCGGCACAGGTCGGGCCTGGCTGTGACACGCAGGGCCAGTTCAGGGCCAAGCGCAGCTGCCTGGTGATACTGAGCCCGTGCTTGGCCAGGAGTCGGGGCAGCGGGGCAGCCCTGCGGCAGCTCGTTCTGATGCGGAGCCACGCAAACGGTTCCTGCTGGAGTGGTGCTGCCTGAGGGGTTTGTGTGGGGTAGGATGGTGCAGTTCAGCAAGAAGGAGATTATAGTGACTGTCTTCTGGCTGTAGCCCACTAACGTTTTTCTCTTGTTTCCTGCCAGAGACCCTACTGGAAAGTAAACCAAGGTGAGGTAAACTAGGGAAGTTTGGTTTCTTAGGGATCTGAGTCTCTGGAGAGTGTCCTTGTGCCTGATGGCCGATAATAGGTGAAGTTAGGATGCAGCCCTCCCCAAGTCACACTGGCAGACTTGCTCCTCTGTGTCCAGTGGTCTATTGTAAAGGATATTAAACCCCATTTTGGAAAAACTTGAAGTTGGGTGACAAGTTCAGAAGTTAGTAGGTGAGCATCTGATTGGTAGGGCAGGCGCTTGCACAGTGAGATCACTGCACAATCTAAGGAAACTGGATTATAAAGAAACAAATCAAGCAAAAAGTAATTAATGTTCAGGCCTTGGAAGCCTTTGCTGAGTGTGATCTGCCCCGAGAACTGAACAGTCCATCAGTAAGGGGTTGTAGTGTCCCAGTGTACTTCCAGATATTCTTGCTTTTTCAGAGCATTGAGTCTCTGGTAATTAATAGAAAGCCAGCCCAAACCAGATTGCCACAGATTTGTTTGCTGGCTGGAAAAGGTGCTGCTGGTTATCAACATGACTAGTCATGAGTGATTACTTAATTGTGGTGTGAATACTTTGTGCTGTGAGCACACTCTCAGTGTACACTTCTCCAGGAAAAAAATGTAGAAAGGTCTTTCCAAGGCAGAATGCATGAAACCTTACATGTGTCTTCTTTTCAAGCAAATGAAAGAAAAGTATAAACTGCAGAGCAATAGTTACTAGTGTCAGGTGGCTTGAGGAAAAAGTCTGTTGTGGACAACAGTATCTCCCATTTGAGATGTTTACTCCTCAATGAATAATTGTATTAAGCTATAAAATAGCGTGAATATTTCATAATACTTATATAACTTTGAAGGGGAATTTTCTTGAATTCATCAGTATTATACATAATAAGGCTTATTTTTCTATTAATGGTTAGTTTTAGTAACTATGTTGTATACAAAAGGAGTGAAACTGCTGAACATCCTCAGAGAAGTTTCCAGTTGTCCCTGGCATAGGTGCAGTGTCCTCTGGGCAGCCATGAGGGTAGCTTTCTCTGCAGCCTAGAAAGGAGAGATCTACAATTTAAATAATAATCAAGTTTTTATATTAATTCAGTTTTTTATAACAAACAGCAAGGATCCAAATTAGTACCGTTGTGATGGTGTGTGTTTGTTTTTTGGGGTAGAGAACTGTGACAAGGCTTTTCTTAAAAGACATCAATCATTTTCTTGTAACTCCTGTCACCAGCACATTAACAGCAGCTTTTTACTCCAACTGGTAGTATCTGAGTCTCACCTGGAGAGAATGGCTCATCTTCCCATCAGTCAGAAAAGATGTTGCATTCAGCTGAGTACTCAGCCAACACTTAAAGCCAGAGTTATGTATTTGGATTGTCTGTTATTGCTGGAAATCAAACCCAAATGTCTGATTTAAAAGAAAATTGAATGGCACAATTGCATCTTTAGTTTGAAACAAAAAGCATCCTGAACAGTACCATATACAGAAAAGAGCACGCGAGAAGCATCATTTCCGTGTGTTTTCTCTTTTTTTTCTTTTCTGGGGATGCTACTCCATATTATGAGTGAGCTGAATAGCAGGAGGGCTGGAATGTGCTTGCCCTCCTCTCTTTCCCTCACTCTCAGGACTGGTTCCAGCTTTGGTCTCACCCCATGATGAGTGAATTCAATTTACTGAGCAGCACCTCCACAAACACTTTTCTTTTATCTCGTATGGGGGATTGGTTAGCTCTTTGCATAGTGAGAAGAGCTGGCCTGGAGTGCCACCGGCTGAATCTTAGCAGCGCAAGGCAAGTGGCTGATGCACATGACTAGGGGTGGGCCAGGTTTGAGAGGAGATGGGGACCTCCTTGCTGCGATGGGGACCTGCTCATTTAGCTCAGGCCGTAATGGTAAAGCACAGGATCACAGGGTGTCTTCAGTGAGGCTGGAAAAAGAAGGGTGAGACACTAACTGTCAGGCATCCTACATATACCACTCATTTATAGATACATAAATCGGATGTAAAAGCAAGAGTGGTTGATCTGTGATGCCCCATCTAGATGTGGCTCGCAGGTGGTTCCAGGTCACATCCTGGGCTAGAGCTGTCTCATGGGAATAACAGCTGTGCTCTACTTCATGTGGGTTAGTTGTGGGGCAAAGGGGCATGACAGCACAGAAATAGGGTGGATACTCAAATCTGCCCTACCATATTGGGGCAGTGAGCTGCCGTGACCTGCCTGGAAATGACTCTTTGGGTCTTCTTTTTCCCTTTAATAATCAGGGACATACTCTGCATTGTGTGCTTCTTGGCCATATGAAGATTTGGATCATGGGTCTTGTAGGACCCAGAAGGACACCCACACATGCAATAAAGATACCAATTTCACCGTCACTTTAGCTGTCTTAACTTCTTATCTCTTTTATCCCTACATGTTCAAAAGTCTTATCTCACTGAGATCTATCCCTGTTTTTCTTGGTGACCTGATTAATGAGGGTGAGCACTTACTCTGAAGAGTATATTCAGAAGAAATAATGTATTCCAACTTACCAAAAAGAAGTCTTCATCTTTTTGCTAGGATTTCTGGTAGGATGTCACTAAAAATACAAGTTGTTCCTTTGAATTATTCTATCTAGTGTGATTAAATTTTCTGTCAAACCATCCTTTACTTGCCTGATTTCCATGAAGCTTCTAAGCTTCAGTGTGGGCTTTCTTTTATTCACTAGGAAGTGTCTCATAAAGTTTTTAAGCTTAGTGATGAAAGCTCCTCAATGGGCAATCTTTTTCATATCTATCCCCTGCTTCTGATGTGTAACTGTGGTCAGGTTTTTTTTTAATGAAGAACCCAAATACGTATTTTCAGAAAGAGAGGGTTCAGCATCAGGTTATTTTTGAATGCTACATTGGGGAAACTAGAACCGTTTGTCATTCTCAAGTTTTCTTTGTTACCTTTATCCAAACACTTTCTGCAGAACCAAAATAGCTTCCATGTAATTAGATTTAAAGAAGTCTTGGGAAAGAAAAAAGCCTGCATTAACTGTTGTTTCCTTACACGTTCCCCATGACAATGGACAAATGAGCTATCTAAACTTGCAAGGGGTAGGGGGCTGAAATTTGTCTTTGTGCTGGGAGACCAGCAAGACATTTTAAAACATTTTGAGTAGTTATTTTTCAAGCATGAAGGAATGAAGATAAATATTGCTCTCAATTTACCAGCATGTTCAAATTAGCCTCCTGAGCATATCTACTTCAGATTTAGAATAACATATCAGAGAAGAGAATTTGGCCCTCAAACTATTTAAACTTTGAGGTTAAATTTAAGAGTTCAGTTTTATGCCAAAATTTCTTACACATCAGCAGAAGAAAACTCTAATTTGTCCCATGACATGGTGCTAATTTAACCATTATTCATAATGAGTTAGATTTGAAAGATATGTTTGAGGTTTATTCTAGTTTACAATTGAATAAAACCCATGTAACCTTAGGTAAGGTGTGAGAAAAGTTTTGTTCTTTTTACTCACTTAAAAAATCTCCTGTAAGTATAGTGATAGTTACAGCTGGAAGTCCCTAATTCTGCAAGATCTGCTATGCCTAATACTAAACTACTTCAGTGAATGTAATTACAGATCTGGAATAAAAAAAGAAGAACACTGAGGAATGTAAACCTTGTATCTAGGAAATTAAAATGTATAATATGGCATAATACAGAGTTCTTTATAATACTTATGTCTTGTTCAATTATTATTCCTATTAATAAAATAGTTTTGGGGTGTTTTTGTTGGTTTCTTTTTTTTTAGTATATTGTTTTAATAGGAGTTGCTGGGCATTCAGGAGGCTTAAAAGAAGATGAGAGTTAATACAAATTGCATTCTCCAAAATCCCATGTTTACCAAAGCAGGCAATACCTCAGAAATTAGCGAAATAGTGGATGAAATTTATTTAAAGGAAGAATAACGTTTACGTTAAAAAATCAAAATATTAAGTCTGTTGGCTTATAGTAATTATTCCTGATTCCACATCCAAAGTTTTTGAATAAATTATTTTTACAGTGAAGTTGGGGGGTAAGCTTTTCTGGAACAGAATCAGGCAAATATATTTTGCTTTCAGAAGCTTAATATAATCCATATTCCAAACAATTAAGGAATTATTTTTCTTTATTTTTATTGAGTGGACATGATAGGCAAATAAATTATAACTTTGCTTATTCAAGGGCTAGTAATTTAAAGAAAATATAATCTCATAGATTAACAAACTGAAAAAATTGTCAGATATTGTGCAACTGGCTTGGGTGCTGCAAGCAGTAAAGGTGCCATAGGACAATATGCTTCCCAGGCCAGTGGTTACTGAGGCAGGATCAGAGGGGCTGTGAGGATCTCACCACACCATGATCCAGAGGTATGACCACATTCTTAATGAGTTCAGTGGAAATAAGCATTGTTTCTGCTTGTACCAAGATCAGGTGTCAATTCTTCCGAAAAAATTCAAGCAGGATAGGTTTTATTACATAGTGTTTCATTTGGGTGAGGAGAAAGAATTACTTTTCATTAAATATATTGATAGTATTTTGATCTCAAAGCCAACCTCAAATTTTCCTTGGTAAATTCTCCCAAATAAGTTGATACTGGCCACTTTTTAATGACCCATTACTTACTGTTTTCTGTAATAAATATATAGTTCCACACACCAACAGGTTTAATTCTGACAAGTGTGTATTTGTAACTGTATTTATATTTGTAAGCCTATTTTATTTTTTGCACCATTTTTGCTGGTTTTAATGGAATGAACCTTGACCTTACTGCCTTTCATTCAGGTTAGCTGTTATTTATCACCAACATTTCCTTCCAGAGAGTGTTGTTACCTTTGCACTAGTTCCCCAAACTGTAAGATGTCCGTGATCTCACTGCGTGTAGTTTGCATGCTAACTCTCTTAATTTCTGATTTTATTAAGTCCCAAATGCTGCAGAGAGAGTGTATATTCCTTCAGTTCTGCTCAAGTGCTTGGATCTATCATTATATCCAGCTCCTTCATCATGATGATGCCTTTTTGACCTGTAACCCTGCTGCTACATTTATTTCCTTGACTGCTTGGGTTTTTAGGTGTATTGTGAAATACACTTTTGTAATAGCAATATTGCGTGCTTGGCAAACATGACTGCCAGGCAGGAGAGCTAGGCCACGGAACAGAAGGCGTCTGAAATCTAGGATAACCAGAAATTTTCCATATCACAGTGGAAAATGTCAAGCCCGTGGGCCAGTCCTGACAGCTGATGTGCGAGTGAGCAAAGACAAAACATAGTTGTTACGTACATGGAGGTTTAAAATACAGTGAAGTCCATCAGAGTGGTCCTTCAAATGAAATGATGACACTGGCTCTTCAAGGGGCTCTGGTCTCACTTCCATTAATCACAAACTGGGGATGCTCAGCACCTTACAGCGTGGACCTGCTGTTGCGGGCTGTCCTGGCATTGAAGGGAGAAACCTTGTGGAATTGCAGTGTGCTGGGCAGCAAACGTTTCCAACGGCAGTATGCCGTCCCAGGAGCAAGAGAGCGTATGGAAAAGCTATTTTGTTGAGCTATTGCGTGCAAAAAATCAGCGACTTTTTCTTTATTCAGTATGAGGGGATCTTTTGGGGTTTGTTTTAGTTCTGTTTCATACTTTTATAAAAATTGTATGTAACACAAAAAGAGACACAATTATTCACGTGTACAGTCCTGGCCCCAGAAAAGTGAATGTCAGAATTTTCACTGATTTACGCCAGGATTGGGCCTGAAGTGCACCAGGACACCTCCAATGTGCAGGGAAGTAAATAACAAATAAAACAGAAGTTTCACTTCAAAGTAGATCCAAGTGCATAACTGTCTGTAACTTGGGAACTATAGCGTGCATTTTGAATTAGGCTAGCTTGGCCTTGAGCCTGTGAGCAAACTGAAGAGCTGGTATATTTTGGGGTGTTTTTTTTTTTTTGTTGTTTCGTTGTTTTTTTTACTGTAGGCATGATTTGGTTTTTCAATCAAGAAGGAATGGCAGGTCTCTGTATTATATGAGTTTGTTATTTCAGCTGGTAATCTGCTAGGAAAGCCCCTGAGAGGTGGGGGAATGTTAGTGCACAGGTGTAAGGTTTCGCAATACATTTATTGTTTGGTAGATAGGCTTTAGCCTTGAAAATGCACTGCTTCATGTCTGGAGATGATATTGATTTTTAAATATGTATGTGTACAAGGAGAAAGATGTTAAAAGCTGAGAAGTGTAACTATACATACATACATGTAGGCACACACACTCATAATTAGTGGGTTTTGAGCACAATTTGAGGGAGAATGATGCAGTGTTTCAAACCTACATGTGATTTGAAAGTTACAAAGGTGGCTTAAAAACACAGAATGTATTTTCCAAAGTGCTTAAAACAGCATAAAAATTATTGCATAGTAGCAGTCACAGTGCAAAGCTGTAAACAAAACCTCCTGATCAATGAGGCATCCAACAAAGATGTGCTTTCTAGGAAAATAGCCACCAGAAGGCTACAGAGAGAAAGGGGAAGCTGGTTCCGTGTCTGAAGTGTACATAGTGCCACTGTCCACATTGGGGCTGTTTTATTCTTAAAGATCTTGCCAAGAGACATGAAAGTAGTTTGTAGGACTTAATAACACTTACCTGTTTTCTTGAGAACTGAAATTTTCACTGATGTCTATCTTTTTTCACTAAACTAAAAAAAAAAAAAATACTTAAAGGTGAGCAAATCTTACGTTACTATATTGTAAGATGTGTTTTAAAACATGTCAAATAAGTGCAGTTTAATAGCCATAGTAAGTATCTTTTCCTTCAATAAAAGCATTCAGCTGATGTGCTGAAAAATAGTTCGTTTTGGTAATTTGTTTCTTACATTTGGCTTTGATGATAAGGGAGAATATTAAAGCAGATTGTTAGAAAAGAATGTAATGGTTTCTGAATGTGTGCACGTGAGCAGTGTTACATGGGACGAGATACTTTTGTAGTTGCAAAAAAAAAGTGTTCTTTGGGATTTTTTTTTGTTATTTTGACACTTAAGCAATAGCATATGCTCCCTAGCCATGAGACCACAACAGAAACTTAACTCAGGTGAAGGAAATGTGTCAAAATTAAACTTGCAAAATGACTAGAAATCAGGAGAAGGTACATGATGGAAAGCATTTTGCTAGAAAAAGTGCAGCTGTTTTCCTGTGTTGGCCTCAGTTGATGGTTAGACTTTTCAATTTAAGGATGAATGCTTCATTTTGTCACTTGTGAATTAGAGGTTACTGCTTTAGTGGAAGCCCTGCAGGCTATTAATGTGTGTCCTGGGCATTTTTTAATGTCGGTCAATTGGAAAACAGTTACTCCAGTGAGGGAATTGATTGACTATTGATTACATACTGAGGGTGCAATTCTTTATCTCTAGGATATAAACAAGATTTGACACATAAAGAATCCAAGCATTTGATTGGATAGTGGCCATTTTTATATTATCCTATGTTTTACTATGTCTGCTGGTCAAAAAATCATTGATTTTACTGAAACAGTGCATAAAACTATGTTTGTTTAATACAGGTTTTAACACCAATGGAAAATACTGTTTGGAGTTACAAATTGTGGCTACTTTTTAATCCTAAATTATTATTTTTTTTTAAGCATACAATTAAAATGGTAATGTAATCAAACAAAAAACATTTATGTAAAGGCACAACTTTGCATACTAAAGGATATTTAAACTTTTTTTGTAAGTTTTTTTTTTTAAAGTCTGTGAGGTGTGTCTGTCAATTGAAGTAAATTGGTTAGATGGCATTTTAGTATATGCTCTCTTACTACAATGATTTGAAATCTGTGTCTTTGGCTTGAAGAAAAACATTTAAAGTTGCATCAGTAAAGCAACTATTGTCATGTTCCTTGCAGATTTTGGACAGCGTCAAGAGTGACATGGCACAAATCAAATTAAGGCTTTGCTTTTTAAATTATGTTCTCCTTTTTTACTTGAACCTGTAGAATAAAGATTAAAAAGAAAAATAAAACTCTACAGGAAAAGAGTCAGGCACCTTTTTTTCCTTAATCTTTACTGTTTATGACAGCAGGCTGTATGGGATGTGTTTCAGTAGAAGGAACCTTTGAAGTGAAGTGTTAGAAAATGCATCCTTGTCAGTATATGTGGCAGTACTGGATATATGCACTAGATTAGTAATACTCTTAAATGCCATTGGATTAAAATAACTGAAGAGATAGCTGTGATGTTATTGCTAAAATCGTGATAGAGTAATTATTTCTTCCTTGTCTCATAATGGCATAGCATGCCTAACATGTGAGAGACTTCTCTTTTGTCACTGAAATTTTAATTTAGGAGATTTAGGAAAAGTATTTTCAGAACTCACATGGTGGACAAAGACTTACAGCCAAAACATAGCAATATGAGGCTTTCTCTGGAGATATCTTCCAGGTCAGAAGACAATCTAGAGCAGGTTAATGACTTTCATTTTATGCTGTGGGCCTAAAGTGTGAATGGACTTGTTGGTCAGTACTAATTTAGCAAGATACCCCATACAATTTGTGCTTCCCATTATTATATGATCAGATCCCAAGTTTACATGTAACGTTAACATACACAGATTTGCCCCCTTTATTCAGTAACAACCCGCTTTTCCAGATGTCAGGCAATTTTCAGACTTTCAGAAAAGGGATTACTACAAAATAAATAATTTGTGTGGATAAGACCTGCACAGGTCCAGCAAATTTAACACCCAGATATACTGCTCATGGACAGGGTAACTCTACATCGCCTGCATGGTGGAGTCACGCTGTATGTACGTACGTGATTCAGCTGCATGGAGCTATAGAGGATCCCTTATGTAAGCTGCAGTCAGGGCTTTCAAAATCCTTAAAACAGATACAAACTGCACATTTATCCTGAAATCCACTGACCCAGAACTGAGCAGCACCTCCAGAAAAGCCTTGCTTCTGCTTTACATTTGTCTGGGATAACTACTCCTTTCCTGTCAGAGCAAGGAGTGAAACAAGGAGGAAATCTGGAGATTAAGTAATACTTACAAGGTGTTATCTTAGATCAGATAGAAAACCTCTTGAATACTGAGGGTAACAGTTCCTTTTCTCTGCAGTTACACTCTCCATCTCAGTACCAGAATGTTTCAAGAGTGAGAACAGTATTAAAAACCAGAGAAACATTAAACTTGCTCAGTCCCGGGATATGGAAAATGTTTTCTGTTTTTTATTTAAGACCAGCACTTCCTGCTCAGCATATTTTGGCCCGCTGGAATGTATTTTACACCTGCTTACAATCTTCAAAGACCTCCAATATTAGTATGTCTAAATAGCTCATTATGCTTGATGCATTTATATGTAACCCTCAAATAAAATATTTTGATCCCAGTTGTCATTTATAAGATGTCTCCTTATGTAACTGTGATGATAAGGTAAAATGACCTTAGCTTGAGTATAAACATGTCATATGTTCACTGGGAACACCTTTAAGGTAGCAATTCAGAATAAAGTGTTTACAAGGGAGAAGCTGTAGATTATTAATCTGATAGTCTGAATCTGTTCTAATTTGGAAAGAAATGGAGACATTTCCAAAATAAGCACAGGAAATGTAAAGTACAGTTAAAAATTACCATTTGCACAGCAATCAACCTGGAGACTGTTCCTATTTCAAAAAGAGCAGGCTCTAATTAAGCTCTGGCAAACTCAGTTCTATTTCCTTTCACTCTGATAAAGTTTGCCTATGTTTGTCAGTGCTGAGTTTGGCTTGTATGCAGTTAAGCACGTCATCAGCTTTCATTCAGATGATTCAACTAGTTCATATATTGCTTTTGATGTATTGCAGCTGTTCTTGTGTTTAATTTATGCAAATATTCTGGAATCTACATTTATTAGCATCCACGATAGCTAAAACAGAAGACTTGGATAGAGTGCTTCAGAATTGCAAGAAGTTAATTTCCTCTTCATGTTTATCAATGTGTAGTCTCTATATCTCATTCTAAGAGTGGTTCTGCCTTCAGTCAAGAGCTCTCCAATAACTTTCCAGGCATAATTTGGAGTCTCTGGATTCAGCTGAAATTTCTGCCTTGATAGTTCAGTGATTTTAAATAGCTGATAGATGAATGAATGGAGATTCTTATCTGTTACAGAAAAAAACCCTATGAATAGGAAAAGATAGCTTCAGTACATTAATGCCTTGAATAGTTTGATCACTCTTACCTATATATCTCATTATTTTCAGAATCATCCCTTTATAGTTTAATGAACAACCAGTATTGTAGTGCATCTTTCCCCTTGGAAAGAGCGAAGTACGTGTTCACAGCTTAGTATTCAAAATTGTGAGGGTTTCATAATGTCATACATTTTCCCATTTGAATTATTTGAGGGTATCCTACTGTGTTTATTAGAATCTCTTGGGGAAAAAAGAGAGCTCTTTTGCATAAACTCACACATCGGGTCTGTAATTGTTTGGAGATTTTTTTCTTTTACTCTTCAAAATAGATATGTATTCCAGTGTTTTCCATGTTCACGTCTCTGACAGGTGAAAAGAAGAAAAAGGATGCTTTTGAATTATGCACATAGTGCTGACCTGTATGTGTGTGGTGCTGTTCAAGACGCTTGCAATGCAAAGTATGGTTGCTAAATTCTTTTCTACGTTTCTTTTTCAAATGTAAAACTTGTCAGAATATGTTAATCTAGATCTGTATCCATTCCAGTTCTGTTTTCTAGAGTGATCACTGACAGTAATAGCAGAAAAGTAATTGTATACGCTATGCTTGGCTTATTTCTTGATCCCACAGCATTTTCTGGTGGAATCAGGAATTTACAGAGAGGAAAGAAAAGAAATCTGTGCTTCCTAATGTCCTTTTGCCCAACAAATATAAAGGTCTCCACAGGCAAGGATTAACTAATACAAATATGCTTTCTGAGCAGCTATTGAAGAATTACTAATAAACATCATTATAGCTGAGTTCAAGATACTCAACCTTGTAAATACACCCCGTTATAATTTCATTACAGTTGGCTGAAGCCCTAGGAGAAGCCAATGTTTCAACCTCTTTGTTGAAGTCTTAATGAATTATTGGCAAGTGGCTGATTAGAAAGCATTGAATCAGAAGGGGCTGCCGCATTCTGAATGTTACTCTCTTTGATGTTGTTTACCTCCCAGGTTGACTCATTTCCTTGGCCAAAACTCTTGGCATGCAAAGCTGTGAGCCTGCTTTGCTGGGCCGTTACATCCCAGTGCATGTCTGGAAGTGAAATGTGGTAGGTAGGTGTTTAGTGAACGTTGTCAGCGTTCACTGAAGCTCACGCTGCCCAGAAGTGGGGCACAACTGTATTGCAGCTAAAGGCGATACAAGAGAAGTGGAATGCCCAAGCAAAATTTTAATTTCTCCTTAGGTGAAACACACTTTCCATACTTAATTCCCTACCTTTTTTCTATTTGGTGGGTCTGCTTGCTTCCTGCTCCCACTTTCCTCTGAACTCAATGCCTCTGCAGCTGTCCAAGGCAGAGACTGCACTGTAATGTGAAAATGCCTGTTCTGACACTCGGGCCGCTGCACACTGCCTGGTCAGAGCTTGGGCCTGCACTGTGTATTAGCGTATACCTGAGCTCTGTCTTCTGGAGAGCTCCACATTTTAGGTAGTGAAACATGAGCACAGGCGTAAGGAATTAGGATGTGAGTGCATCTCGTCTTGAGACTGGAGTGAGATCCTTGACTAACTCCTTGACAACATGAACATATTCACAGAAGTGGATGAAGTCTGAGGAATTGCTGCTGTCATCACCGTGGCTTAGTGTTGTTCCACTGCTTCCCAGAGCATATTTATGGGGTCATCCCTCTGTGAGGATTCACATTTCCCAGCAGATCAGTTCCACAATGGGATGTTGCCTAAAGTAAACTCAAAACAAGAGCAGCAATAAGCTACGTCCTGATTTTTTTCATCTCCGTTAAACTAGTCTCATTTAAAGATCTTTTCGTTGCGTACATCACCTAAAATAATGCAAAAGGAGCAGCCACTAGCCACAAGGTTCCCCACTCCGGCAACGGTGACAACCTAATCAAACTGGGTTTTTTTGGTTTAACTTGTCTTCAGGGTATCCTGAAATGCAGCCTCTGCTCTCTTGGGGTGGAGACGGGGGTTTGAAATGTTGCCTTGCTTGGATTGAGGGGCTTCTCTTTAAGGATGACCTAGCAATATGATTAAATTCTTGACCATGGCCTGCACAGATAGGAACGACCTATAGTTTAAGGGTTCAGAGCTGTTGAGATGTCTCATTGGTAACATGCCTTGGACAGATCCTCAATTTTGTGTCTTCTGAAATACCACAGAAGGAGCATCATAGCAGACTATGTTTTCACTTTAGTTACAACAGCCTCTGAACTATTTAAAATTAACTGGATACGTTTAATTTGAAGAGGCAAGTATGCAGGCTGAGAATATTTGAAGCGTGGTAATGAGAGCTGTAGCCAGGCCTTCGGCTCGTGCGCATTACGGAGATGGAGAAGGTTCAGAGGGTGCAAAGGAGGAGGAAATAACATGAAAGCTGGTTTTGCCAGACAGGTAAAGACTTATTCATGCTGGGAGACTCTCCAGCTGAGAAAATCCACGGTTGTTATAGCCTTTGTGCCACCAGAACAGAAGAAAAGGTTGGCTCAGAGAAGAGAATCTGGCTCAAAGAACTTAAAATAAATATCAGATGTCAGAGCTGTGACTTAATTGTTTAGCTAAGTAGATCATGTGAATTACTCACAGATTGAGGACCTGTTTTTGCTTCTGTTGAAATCAAGGAGAACAGAATCAGGGCATACTCTCCTTCCAGTGTCTTACAGCCCTCAAAACTGTGTTATTTGAGAGTACAGCAGCTTCTAGAATCGTTTCTTGTACCAGTCAGGAATCCAGAGAGCTGCTAGTACACAACTGCTTTGTGTTTTATTACTGTAGACATAAGCTAAGACTCTAAACAGAATGCATTTCCTTAGTTGCTGTTGGTTTTTATTTCAAAATTTGACATTCAAACAATGGCTTCTGTGACTCTGATAATGGAAATTGGATCGCCAGGTCCAGATATTGGTTTTCTGACAGTAGCCAATTTCAGAGATACATTGAGACATACATGTATTCTCCTCCTAATGCAGTCTCAGATTACAGCTCTGACAGTCTCAGAATTAGACCTATGCCCCAAATCAAAGACATTTGTTTATAAATACTGTGGTTCTGAAAGCCTTATGACTTTGTTGTGAAAAAAAAATTATTTTTCCCTTAATGGACATGTATGAAATGTTTGTTACCTTTATGAATAAAGGGAAATAAAATAATTTTTTTGTTATTATATTATTGCATGTTTCCTTTACCATCTTAAAATTATTAAATAAAAATCTCCATGTTTAATCATGAAAGCTTTGCAGGAGTGAGGAAACTATCAGAAGACAGACAGTGGCAACTGGAAACTTGAAAGGATTGTTTAGTTAAATTACCTGGAGCTGACTGACAATCTTACATTCAGGAAGAAGGGAAAGATTTTGGGAGAAGGCTTCACATGTGCCACTGAAAGTACATTTCCATTACCGGTCTAAAAGCTGTCACATAGTTCTACTGACAGGGTGAAATATTGGTAGACAGGTGGCAGAAAGAAAAAATGTTTGGAAAGATCTACAGCCAATTTGGAGACTGACCTGTATTTGTACAAACTCTGGCTGGATGATGAATGACTGTTGGTACAGCATGTAACTGATGACATTATAAATGAATGGAGCATAGAGAAATTACTTAGTATCATATTTCTCAATGTACCAGAAGATATTGTGGGAAATATTCTGATTTAGATAGGGCAGTTTTTAGGTGCTGCTTTCTGCATTCACACTGCAGGGGGCATCAGAGGGTGGCAAGCATCTCTGTCCCCTGGCCAGCCAGGGGTCAGCGTCTCCCATGATCCTTATCATGAAGATGATAATAACCATTACTGCAGTCTTTTAAACGGCAGCAAAGGTGTGTTTTCTTTTTCTGAGAAATGAACCTGCAGTGTCTGAGCACTTAGCAAGCAATTACTTTCCCTTCACAAATGGTGAGTTAAGCAAAGAAAAACCAAAGTCTGAGGGGGACAGAAGGAACATATTATTGCCAGTGATGGAAAACCTGAATAGTTCACAGCAGGCAAGACTATCGTCCCCATACTCTGTCCACCTCTCCTGACATTTCAGATGTAATTAAATGCTTCTTCTGTAGCTCAAGTCAGTTAGCTCCCTCCAACCTAAGTTATGTGTTTCCCACAGTTCAGTGCCCAGGCTTGGAGGAGCCAATTCTAGGGATAATCTGTTGCCCATAAGAGGGTGTTGAACCGGAGCCTGGCAACCCCCTTCAGTCTGTAAATGGTCATTGCTCTGCTGAGGTAGGAAGATCTCCCTGGAATTAAGGTTTATGCTGTTATTTGTCTTCATAGCAATGATCACTACTAACTATTCCTGTCACTCTGTTCCCACTGGCAGCTCAGTGGAGACCAGTCAAGGCGAGGGGGACAAGTGGAGCACAAGGGAGGGGAGAACACGACGTGCAATGGCTGGGAAAGAGTAGGGCATAGGCAGGGAAGAAGGGGGACAGTGGCTGGCTGGGTCCTTCCCGTGGATATGAACAGGTCTTTATCACCTTCCCAAGACTGCAAGTCAACCTTTTCTGCTGCTAAGACTACTGGAAGGACTTAGTTAAAAATAATTTTCCTCCATAGCTTCTGAAGAATTGACCCAAGTATGGGTGAAGGTAGGAATGATAAAGAGGTGTCCTCCTGTGCCTTGTATCCTGCGTGGGTGCTCCAAGTGATACAAGATGAACACCAAATACTTCCATGCCTGTTTCTTCTACTTTCATTCTCTCACTTCTGGGTGTGTTTTCCAGCCTTCTCCCTTGTACTGTCACAAGTGCTTTCCCTTTTGCACGATACAGTAATGTGGATCATAGGGAGTGGTAAACTGAGACAACATGAGCAGTTGTGGTGTCTCAAAGATGGCCCTCTAAGTTCAAGTCAGAAAGCTGGGTTATAGAGGAAAGGACTTCCATATCCTTCCCAAGCAGCAGCATAACAAAATGAAAAAGAGTGAACTCAGGCAAAATTAGCATCTTATTTCCTTTGTTTACTCTTACTGTTTTGATTTTGTGGAAGTTTCTGTTGAAGGACTGATCTCACCTGAAGCATAAAAAACCCTAGAGGCAAAAGTTCATCTCAGAGGACTTTGTGTCACTTCACTTGAACGAAAGAAGGCAGGTGTCCCACAGATTGTGCTTGGGAGGGACAGTGTTGGCAAAAGTGCCATGATACTGGCTGTAATATCACAAGAGCTTTGACCTGGGCACTCTGCTTTCTCCAGTAGAGAGATAAAAGGATTATGGGACTAAAGGTCTCGCTTTCTTAAAAAAGAGGGCAAACTTCACTTTCATTCACTTTCTAACCCAGATGAATGGAGAGGAAATTGCAGCAGTGAAGAAAATTTGGAATACAAACGAGCACAAGTTTAGAATACAAACTTAGAATACATATGAGCACATAACGCCTTCTGAGGCAGCATCACAGTTGTGGTTCTGGTGTTTCGGAAAGAGAAACTTGAAAAAAGTGAATTGTTATGAAATTTGTCTGTCTCATGAGGTACACCAAAGGTTAATTATTTCTCATGAAAACAGCAATGTTTTATGGTCTGAAACATGCAAAAAGGAGCTAGATAATGGACATTATTTTCATAAAAACAAGCTGAATCAGTAGGATATTACTTAAGGATTTAGCCTGTGCTAGAAATATGGCAAGGAGTTTGAGACATTTAATTTCTAATCCCATGTACTCCTTTGTAATGTAGTAAAAGAAAAAAAAAAATCAATCAGAAACTAACTCCATTTAATTTGCAGTAGACAAAGAATGAGGGAGTTAGCAATAAAACACTATAGCAAACAAATGTATTTCTTCTCAGGGTAAAAGAATGTGTTTTGCATGGCTCATTATCATATATTTACAAGATTGCATAGTCTTTAGGTAAGCCTTAGCACTTAATGAAAAAGACTTCATAGGGGCAGGAGTAGTAGGGATTCCAGGGGAAATTTCTCCTGCTTAGGTCCTCATAGGCCATGACCCAATGGGGATAATAGCACATAGAACATAATGGAGATGGTTAGTTATGAAACTGAAGCTAGTGTTTCACACTTAGAATCATATGGCTGAAACCTCTTGGATTAATTAAATCCAGCCTTCTACTATTTCAGGCAACATGTCCTAGAATCTTGTTCATAACCTTTTTAAGGAACTGCAATGTGCCTAGCTAATGTAAGACTTGTCTTGCCTGTTTATCATTTAGCAGGTATAAATAAATATCCCTTTCCTCTTGAAGAAAGGGCCAAGCCACATTAGCCTTGCTCTTTTATGTTACTATTTGTATTATATTATAGTATGTACAGAATCTTCCATACTATTTATAACAGAGTGTTGCTAAAGCTTACTGCCTCATCACTCAAATAAAGGCTGTACATCCAACTGAAGTCGAGTGTCTAAAGTTAGTCATCTGTTTTCTTGGTGCTCACCTGAAGTTCTCTGTAATAACAATACAGCTGAAAAATATTTGGGTCCCAAACCCCTTCCATAATTGCCTTGCAATTACATTAATGGAGTATTGATGTGTGAGGGGGGCTATGCGGCCATTAGTGAGAGTGGAATTTGACCTTGGTCACTATAGAAAGGCAGCACTTCTGTTTCAAGACTTTTTAGAAAATAATAAAAAAAAATATTAAAAATTCCATTCCAAAGAAAGGGTGATGAACTAGAAATTTGAAATACTTCAAATCTACTCCAAACTGTAGTGCACAGATGTCAATCCATCAAACAAATGTTATGAAGACATATATAGTTCTACAGACAGAAACAAGACATGATGAATTAGGGAAGCAGTATGCCTTTGCTCTTTATATGTGTTTTAATGTGTTCTTTTTCTGACTTTACTACGGTTTGTAGAAGGTGTCCGTATCTGATTTTATGGACAGTTTTAGGAGTCCTTTCATACAATACTTTGTGCATTTTTTAAAATGTTCAGCTTTTGCAATACTGCAGTTTTGGTAGAACCAAATAGATGGCAGTTACTCTCCTGTGAATGCCCTGTGAGTATTAATCCCCCTGGGTTTCAGGGAGCAACTGATGTAGATAGGGCTTACAAGGGTGAGTAAGAGAGTTTTGACATAGGTGAGCAGAGATTCTGGGATGAGAATGAATGGTTGACACTACATCTGATGGACTGGCAGAGGGAAGGCAGGAAAAAGATAGAAATTGTGACTAAATGCCAGAATGAGATTTTATAAGCTGGTGCTTCCTTTTATGCCCATCTTTAGCACATTTAAGAATTACACTGATTTGTTTAATGTAGTGCTCTTGCCATTGGTGACTGACATGGTAAACTTTATAATCCGTAATGAAGGCAGAACCTATTAGGCTTTCTTATTGGGGTCATGCCATTTTATTTCTGAACTGGCTGATGTCACAGCCCACTTTATTGGTCAAGTTCCTGGTGAATGATACTGAATGAAGTAACTCCAGATACTGTATTCATAACTAAAGTTGGGAGAATTTGAGGATATATTAATTACTCAGCATTTAAAAGGACTATTATTTGCCATGCTCACATCAGAAAACTATTACTGGAATGAATACCAGGGAAAGTAAATGTTCAGTCACTAGTTTAAGTATCCTTAGAAGCACTGTTTCAAACCTGGACAAATAAATAAGCATGGAAGCATTTATTTGACACAGGAGCAGAACTAGCGTTTTAGGACTTGACTAATGAGGTACAATCATGTATCACAATGTGCATTCCAGATATTCTCTGTAAATAAAGTTGAAATAGCAAACAAGGATTTTATGGACAGCAAATAAATCCAAAGAGATTAGAATACTGTTTATGTCTACTCTTTGAGAAGCAGAAGATAAATTGACTGAGTCATTCATTGTGAATTCTTAATTGTACTCTATCTGTAACCCTTAAGCTCTAGAGTACACTTCGTATTGTGAGAACTGAAAGGGCTCCCGTTAGATGGAGTAAATGGGAAGCCTAGTAAACTGCTCTCAGAGCAGAATGGTATGCATGAGTACATTCAGCATATTCTACATTCAGTAGATGGCAGTGGTATGCAGTTGTAGATTAATTCAGGATTTTCTCTTGAGCAGATGCTCTATCTCTGTGAATCCAAGCAGTGTTGATTTAGGGGTTTATTTGGGGCTTTTTTGACAGAAAATACTAAGATACCAGATAATTTTTCACCTGCTAGAGCAGACAGTGATAAAAAATGCAAACAAATTTGCTAGTTTATTGTAATCTTTATTGCACAGCACTTGGAAGAGTCTGGTAAGTTTTGAATTTCAAACAGAAAGAAATGTGTCTGTCTGGAGCATTGACTCATTTTCCATCTATGCCCCATGGAACTTAGTATGTACACATCAAAGTCTCAAAAGAATTCGGCAAGTGGGAACGGTGTGTGTTACTTAATAGGAGTAGTAACACAGTGACGTCTTGGGGTACTGCACACAGAAGTGGATATTTTCCCTTGCCTAAAGGAATGAATTGCAGATCTATTGGGGAAAAGCGGGGTGGGTGTGTGTATATATGTATAAGCAAACAAATTACTAAGACAATTAGAAATTATTATAAAGCTTTTAATTGTGGAAAACTGGAAGAAACATAACAAAACAAAAGGAGAAATACAGAGTTATGTGGTAGAAACTGCAGATGAGGAGGCTAAGAGAATTAAATTACGTCATTTAAGAAGATATTTTCTCATATGGCAGTTATTTCTAATACAAATAATAGAAAATGTTTAATGATTTATGATTGTTAATCATGGAAGGAGTTGCTCTCTGTTGCAAAGAGCAATGTTTTTTCTTGCCTCCCTATGGGAAACTGCAATAGAAAATGCATTAAATATATCAGTCTGTGAACTGAGTTGTAATACAACCACGAATTTGTTGTAAGGATTTTGAGCAGTCTTGGATGGCCCCCAGAATCAATTGGTGGTCCCTGAGTAGGGAATACAGATGTCACATATATTCAACAAAGAACTGCATACTCTTCTCTGCTGTATTGAACACCATATGAGGATCCAGAGAAACATTTCAATCTATATTAATATGGCTCTTGTTTGCAGAACAAAAAATAGTACTGTTCTGGTAGCAATGGAATAGCAACATTAAAAAAATAGCATTTCCAGCCTAGTCAAAGCTGCTGGAAAGCTTCAGTTTTGCAGGTAAGAAATATGTCCAGCCAAGGGCGCAGAAGTAATTTTGCGCAGTCTGGTCGCAGCCAAAGTATAATAATGAAAGTAGGAAATTAAGACCTTTTAATTGGTCAAGGTACTGAACAAAGAAGTATATGTTAATTGATTCAACTCTGCTTACCATCACCTGCTACTGAGGGCTGTGTTAGGAGCCATTCTCCCAAGCACTGTGAAACCGTTGGATGGCAAATGCCCTAGCCAAGGAAAGGGATTGACTCCCTGTGACAGCTGCCCACGGTGGTGACCACATATTTCTGTCTACTTGTATCAGGAATACCTGGATCAGATTTCCAGGTGCATGCTTCATGCTCCGTTTATTCACATGGTATTTTACCTTGTGGTTCCCATGTGTGACACTGTAGTCAAACACTAATACTTTACTCAACACAACACTGTACTCTTCTCAAAATGAATGTTAACATTTTTTTCTCCACTAGGATGCCTTATCTTTGCACTGTTTCCTATTTTAATTGTTGATTTTTAGCAGAAATTCTTTGTTGTTGTTTTGTGTGTGTGTGTGTTTGTTTTTTTAACTGAGACAGTATATCTCTTCCTAACATTTGTAGGAATTATTCCATATGTAAATTAAGTCATACAGAGGAAGGATGGTTTGGGTCATTAAGGTCTCTGAATATTTTTTTTTTTTAATACACTGCCTTTTTTAAAGATTTTGTGTATTTTTAAGACAATCATGCTGAGGATACTTTCATCCTGGCATTGCAATGTCATTGCATTCACTCATCTTTCTACTATATCGCTTTACTTGGGTATTTTTCTCATGTTCCAGTCTAGTTTCATGTCTGTTGCTTAAATTCTTCTGACACTTTATCAACTTCTTTATGAATTTGATTTTACCATCACTTTTGTCACCACACATCTTCTTTTCGCGTAAACTAAGTCCATCATGACATTGCTGAATGTATGCAAACCTACTACTACTAGTGTTTCACCTTGTGGTATTGTCACAGCAGACGAGGGTTGCCATCTTTAGGCACTGTGGAGAGTTTCTAACAAAGAAAAGCTCCATCCGAATAAATGGGACTTGTCTATACAAGTACTTGAGACAGTTTTGCTGACAGTGTTCCAGTATTTGTAGAAGCATGGTATTTCAACCACTGCAAGATTTATTCCTATGCTACGAACAAACATAGGCTTTGTTTAAGTTGAAGCTTCAGAGAGTCTTGTTCTTCAAAGTGTCACTTCTATTTAAAACTCTATTTAAAACACATTCTGTGTTGAAAGCAGTGTCATGACATGAAATGGTCTTTTAAAAAAAATATTAAAAATTCACATGCTATTTTCATGCCAAAACAACATTTTTAGAAGCCTGCATCTGAATTTATAATAGAAGTGTCAGCTGCATCTTACTGCTGACGCTTTCATCCACCATTTTACAGAGAGAAAGAAGAAAATACACGACAAAACATTTATTTTCTAAACGCCATAGTTATAAAATAACTTCAAACAAAATACGTGGAAATGAAGATTTTAATACGATTGTGTGATGGTTTTGCAAAATTTAGATAAATCTGTATTAGACTAGGAAAAATTTATTGTAAGCTTGGTAATATGAGACCTGCTGAAATGTATTGCTTTGTATTAAAATTAATTTGGCTTGAAAAGGATTATAAAGTAGAAATACAACTAGAAAAGAAGAATAAAAAGCAAAGAAAGAGTAATTCTAAAGCACTGCTCTTTTCTGAAGAACAATTACATTAAAATGACTTTACCAGAGTGAATAAAACCCAAATCAGATCATATAACGATTGTAAGATATAATAAGGTATATTATCATTACTATTGAATGTCTTTTACTAAGCATTGTATTATAAACAAATTTATGTGAGATTATAGTAATTTGAATTGCCTAACTCTATTAAATAACTTCTTGAAGTGCAGAGCAACATAAAACCAAGAAATGCCTGTTATTCCAACACGGGACATGTCATTTCAAGGAATGTTGTACAACACAACAGGAGATATTCTGAATCAACAATGGATATTCTGGAAAATGGATAATTATTAAACCTGGCTAAAAATGCTAAAGCTTTTAAATACTGCAGTTGTGTGTTGTGGAGAGCACTTTAGCATCTGCATGTAAATCTGACAAATATCGCTTAGGTGGCAGGAAAAGGTATGATGATAACTGATGTAATTGTGGTTTTTACATTCTGTACGATGACTTGGTGCTGGAGACGGTGCAAACACAGGGTGAAAATCAACATCAGCTGTCACAGCTTTGCAGTCTGAACAGACAAAAAACAGAGAAACTGAAGGCACAGAAAGGTGAAAAGCCTCATCCAAGGTGCAGCAGCTATGTCTTATATTGCAGGTTGAGCACATGCCTGAGCCCAGGGTTATGGCTTATTTAGTCTTCTACTTCTCTGTAATCATGTCCAAATTAGTGAAAAATTAAACATTTGTGTCAGCTACCAGGTGCTGAATAGCAACTAAAAGTGTGCAGAATAATTTTCTAGGGAATTATCTTAACAACGGTAGTTTAAATCAACTTTGGAAAGTTTGCAACAATATGTAAGAGTGGGGAGCTGGAGCAGCTGTTGCACACTGCTTCCTAGCTCAGACCTTGGTAGCTCTCCCCATCATCCCATTTATACCAGCAGGGGATAAAATTCAGGCAGATCCAGTCACCTTTTACCTGAAGCCATGAGAACTTCTGTGAAGTGTTACAACTTGAGGAAATTAACAGTATGGATGGTTTAGAACTGAATTTGCAGTATAAACTTAACCATTCTGTCTGTGAAGCAGAGCTCGAGCTCGAAAACACTCTAAATTTGTCTTGTCCCTAGATTTTGCCATAAATATTTGTAGTATTTTAGACAGAAGATCCAGTAGTAAATCTGTCCTAGCACCATTTAATAGTTGTCCATGGGCACTGCTGTCTGTGGAAGGGGTGTAGGATTTTGCCCCAAATGAGTAATTATCTAAGGACACACATAGAGGTCCTAATGTAAATAAGAAAGAAATCCTTGAACTAAGATTATTTATGGTTATAAACTGAGATTACCCAGGACAAACCCAGGGTCAGTGGCACAAATGCCTTTTAATTCAGATGTACTCTCTGTGATGAGGAGTGCAGATATTGTAAGCCTGGACACAAGAATGCCACAATCCGAATATTCTCCCAGCTGAATAAAACCAATCATTTACTGTATCCCATGGGATATATACTGGCTGTATTTTACTGGTTTGTGTAACATGGTCTTGAGGCAAGAATGGATTGAATAAACTGAACTCCCTCCACTCAATATTTCCTGTTCATGTGGGTTTTATACGTAAAACATTTTGGTTTTTCATTTTCCTGTTTCTTTCTTGTTTTCGCCCAGTGTTTTAATTTCAGTAATACTTTGCCAGTTATCTTATTATATTCATGTTTCTGCTTCTCCTTTGTGAAATTAATATGTCAAAGCACTTTCACTGTGATGATGTGAGCGTACATTGTGAGAATGGACATTAAGCTATCTGTCTTAATAGGTGATAGCTACCATACGAAATATGACTGGAGTAACTAGAAGTGTGTTAAAAGCCAGGAAAAGCCGACACAGAGGTTTTGTTGCGATGATTTCTCACTGCTTTATGAAAGCATGCTGTATGGACTTGAGATCCTGCTTCTGCCTGCACTGTGATCTGGCTGGGAGTCAGTGATACATATTCTGTTCAAAAAAGATGTTAATTATTTTAATTGAAAAACTAAGTCCTTTTAGATCTGAGCCTCACAGCTGTGTACAGATAGGGGGGCTTTGCTATGCTGCTGAAGACAGAAGGAAATTACTATGCTTGCATTGGGCTATTCATAGTTCAGGCGGAGTTGCCCCTGCCGTTAGAGCCAGCGGATAGAGGTGTTCCAGTAACCTGTGCTGCCGGTGATTTTTATAGAAATGAGCTTAGGTTGTCTTTGTGGAGGGCCAGGGGCGCACTGGTTGTGTTTTACCAAGCAAATGTACTATGAAGAGAATGAACACTTGAAGAAAGCTGAGATGTGGGCACATGTTGGAAAGCTGATTGCAGCCCGGAGGGATGGCAGCCGCGGCAGGGGAGGAGCAGACACGCGGTCAATATCATTTAGCCACTTTCCAACACACGACTGACCTAGTTTTCCCTGTTGGGACAGGCGTAGCTGGGCTGATGTGAACCTTGGGCCAATGTAGGTTACTCGTGGGAAGCCCACCCTGCAGCATTCCTTCTCAGGCTTACCAGCACAGCTACAGCTGCAATTTTATGCTTGCAATGCCTAGCTCCTTGCCCGAGCATCAAATCCATTACCCTGTTTTGCCTTCTGTGCATTTAGAGGTGGGGTTTTGGCTGTATGCTGTATTACGGACTTTTCGGAAAGAATGTTATGAGGCAAAAGGCAGCTACTGCTCCCATAGTAAATTCTATAGACTCTGAAATGACCTGGGTCTAAATGTTCTCTGTTAGAGCAAGAATGGTCTGTTCCTAGCCCAACCTTTGGTTACTTGTCAGTACTGGTCCACTTCATCCATCTCATTCAAAACTCACACAGATTGTTTCACTGTTTTGGCTTTTCATATGCTTCATTCCATGTAATTTCAAACCACCTGACATTTCACATCAGTAAAATTCAAAGTTTAATGGAGAAGCAGTGGTATTTCATTTGCAATAAGGAAAAAGTTAGTTAAAACTGAGATTTTTGAGGGATCTTAAGTAAATTAGGTCCCCTAACCTGGCTAGGTTGCAATAAGGCTTGGGCATTCTAGCTTCAAATCCAAGCCTTGAAAATACACTGATGTGACCTGTGAGAAACTGCCTAAAGCCAGTGGTAAGAATTTATTTTGGCAGATAACCAGCATCTTCCTGCGGTATCAAAGGGAACTTGCTCTCTTCTCAGCTAAATGTTAATTCGGATGGGGAATTTAAAAAAAATAATGGAGAATATGAAGATTTAAAATGACACTAGCAGTAAGGAAATATTTGTAGTAAATAAATATGTTTAGCTGCAGGTCCTAATGCTGAGAGTTAAAAATGTTCCTTGTATTAGTTCTAAGAAAGATACTTCTTCTGAATTTAACATAACATGCAGCTGTTATATATGATTACTGTCTGCAGTAATAACTGCAGTTACCCAAGAAATTTTTAATACAGTTTTTCAATGGAAAATTTATGAGACTGAGGAGAAATGTACTAGTTCTGAGAGTATCTGTTTGCATCAAAATTTTCTGCTGTAAGCCAGAGGGAGCATCCCATTGCAGAAAAAAATAGTATAGGTTTTGTGTTAGCTCTGATTTCTGTTCTGCCTGATTCCTTTGGCTGTTCAGAGACTTCTATTTTCTTTTGTACTTTTTGGAAAATATACCATATATGGAAAGGGAAAATATTTGAATTCATAGCAGATTTCACAGAAGTACTATTTTTTGAGTAATAGTGCAATGAAAATACGTATGGCCCATATCTATCTTAGGTGATCTGTAGGAGAATCTTCTTTTCAGGTATTTGTTATTTCAAACCCCAGAATGTGGTGTTTGGTTTGTATTTATCTAGGTATTTTACATAATTTGGTCAGGTACTTAAATACTTGTCATAACTTGATAATTCATATTATTAACAGTCTTTCTAAAATTATAGCCCAACTCAAACGTAAGATGTGCAGAAATGATTTTCAGAAAATCTGATAGTGTATGTTGCAGGATGACCATTTGGTACTCATTTGTGAATTCCTTGAAACATTTCACAATGTTGTTTACACACAGACACACACACACATGACTTATGAAAATTAATTTAACAGTTAATTTGGGAAGCTATTTGGGCTCTTTACAGCAGATATCTTGGCATATTATGCTTGCAGAGCTGTTATGGTAATTCCTATACTACATAGATTTTTTTTTTTTTCTTCTCTCCTCAGAAATTTTTCCAAGAGATTCCAGTCTAAAAGACAAATTCATAAAACATTTTACAGGTAAGGCAGCTGCTTGCTCTTAGTTTTCCTACATGTGCATATTCTAAGTAGCCACAAGTGTCACACCATTAGCTTTTTTGAGGTTCTGCACCAAGTTTAACATTTGTGAAGTTAAATTTACATATTAGGACTAGAAATTTTTAAAGAACTGATTGCAGTGAGGTTTGAGTCTCTCTTTGAATAATCTAGTCTAAAATAACTTTCAAAACATGGTACATTAAAACATTGTTTAAAACTTATTGTTCCATTTTTATCATTCTGTTGTTGCTTGCCATATTCATTTTCACGTTCAGTAATTTTGAAACTTCTAATTGGACTGCACATATCTTTCAGTATTTTGAGAATTCTAAATCACAGAAAAGAAAAAGAGAAAAAATACTTGAAGGCCTGTTTATGGAGCCATTCTTTTATTTATTTTTATTATTATGTCTATTTTAATTTTTATTATATATAAAAATAATAATAATTAATTATTATTACAGAGCCATTAAATTAATAGTCCTTTTCTGCATGAGTAGTTGTGATCAAAATTGTCAAAATTATTTGACTAACATTAGCTGGAATGAGTAAGGAAAGCAGGTTCCTTCCAAAATTTTAAAAGGTTATTTCTTTGTTGGCTCAGAATTTCTGCCTACATTTATTTTGTCTTAATCATACTCTTAAGATCTTCAGTGATGGGGGGTTTTACCTGTTGTTTGTTTCTTTTTCCACAGCTTTATTAGATCCTATAATCTGTAGGCATTTTCTTAAACTACAGCCTAACTTTCTTTTTCTTTATTCTGTTCAAATCGTGATCCTTTTTTAAACAACCTTAGTTAAGTAAACTGTTCAGTTACAGTCCTTGCTAGTTTGAGAGTTAGAACATCCTAAACTAATGAAGTTGTGAGAAAGAGGAGAGAAGGGGAAATCAACATTATCTTTGCAGTCCATTATCTTTACAGTTTCAGGGTTAAGAAAATTATTGTACACTTCTAGTATGCCAAGAATAGTAGACACATTTTAAAGCCAAATAAGAACCATATGTAACAGTCCTCGACTATAGGAAAAATCATAAATAATCTTGTGAGTCATAAAGCTATCTATTAATTCAGCTTGAAAAGCCAGCTGACACAGAGTGCTCCGTAAAGCACAAATAAAATTAACAGCCTATTTTTGATGGCAGGGAAGAGAGCTAGAAAACCATATATTATCTGAAGGGACACAGAATTTAGTTAGTGACAAAAGCTGATGTTATCTCCATATATCCTGGGTAATTTCAAATCACATACTTTCTCTCAAGCCTAATTACTCACTCAGATAAAAAACGGCAACAACCTTCCACTTCAAAGTTGCAAAGGCTGCTTTGTCAGTTTATTGAAAAGCTTATTTTGGCTGAAAAATCTCATGAAATCCACATACTACTGTAAAATATGTCTAGTGTTCAAGTGTGTTCACTGTCATAGAGAGGAAATTTCTCTCAAGCTTGTGGTAGTTTGGCTCTGCTGTCCAAAGGGAATTGGCTTGGTAAGGTTTACCAGGCTGATAAACCACCTTTCAGATTGTAAAATAAAAATTTTTTGCCCAGAAATGCTTGCTGTCTTCCTCTGACCAGAAAGTTAGTCAACACAGCATGCTTCGTATGGATACTTCTGTAACATTGCTTGAAAAAAGCTGTTCTTATTCAGGGTTCCTCTGTGCTGAATATAGAGGATGCAAGTTAAATTTAGGCTTGTTCTGTTAGTGTCAATGTATGTCAGTGTTTGCTGTCCAAATCACAGGAAACTCATCCTCAGCTGTCAGTGGTAGTATTGCTAAGCAGGTTACATGTTGCAATGTTAAAAATATTATATTTTTACTCTCCTTTTCAATTTGGATGGCATCAGTAATACCTTTCCAGGGCCATCAGCAGGTATGGAAGGGCTCTTTGGCAACTTGTTACATTTGAGCCACGTTTTGGAGACCAGTAGCTATATATTCTTATCAAATATTAACACAGGCAGATGACACTATATATCCAGAGAAGGGAGCACAGGCTGGAAGAGCAAAGATGGCACACTACACCCTGGGAACACAGGGATTTGCCTCACCCAAATGTTGAAACACATGCTTCTCTCTGCGCCCTTTCTTTCTAGGACTATCTTAACAGGAGATCAGATTCCTCGATGTTATTCAGCTGTCATTTTTTTCCCCTCAACACCCACATTGCATATTAAGAACTTCATAGACCATCTATGTGCAAATTAGAAGCATTAGTACATGAAACTACATCATCTTTCCAGGGCTTAGAAACTCCTATTGGCTTAAAAAGTTGCTTTTATTTGTCTTTAGAAATGATATCTGCATTCCATCTACATTATTCCTTCTACATTAGGCTACTGATGACTACTGGGCAAACTAAATTCTGTTGTAGTCGCACCATTCAATTTTTCACCATATAATACATTTTACTGTTTATTTTGAATTACTGGAATTTCAATGCTAAGCCAGTCCATCATTTCCAAGGGCCATTTTTCTGTTATTCAGATCATGAGCATAATAGTGTAGCTATAACATTTCTTTGTCTTATTTCAGTAGCATTGGTATACTTGTGTTGCATCATAATTGTGTAAGATGTAGTAAAAGACTAAACATAATTTTAGCCAAAAAAAATTGAACTTAATTCTATGTGTTGATGTCATTCATTGAAGCTGCAAAGCAGCAACACTGTAAGCTTGTGGTTGACTCCTGCTTACTTTCAAACAGGGCCAGTCACATTTTCATCAGAGTGTAGCAAGCACTTTCACCGACTGTATCACAACACAAGGGACTGCTCAACACCAGCCTGTAAGTAGTAATTAAAGTACCTTATAATAGTAGGTGCACTACTTGTTTAAAAACAACCCACCTCTCCTACTAAGTGTTTGGTGTGCTGGTCTTTTTGTAACTGTTGCTCTTTAGCACTATGCCACAAAATGTTCCCAAGGTATTCTATTATACAAGATTTTTCTATTAATGAACTTACTGTGAGCTGCATATAATGGAGTTCCTTCAAAGTGAGACTAACATAAATGGAATGAAAACTACACTGTGAAAAAACAGTCAGGCATGCCTATGCAGAGGGCAGATGTGAAGCCATATTCTCCTTCTCCCTTTAGCTCTACTTATAAGCTTGTGCAATAAGGTAAAATCTGAACATTCTCTGCCTTCTCTTAACACTCAATAGTATGGTTATCTTGGGGTTTTAGTGTATTTCAGTTTGTGATGATAATTTTCTATTATATGCCTACTGAACATAAAATCAATTCATCATTTCTGTTATTGATAATTGCAGTTCTTATCAAACAGTATTCCAGTATGAGTTCCACAGGAGTTTTGCTTTAATATGGCCTGAATATAATTTTGTCAGAGAGAATGGAAAATAAAAGTGTCCTAAGATGTTATTAAATGGATAAAACAAACAAACAAATAGAAAAAAAAACCCAAACAAAATGGAAATACCTTAAAAGGAAGTTACTTCAGCATTCTTTAGTGCAATGAACAGTTCAAATAAAGTGAGTGGAAAACAAGCAATACCATTTAATTAGAAAAGGTGAGTGTCATTAGTGATGTGTAAGCACAAACTGTGGACCAGGGTGTTTTGGAAATTTTTTGGTGTTTAACATGAAAACATAATGACACTTCTTGTCTGCATCACTTAGAAAGATGGTAAGCACTTTTTGTGAGCAGCTGAGATCGTCTCTCACCAAAGCTAAGCACCTCAGAGGATCTGGCTTTTGAAAGGGAGTGAGCAGCCCTTGTGTCCATCTGCCCTTATGCTTTTCAGAAGCTGGAATGTAGAAATCCATGGCTGATGCTCAAAAGATAGTCATACAGCTTTGTAAGTGGACATATGAGTAGGCTAGACATATATTACATGCTGCATTACAAAAATACCATGCATGTTGCGTATTGCATAACTTGATACATGGATCCAGAGTATATTAATATTATTTGGACTCCCCTGTATTGCCTGAGTGCTTCACTTTTTCTATGGAGAAACAGTCATAATATTTCTCTTCTAATTACATAGCTTTTCTTAGAGTTAAAAACAAGATTGTGGTTAGGACCGTGTGAAGAACTGATTTTTAAGATCAACTATCAAACAAAATGTAAAATAAAAAATGCAATTAAAACCAAAGCAGTTTTTTTCCCCCTTTACATCAACCAAACCCAAAGCAGACAATGAGTTTCATTCAACCTTAAACGTTCTGTTGACCTAAAAAGGAGAGCTAAATCCTCAGAACTGTCTTCACCTTATCCAGTGCTCCAGGTTTAGAGTACCTATCAAGGCTGATCATAACCAGGATTTTTTCCTATCTCTTTAGAGGGTTTTGGTATTTTCTTTCAGGGATACCTTAGTCACCATAGGATGTCTGAGGATGAGTTACTTCCTCTCCTGCTGACATGGTTATATTCTGTACAAAAACATTCCCTGAAGAACTGAACCCAGGTTAGCATTCAGTCTCTTGCTGTTTGGCACAATTTCTATTGTTTCATTAAAATACTTACCAAGCAAGAGAAGAAAATTACACCTAGAGTATTTTTTGTTACCAAACAGTTAGGTCTTTCCATCAGAAAGGATGGCAGTGGCTCGGGGGCCACTTGAACCAAGTGGTCATTTGAACCAAGGACAACAGAGAGAGGAGATAGCAAGTGGGACAGTAGTATCTGTAGTCTGATGACTTGGAGATGTACTTAGACATGGAAAATATGGATTTCCATCAATGTTAACACTAAGTGGAACAATAAAAAATTTGAAAGAGCCTGACCTCAAGCTACCTCATAGTCTGCTGGTTAGAATAGCCTCCCAGTTAATGAGTTAAATTCCTTCAAGTAAAGTTGGGAGTTGAACCTGGTCTTCTGCATCTTAGGAGGAAACTACTTGGTAGAAAATTAATTACTACAATCAATCACATTTCCTTTCAAGCCCTGGCTAGGATAAGGTACAATCTAATTTTGCGTGTTGGACACATGATTTCATGAATTTCCATCAGAGAACGGTTTCACTGTGTAGAGTGTCTGAAATTCTAGTACAAATTCTACATTTAATTTTATGCATTTTTTGAGGGTGTCTGGCAACGGAGATTCATTATTGCTGTGGGTAATTTTGTTTTATAGATTACAAAAGGTGTGCAAGGTTGCTAACGAGATTAGCAATGAGCCCTTTGTGTACACAGTCCTAGGATCTTTGCTATGTAAGTATCATTTTCTCACTCATATTCTTATTTGTTGAATGGTCTAGTGATTTACTTCACACTTGTACCTTGTTATCAGGTGTGCCTACAGAAATGATGTATTAACAGAGTGCATCAACATGCAACTCTGGCATTGCTGTAAGGACTGACTGGTTCCTTATGGAAATACATAGAAGCACAGATACCTGTGATGGGCACCGCTGTAATTTCCTACAAGTCACTTGTAGCACCATAGTCCATAATTATACATTGGGTGACCTCTTACTGTTCAAAATTGCAAGGAGTCTAGCTGGTGAAAGAAAAATGCATGAGGACTTCATCAACACATTTATTTCAGACCTTTCAGAAGAGGACTTTGTTGTTAATCCATGGAAGAAGCAGAATGTCTTGGTCTGAGGTCTGCCAATGCAATCTTCATGGATAACCCGTCACTTTCTTCAACTTTGGGACCGCTTTTCATTCCCAAATTGTCTCCTGAGAATTTCTCTAAAGTTAATATGACTTCGTGGTGATAGAAATAAACTGAACATAACGGTCTGACAAAACTAAAGGCTTTAAGTAGCAGGCTTTGAAAGGAACCAGTCCATTCTTGTTTATGAATAGCGTGTTAAATGTGTTAATTGAACAGCATTGTCACGGATGAAAGGAACATCTTCAACTGTTTTCTCCAGTTGTTTGAAAATCAAGAAGATGATTACACTTCCAAAAGTAATTTGAAAAAATGCACTGGTTATTACTGGCCAAGAAAATGTATACAATCAGTAAATTTAACTTATTTACATTTCTTCAAAGCTGGTTTCCTTTCACCACCTCCTCCTGACAAATACTGCAAGTCTGGGGGAGATGTGTATGTCACTTCTTCCTGCATCAAGACTTCAATTCATACTAATCAAGAATAAGAAAGGAAGAGTAGGATATGAGTCAGTGTTAGCTGATTTGATTTCCAAGTGGAGGTGGGATTCATTTTGGTGGCTGTGAGAAAATGCTTTGAAGAATATGGCAATATTTCAGTGCTGAGAAGAAATGACATAATTTCTTTCTCATCTTTTTTTTTTTTTTTTCTTAACTATTTTCAGTCTGTTTGGCCTCTTGCCTTCCAGGTCTTGTGGATGGTTTTAAATATATCAGGGGTACTAAACCAGAGACTGACTAGGAATCTCATTACTTTGCCAGGATCTCCTTTTTCATGACTAAGAGCAGGAATCCTTTTCTGAATGCCCTTCTTTTATAATTTTTTTTTTTTAGGTGCCTGAATTCCTGTTTGTTTGTTAGTGTTCTCTTTCAAATAGCTTCATAAAACATCCTAGCACTCTCATTTTCTTCACTTTCACCTATTTAGTCTGTATTTTTCTCTCATCTGTATCTCTTTACACCTCTGTGTTCATGGCTCAGGGCTTCCAGAGTGATTTCTGGGTGGTCCAATACTTTTTTTCGTTTTCTTTCAAGAGGATGAGTCAAAGATCTGCCTCCATATCCACAGTACAGAAGCATCCATCTCATCCTATTTCCATCTTTAACATACAAAAGGATCAAAAG
The DNA here is from genome assembly GCA_035590275.1 of Ibycter americanus. Classification (NCBI taxonomy): domain Eukaryota; kingdom Metazoa; phylum Chordata; class Aves; order Falconiformes; family Falconidae; genus Ibycter; species Ibycter americanus. Next base: position 47,633,061 of record JAVJGI010000040.1, read on the forward strand.
TTGCTATGATTTGCGAAGCCAGGTGTTCTAATTTGCCTGCCAAAAATACACTCAAAGAGATGACATGTGGGGAAGGGAGGGTTTAAATGGTAAGCAGTGTTAGCAGCTCATGTGCACTGTATTCACTTGAAGTTGTATCTAGGCTTTCTATTTTGTTAAAAAGAGAGAAAACATTATAGGAAAAAGTAGAGCTATGATCTGAGTGTTTTCCAGCTGCCTGTGGGCTCCCTTACCCTGCTCGTACACCAAGCAGACAGAGTGGCTAGTTTACACTAGAGATAAGACAGGCTTAGGTCTTCATGTTTACTCACATCCAGTATCTTGGAATGGAAGCATTTTCCTGAGAAGGGTGAAAGGTGGCAGAAGTTCTCTCTTTTCCCTCCAAGCAGACAGGGCAGCGCAGGAGTTACACATCGTCGGTTCATCCCTCCAGAACACTGCATTTCTAGCATGATTCTGTGCTTGCTTCTACTCCATGTTTTGGCACAGAGGGTCTGTTTTCCTCACCACCCTCACTCGCTTAGAGAGGACAGGGTCACAGTGCCTGTTTACTGTAAGGGAATTTGCCTTTGCTTTAACGTCTGAGAGAGTCTTGGAGATTCTCGGTTGCCTTGAAGAACGAGGCTCTCCCACTCGAAGAATCGACAGCTGTTTTTAAGCATCTCTCCTGCGTGTACTAAAATAGGCTGCGTTTTCCTCATGAAAAAGAACTGCAGTGCTATTATGCAAATATTTCCCTCCCTCTCCTGCAAGCGCCCGGGTAGAAAAAGACGTGTTTTCCTGCTAGGAACGAAGTTTTCCCTGGGAGACGCCGGTGGCCCCGCGGGAGCCGGCGGCGCTGGG
>JAVJGI010000040.1:47634040-47693220 GCA_035590275.1 Ibycter americanus
GTTTTTTTGTTTGGTTGGTTTTGGTTTGGGGTTTTTTTCCCTCGTAATTCAGATTCTTGCAAATGGAAGTAAAGCGTTTGATGAAACCCAGAATGTAGAAATGCACGTGACTGGATGCCTGGCAAACTTCCTCGTAAGATGCAGCAGCGTGGACCACTACGTGTAAAGCCTCAGCGGCAGTGCTGAGGATTTGCCACGGCAAAACTCATTAGTGTTCACAGGAAGGCAAGACCCACTGGCATTCTGGAGTTAATCTTCAGATTTATGCAAGACACAGAAAACTGTGATTTATAAACAGAATTATAGTAAGCGGTCTGCCTCTGTGTTTTGAAATTAGTTATAAAATGGCATGTCCTTTTCTGTTGCAGACTTTCTACTAAGGAGAGAATTCTGATTTGCCAAGAAAGTGCCTTGAAATCTTCCAAGACAGAGAAGACATCTTTTACCTTTTTGATTTACAATGTTTTGTTACTAGATGCATTTTATTTTCATATATTTGTTGGACATTCCATATTTGTGTGAAACATTATTTTATTTTAATTTGTAAATTTGTTGCCTGTAGTTCAGACAAGCCAATATTTAAATGCATTGTATATAAAGAATACTAATGATATACTGATTAAATGTTATAACCATATGCAGGGAGTTGGTAAAATTTTGCTGTTTCTCTTGTTTCATTGTATTTTCATCATTCTGCTCAGGCTCTTACTTTCATTATTTGCACTAACTTGAAATGCAGAAGTCTATGTAACTGAAATCTGAATAAGCTTAAGTGGGGAAGTTTTACTTGCCATGGAAGATATTTTATATTATGAAGCTTTGTTAATATATACATATATATTATTGCGCATCAGAAAAAAAAAATTGCTCAGAAATGCACCTTGCTTTCAGGAACATTTGTATGACTATTCTGGATTTTCATCAGTTACATTTGTACTGGCACTTATGGAAAGAGTTGCAAATAATGTAAATATAAAGACTGGAAAACTGCAATGCAGTTTTGGTGGAATAAAGAACATAAAAATAAACTATTTTCCAGGAGGGGTTTTTTAGATTTATTAAGAGGTTATTTATTTAATATATAAATTTAATTTATCTGGTGAACTTGAAATAATTTTCCACTGAGAACTTAAAACTTGTGGGTTTGATTTTTGACAGCATTTAATTTCCAAGTGGTAAATTCTATTCAGGTATTTATTCTTCAGCTGAATGAGGTGCAAAGAAAAATGCATCATGCACCCACTGTGAACAACAGAAATGTTTCTGAGGATGAACAGAAGGTAATAAAATAGCCCAGTATAAGAGAAAATACTTTAAAGTATAATGTCTTAAAACCAAAGGGTATAATGAATGAATCTGGCTGGTGATACATCAAGCTTAACTATTTGGGAAGGATCTAAAGCACAATTGCTGTGTCTTTCTTATTTAAAATCAAATTGTGATGAAAACATTTGCTACTCATTTGTCTGAGCTCTTTTATTTCAAGCTTATATGAGTGAGGTTTTTATGGTCAGGCCCAGAGTAATTGACACATTGATTACTGTGCCCAGATCGCAATTCTTGTGATTAACTGACCATTCAAACTAATTCCCTGAGATTAGATGCTGTCTCTATCCTTTCCCTCCGTGTGGGCTTCATGAGTCCCTTAACTTCTATGGCCATCACTTCTCCCTCTACAGAATAGCAAGGAAGCTCTGCCCTGGGATTCCTTGTTAAATAGCAAACAGCTACTGTATTATCCAGAGGGGGGTTGTTTCTTCTTTCTACATTGTTCAGTGTGTTTCAGCACCAAAGTTGTGCAGTGTCCTGTGATGCACCAGGCAGTCCAGGCCACAATTTCTGCGGGTACTACCATGTTCTGTCTGGGCAACAATATATTACAGCAGCAGTTTCTGACCAGCTCCTTAGTCACAGCTGTTGAAGTAGTTACTCCCTTTGTAGTCCTGGCTAGAAGGTTGTCCTGTGCTCTTTGTATTTATGCTTAACATAGTTGCTTTTCAGACTTTTTGCCATCATGTTCTCTTGGTAAGAGCAGTTTTCAAGCCTGATTCTAATCCATGTTGGAGGCAGTATTCATACTGAAGATACAGTAGCATATGGGAAATTCTGGTGGCGGAATGGTGAGGTGTAAGATGGATAACCTTGTTTCTCTGTGAATAACATACCTCATAGAAGGGTTATCAGCCAAAACACTTCACCCAGAGGAGAAAGGATGAGGCCCAGAGTAGACATCAGAGGCTCCCAGAAAAGCGTCTGCCTTTAGTCCTGCTTTTGTATTTCCACTCTGGTTTGTTTTCTTCTCAATTTTTAAAAAAATCCCTCCTTTCTCTCCTCAAGGGGCTGAAAATGGTGAAAGGAGAAGCAGAAAACATTCACTTTGGTTACTGCCGAGCAATGAACTTAGGTTTTCATGGAAATACTTCACTTCCAGATCTCACACTTTGGTAGAAAATATTGGCTCAAAGCCCATCATTATCTGTGTGCATAAGTATGTAATACGACTTTTCTCATATGCATTGCTTTATGATTATCTACACTGCATTTAATCTTCTCATCATTGCTCTGTCGCTCACCTTAAGGTCTATTAGCAACCTTTAACAGGTTGACTTTCATCTTTGATACTCAGAGTGACTTATCAGCAACAAAAATATTTATGATTGATCAGTTTTTGATCTTGCTGCTTAAGAGAGGGGTATATTTTGTATTTGATTATAAGAGAGAGCTAAGAGAGAGAACAAACTGCGGTCTTTCCTGTCGTCTACCTTTTGAAGCCTACTTCTCCCAGTAATATGCCCCTGCCTTACAGTGTGGTCCTGCTCTGACTAGAAGGTATGAAGCGCAGTATAACTCATGCATTTTCTGCATGGCACCTTGAATGCTTAGGTAGAAATATGGGTGGACCTACCCTCCATAGTTCCTTTGCAGGTTGCTCAGATGAAGGGGTAGGAGCATAAATAGTGATTTCTTCCAAGCATGCTTTTGGTTACATAAGACAAGCTGAAGTTTGCCCACCCAAAATTTCAAAACTAATAGGTCCAGCAACAAAGCTGCCATATATGCCATTCATCTTCATTCTGTGCACAGATAGGACTGTACCAATAGTGCACCAAGAGTGTGAAAATAAGCTGTGACAACTGCTTGCAACTGCGTAAGGAACTCAGCAGGAGGTATACCAGCTCTGCCTGCATGGCTGATAGGGCTCCTTTGCTCTGTGCTACAGCACTCCCTCTGTCAGGGGGTCTGAACGTCCATATTTCTTACTGTAGGTCTGATTTCCTGGGAATGTTGTAGAACTGGTACTCAGTGCTCTTTGGTAACATTCCTGATACCTGGAGTGAGACAGTGCAGAACAAAAGTAGCAATGCACCAAAATGGAAGCTGTCTCTCTGATCCTTTAGGATCTATGGAAATCAAGAACTGGCAGGGTTTAATGTGAGTACTGGTTTAGAGAAAGTAGCTTGCATGGGAAATTCCTATGGGAAGATCAAAGCTGCTACTGAAAATGGCATGACACTAATGTATAGCGTGTGCAGGGTGAATAGCTATAGAGCACGGGATGAGAAAGAAGGTGCTAAAAGAGACAGAGGTACTGATCATTTGGATTCCTGAGAGCTACAGTGTTCCAGCTGATGCAGTTCTCTGCTGAGCTGTAAAGAAACAGGAAATTTGCATCTCATACAGAAACACTAGTGTAGGGTAGAAGTAGAGCCACAGGTGGGTCTTTCCCTGACCATGGCAGGAACTAACCAGAGGACAGTCTTTATACCCTGCAAGGAGCAGTATGCAATTCACTTCTGCTCTTCAGTATTTTCCTTCTGTCTTTGCCTTTTGGAGATGAAGACACCCATAAAGCTGTAGGTGTTCTGCCAGTTTTTGGCTAGAAAGAGAAGGGCTCAGACTGAGAATCTCAGCAGATGGTAGTGATAGCAGATTTTAAAAAAAAATCTTTTTAGCCTATTCTCATTAAGAAGGTCAGAAAAGAAGATGAAGAATCATCACTTTGGGATGCCTGGATTTTTATCCTGAAGGTTGCAATGCAGGAATTCAGACAAAGTATAGAATAGGTACTTTTAATGGACGATATGTAACGTAAATTGTGTTGAATTATGTAAGTCCATAAGTGAATGATTTTGAAATAGTCTGTCATACTCTGTTTCTTATACAAAGACGTGTTAATTTATGTCAATAAAGAGGTCAGCTTGGCCCTTTTGAAATGAACAGTATCTGAACTAACCTAAATGTACTGTGGTAAGGATAAAACTGAAATATCCTTCATGAGTAACTCTGCCATATCACTCTAACAGTAGACCCTTGTGTCTGTCCGTTGCGTCACATACTCTAAAAAGAATAATCAGTTCAGCAGAAGAATGTACATCTTCATTATGCTTTGCTATGTTTCTACTGTGATCCTTTTTTCTTGTCTCATCTTTCTTCATTGAAATTATCACTGGCTATTTGCACAGTTATGGGTTTGTGTTCCTATGGGTTTAAATATTTAAAGCTGCAAGTTCTCAGGAGCTGGCCTTAGAGACTCATAAGCAAGCTGATACGTGAGTCCAGTGCAACTTTCTACTGTGCTAGTGCCTAATAGCAAAGTTTAATTAACTTTGATTACTGGTTTTGATTGGAGGATTGAAACATTTTATTGAACACTCATGGTGCAAAAGAAACAAAAGACTTGAAACAGACAAATGTAGGGGTAAAACTTCTAGTGCACCTCATAAGGCTGGGCTGACCGCCAATTTGTGGCTTTGTCAATTGTATATAATCATCACAAACCTGAAGCCACAAAATTTTTTTGAAAGTTAAGCCTCTCTCAGAGCTTCTGTATGTCTGATATACAGCGATAAACACAGCTATTTCTCTGTCTGTATCCCTCAGCATTACTTCACAGTCAAGAATGGTTCCAGTCATAGTAAAACAAGAGCTGTCCCCATTCCCATATTTTATCATTTCCATCTAAACTGTGCTTTAGCAGCAAAACTGGCAAAATCTGTTTTATAAGACTTTAATTAAAAAATGAGAGAGTTTATTTCAGGGATTTTTTTTAATCTGCTAACTGTCTGCTTTTCCCAAATAGTGCTGCTAAGTACAGCTGAATTCCTTGTTTCCAAACACTGAAATACTTTCAGAAGTGCATAGGAGAACTTTTCCAGGGAGAGAATTTCTCTGCACTTCAAAGTCAAATCCCCACTGAGCAAATAAGGTTATATGAGCAGACTCAGTCTTGACAGTAGTGTATACTTAGGAATATTTTCAAATCGAAGTGTCTTCATCCTTCCTCCCATCTGCTACATATATAAACATTTACGAAACAACCTACTGGCTTATGTATGTGTAACTTATATCTTAGTCTGTTGATCTATTTAATCTATAACTTTATCTTTTTAACCAATGTACTGATGTAATTATTGTCTTTTACTTTTTAAGTTCATTCTAAGGTTTTATTAGATATGGTTTTCCAACCAGTATTGCTTTGTCTTTAATGATCTCCTTATCTTTCATTGGACACAATAAATTTATGTTATAGTGCCGTCATGAAAGCACTTTGAGCAGATTTTTTTTTTTTTTTTTGGTCTCTCCTTATATTAGTGGATGATGCAAGTTAATGTGCTATATGGAAATGCAGCTTAAATTTTTTGTAGCTTTACACTTCTGTGAACTTGAGCTGTTTAGCACCTCTTACAGGAATGACAGTTTGTCCTACTTTCCAAAAAAATAATTCATAGTGCAGGACAGGGAGAATGGTTATTTCTTATACCCAAATATTTAATGTAAGAATTCATTTGGAATTAAGTGTATACAATATTACAGTGAAATCTGAGTTTACTCAGTTTTGCAGATGTGACCAGGGATGTTTGAACATGATTTATGCAGGTATTTAAGAGGAATTATTTTGAAAATATATTGTAAAGTACCACCCAAATTATTTTTAAAAGTGCCAGACTGGCATAGAAAGATGTGCCCCATTCAAAGATCTCTTTCCAGGTAAAACCAGTCTAGATGAAGAAGATCAAATCCTTTTCCATGACTGCCAGTCATTTTGCTTTCTATATCCTAGCCTGTGAGATGCTTGAACTTGCTGGGATATGGAAGTATGTCCCAAGTATTCTTTTACTAGATTCTGGGGATGAGAGGTTGGAGCCAAATATACTAGATAGCCGGGGGAAATCACAATTTACTCCCTGAGGTTTTCATCCGGACTGATGAATACTTCATATAAGAAAATCTGTCATTATCATCGTGAACTAACTTATTCAGAAAGGAAACTTCCTAACTTTTATAGATTGTATTTAATTTATTGGACGTTTGGGGGTTTATATCTCTGGTTAGTAAAACCAGAACCAAACTGCCTCTTTCCATTCAGTGCAACTTGGAAGAAAATTGTGCCCATTCTAAAATGGGTGTATCTTCTCTGGAGTGCTTTGGACTGTGCTTCTTATTAATTTTTACTTATGTTTGACTAGTCATTAGATAGCGTTGAAGATTTTGAAGTATTGAGTTGAACTGAATTTGCTTGGTTTCTTAGAAAGAAGAACAGCAGCTAAATCAGTTCTATAAAAATGAGGAAGCTCTTCAGTAATCACTCAAACAGTTTTAATACTCGAAAGCTCTTATTTTTCTTTCTTAGCTTTGGTTCTATATCGTAGTCTATCTTCAAACCACACAGAATTTCTTCATCCTCTGAGCAGCTTTTCTTCTACAGACAGTAGAATTTAGGTTTAGCATTGGTGTTTTAAAGTGTGGAATCAAAAATGCACTTTAATTCTACAGTCCTTCAGGGCTTATTTAACATATGGATAGCATTGTACAGTTGAACCTGCAAGTCCAAGGACCTGTATTAACTATTGAGGTTTTCTGAACTGAGTAGGTGAAGACATTTTAAAGACAGAGCAATAAGTTTAGTAGACTAGACTTTCACTTTTGAAAACATATGTCACAGTTGCCATCCTATCACATATGATCTCGACATCTTTACTGCAGTTCCCACACAGTGTAAACCCCTAACTCCTTGGCATAATTCACTGTCTGAAGTCTGTATGGTGATGTACTCTGGGAGATGGCTATGGACAAACTTCAGGATCATGTTTAAGAAGTCTAAGACCCTAATTAATTTAACTGTCAGCTTCTGAAACAGCCTTTTAATAGCAGTTTTAAACATTTTTGTGATGGGACTCAATAGGTTTATGAATGAAAATATTATAAGGTGCCTTCCTATAATAGCTAAATTTTGTGTCTCAAGAGGTCTCTCCCATTCTTATGCAACACAGAAAGACAATAAATGAAAGTACAGGCATCAGAGACTGAGGTCTGCAATATGGGAGGAAAAGGGTCTGCTCTTGAAGAGTTCCTACACACCCTGGGATTACCTTGTACCTCTCTTACGTGAATTGTGCAGCTGCTGGGGCACGTTAAGCAGACACATGGTGTATTTACAGGTGATAGCCAGGCAGAAAGCATAAAAACACTGGTTCTGAACACCAGGGGACTGAACATGCCCAATCACGCACAGAGCCAGGGTACACAGCCGACTGGCGGAGCACATAAATCACTGGCTTATATGTATATTCCACCTGAATAACAGGAATGTGTTCTTAAGTTTATATGGGGCTGAACTGTTCTTGATGAGACTGGATTTTGTCAGTTGATGGAGTTATATTGTATTTTAGAATAAGCATAACCATGATATTGCTTGAATTCTTACAGTTAATCCATACACAGGTTCATGGCTGAAGGGTGACACCAGACTGAGTGCCAGACTTCCGAGGGAGCTAACTTGTTCTCCACTGCCGGGTATCCTCAGGCCAGGATGGACAGCAGTTCCTCGGGCCCAATGCAAATGTGATGGAGAGTGACAGAGTCATTGTCACTGCCTTGCTTAAAGGCAGCTTTGGATTGAAAGATTTTTCTGTTTGTTTTCCATTAAGACTTGAAGGCATCACTAATAGTAACAATCTGAGAGAATTTTCAATTTTAATTGTCATCCACTTTGAATAATACAAGGACTGACTGAGTCACACTCTTCATCTTTTCATCACAATAATGATTTTTGGGGAAGAAGCAAGGAACTCAGAAGCCTTATTAGCATGAAACAAAGCAATGTATTTCAGGCATAGCTTCTAGTTTATCGGACTAGAACTGAGCTAGAATATCGCTGGACTTGAGATCCTGGAGACCTCACAGTATGGTGAAGACCAATGTGCTTTGGAAGAGAAGTAAGCTTTATTTTCATATGTGTAAATTATTATTAGAAAGAATAGAGATGAATTGCAGACTGGTTTATGTTGAAAGGAGGGAACAATGCTTAGAACTCCCAAAATTAAATTACATGCCTTTAAATTTGTAAAGAGAAAGGAAATGCAGGTGCCAATGGAAAAACTTCTCTGAATAAGTCAGGGATGAGGAAAGAAACCTGTATTCTTGACAGAACAAGTGATCATGGAAATGACAAAAGCTCCTGAAGATGACTAAAACGTAAAATCTAAATAGAAACCATCCTAGAGCTCTGGAGAGAGAAATATAGGACAAATTATACCAAACCAAAGAGAGAGGAGTCCAAGATGGCATGATTGAGTGACAAAATGTATCATGAAGTATGCAGACACAATATTTAGAGCATACTTACCTCTTTCTTAACAACTCAAAAAAAAAAAAAAAAAAAAAAAAGGAAATAAACAGGTAAACAGGACTGTAAAAGCTTTTCCAGATATTCTATTCAAGGCAAGGCCACATGGGGGGAGCTGTTGGAAACCTGCTGTCTCAGGTGTAAGCTCAGTAACATTCATCCTCTTTTGGTAATAAAACACAACCCTTTTGATTTGTTTTAATTTTAACTTTTCCAGCATAAAATAGCGATCTATGTTATTATTTAACATTGGTAGTACATACGAGGGGGGGACAAAGAAAAGCAGAGGAAAAGGTATGTGATGTTTCCAGTAGACTCTCTGGCGGAATGGGGAGTGCATATTCCAAGGCATCTTTCCAGTTGGTGCTCTGCCCAGAATAGAAAACCCTAAATCAGAACCACAATATGTGAAGCTGCTTCAATAAATCTGGCTTACACAAGTGTTTAAGTTTATTAAGACTTCACTGCCTGAAAGCTACTTGGAATTATTGCTACAGCTGGATTATAACATTCTCTCACTGGTCCAGTATTCTTTCCTTCTTGGAAATCCCATAACTTATGTCTACTCTATCATGATGATTGCTAGCTTTGAACTAGAAAAGGCACATGTAGGATAGTATTTTTGTCATGTGGAATTTTTATTTTTGAATCAACATAAGGTCTAATAATAACTTGCAACATGATATTTGCAAAATATCTCAAGGAAGATGAGATCTAGTCAAAACTTTCACTAGAAGAAGCTGTCTGTATGCTCAATCTGTCATTCCTAAATAGAATTCCTGTCACTTGTTAACTAAAGAAAATGCAATCGTAACAAGAAGACTTGGAGGTGACCTTGAGACTTGACTCACTCTCTACAAGACTTAGCACTCTTCCTCGCTATTAAAAGTTAGATTAATTTATTTTACTTTCTGACATCTAATCATAGGAAAGAAGGGACCTGGTGAATGGGGAGAAAATGAGGAGATTTGCCTAGGCACAAAAAACCAGTAACATCACAGCTTTTAACCAAGATATTTCAATGCCACCTCATGTCTTGGAAAGTGCATTCTGGTATCAGGCTGCACTGTGTTTCTGTGGCTGTAGTCTTTGCTAAAAAATATATGCTCTCTACCTTTTTACCATCACCCAGTGCAAACTCGGGTATGTGAATAAGTGCAGTCTGCCAGTCTGGAAAAACCAGAAGATTAGAAGTGGGAGGAGAGCATGTCTATTCACTTCATTGCCTCACAGTTTTATGAGATCCTAGCTGACAATTAGGCTGGCTATATTAGGAAAACAACATGAAGGACCCGTACTGGGTTCCCCTCCCCCCCCCCCCCCCCAAATTCTAGACACCTTTATCCATATAAGTTTTATATGCTAGCTTTGGTGAATTCAAGCTGTTCTTGAAGAAGTCAGTATGTGCTTTTTTTCTCATTTTAATAAACTTTAACATTTCCACAATCTCATATTTTATCTTCTGCGTTCTATGTATGTTATATTTTGTCTGTGTAGAATCCAAAGGCACATTTAGACAGATTACAAATAGCTAACAGACTGACCTTAACGGGACTGTCAGTAACATCTCATTATGAATTGGGAGAGTTGTTGAAAAGGGGCTACACAGCAATTAATGGTTTTAAAGGCTATTAAATATTTTTGATTTATGATTTGGAAGTATGAAGTTATTGCTGGTAACAGACATGTTAAGTAATCACAAAAATTAAATAACCATATGGCTTATTTGATTTATAAGGCTGATTTGTAAGACAGGCCTGCTTTAATATTGTTTTAATATTAGCAAAACCAAACATCTAGAAATATGGAATACAGACTATATATAAAGAATGAAAGATTACGTTCTCAAAATTCTGGGAAGAGTTCTAGGTTCATATTAGGTATGCTAAGAAGCTTTTTACTGAGAGGCGAAAGTGGCGCTACCATTGTAGTATGTTGTATCACAGTGTTTGTTTTATCTTTATAGTCCCATACCTGTATCTTATCTGTACAGCTCCAAGGTATGTAGATTTGTTGCATAAGTGGAGAGAGAACAGGGAAGGAATACAGATGTCTGGGAGTTGGAAAGTATATGTTAGAATGACAGAATTAAAGGGCTTAGTCTGCCTAGTTGATTTTTAAAGGCTACCAAGTAATGAATAGATTTCCATGTTTAATTACTTTCCCAAGGGAAAGGCACAAAGGGACTTCATAAATTTGTATGGAGAGGTACAACAACAACCAAAAGCTGGAAGCTGGTGTTATGCAGATCCAAATTTGAAATGGCTCTAAATCACTAACGAGCTGTTCAAAAAGTTAATCTATCAAGGTATGATGGATTCTCTGGAAGCATCAGCAAAGTATTAAAGATTCTTTTTTTTTCTTAAAAATGTACTAAGTTAGTTCATAAATTATTAGGCTTAGTAAGTAGCTAAACATATTAAGATGTCTTGGCCTGCGACACATAAAATGTGGATAATCTAATGATCCTTTCTGGCCTTAAATCCTATGCTATTCACTCTGCCTGTTTCTTTCTAAATAGGACTTCAGGAGGAGATTGGCAACAACTCGACTCTATAATTAGGTAGTCCTGTAAAACATGACAGGCCTGCCTTTTCTACAAGAAAATGCAGTTTTGTTGATGTTTTACTTATACCATAAAAATAACCTTGATGCATCTGAAATTTCAGTTGCAAAGGCACTTCTATTGGAAACCACTTGGTTATTCCAGGGTAAAGAATAAAAACTTTTGGTTGACACTTCTCCTCCCCTATTCCCTAAACTATTAAAATTAAGGTTCTTTGTTCTTTCTTGACAGCTTTGTTCTAGGCACAGAACAGATGCGAACAAGCCAAATATCCCTGTTATATGACTGAGTTAATAGGTAATGACATATCATACAGTTTTGGCTTTCCCTCTTAGTGGCTGTGTATGTGACAGAAGATCAGATAGGAGAAACAACTGTTCTGTGTAACTTAACTTTTTCTGAAGTTGACAGAACACAGTGAATGTTTCTTTTTCATTTAAAAATATTTAAAACACTTCCATGCTTTCCCATCGTTATTCTAATGCTGTACTTGATGTATGTGTTTTGTGGCTGACTATAAGCAGCTATGTAAGCGCTGTATAATTGCTATGGAGAGTGAAATGGAAAAGGCAATGACTCTCCAGAGTGATCCAAACTACAAAACACCCAGGAATTCTTGCCCTGCTGTGACATTAAATGTTCTCAGGGTCAAACTCAGGCTATATTAAGAAGTGTCAACCTAATAATTTTGTAAAAATAAAAGTTTTTTGGTATTTCAAAAGAATTTTCTTTTATTTTTTTTACTCTGCCCGCTTTCCCCTGATATGACATACCTAAAAAAGAAATATACAATGGTTTTTGTCCTACTGTTCACTGCAGGAGAGGATTATTGACAACATTAAAGTATAGCCAATGAATAGAAAGATGGTATTTTATGCACTGAATTTATATATGTCACTACCACACGGGCAAATTTTTCTGATGTCTAATAAAAAAATAGAAAAATAAGGAAGTCCTGCTAGCACTGTTGACTTTGGCTGTCATGGAATAGTCTATGTGTCTTCTTCCATGCTGAACTTCTACATAAAGGTCTGCTAATGTCTAGAACAGTCCCCACAGTCTTGGCTTGTGATGAAAGTAACCTTCTCTCTGTCCTGCATGGCCTGCTTCCCATTTGGCCAAATCTGAGTCCCTGCATGCCAGAGGTCTGCGCCATATATCCTTTGTATATCTGAATCATGACAAGGATCAGCTGATACAAAACATGAGGAAAGACATGAAGACCATGTTCACAAAAGCTTTGTGACTGCAGGGGGCAGATTTGCACTAATTCACATCAGTGGTGTGTGTCTTCAAAGTATGCGAAGCTACGGTTACGTGCAGAAGAAAATCACATTAGCATTACGTTTATGCCATCTGGCACTCAGCAGCACTTGTCCACAAAGTTCACAGTGCCAGACCTATTCTGTAATAGTAATACATATATCTTGACCCTTTGATCTCATAGATAATTATATAGATCATCACTTAGGAAAATGTTCTATTCTGTAGCACAGATGTGATCTGAAAACCAATTACTCCAGTTACACAGATTATTCCAGTGCTCTGGATCATCAGGGTTGACTGCATTGCCTTATGAAGGATATTCTAATATGTCAGAAAACGGCAAGAACAGGTAGACAGTATGAAAACAATAGCATAATGTGGATTTTAGCATATTATTAAACAAACGTCTGTAATATGAGTAGTTCCAAATGCATCTTTTAGTAAGCTGTATAGAACTTTTGTTTTTCTCTTGTACTTGTTTCCTCTTGTGTGCTATTTATTGTCAACCAGAATTATCTGAGCACACTGCACAGTGATACCGTCATGTAAGAATCACAACTGCCCTTTTGTTACTGACAGTTCATGTGATGCAAATCGTTGACTTCCTCAGAATAGATCAATGAAAAGCTAGTGAGCTGCTGGAAAGAATATATAGTACACAAACTGAAGTCCTGTGTTTACTTAGCTATTTTGCCTTATTTTTAGAGGAAGGATTTTCTTCTGGTGTGACCAGGAAATGCTAAATGTTCTAGCTGCTATTTCCAAATAAAATTCTGTCGTCAGGCACCACTTGTCTTTCAAAGTAGTCTGCACTGATCTGGTCAGCTCAGAGTACTTTCCAGCTATATCTTAGCAGAGATGAAGAGATTAGACTCTACTTCGAAAATGGTAAGGAAGTTTAGGAAATTAACTTGTACAGTAGACAGAACTTAACACCTGAGGTTTTGTCTCCAGATATCTTTAAGTATTGGAGAGCTGAGTCCTGTATCTGTGTAGGAGAGTTACTGTTCAGTATCAAAAAGCTATCTGTACATGAACTGAAAATTTCTTTTATCTGCCAGTGTACCTAGAAGTTATCGCCAGTGTAGTCCATGCTGTGGGTGCTTAAAAGGAAGACAATTCTTTTGTAACTGATTTTCTGGAAAATCCTTTGTATTCTTGTGAAAAAGACGTGGTAGCATTTGTGTCTTGTATTTATACTACTCTGTATTCTTCATCTGTTTCATAGTTCTCTAACTTTAGACAATCTTGGAAATCACAACTTATTTTTTCTGTGCTCTGGGCTACAGAAATAAAAAGCTTATAAAATCTGAGTGCTTTTTCTTGTTGTCTTACCTGTTACTTGTTGAATAATTTGTGATGATTTGTAAGACAGTAAAATTACTGTTTCCAAAGTCCCTAGGTGTTTTAGGTTAAACTTTCAGTAGTGTCACCTAACTTGTTGCTCATCCTGAGAAAGCTGTAAATTCTGACAGCACTTAGTTATTTTTGTCACTGGCTGCTTTGCCCAAAATTAATAAGCAAGGCTGGAAAAACAATTTGAGCAGTGCTTCTTTTGTTTATATTTCTATCCTCAAAAGCAATGCTTCAAATTCTATACACCAAGGTACTCATAAACATTCTCTAAGTAGCAGCATTGCTGGAGTTGTTGAGGTTACTCCTGGGATTTGGTCATGTGTTTATGGCTAAATACATCCCATCTAAATTAAGAATAAATTTGTCTGATTTCTCTTCATATTAAAAGAAGGGAGAGAGGTGGAGACATTCCATGAGTCCACATAAACCCAAAATCTACAACCTAACTGGAAGAGCTTGTTCTTGCCATTGATCTGTAGGGTGTTTACAATTAAAACACTATTCTCTCAAACTGATGAAGTTGAATAGATAAATTCTGGTGATGTGTAAAAAGAGGTAAGAAATTACTAGTATCATGAGGAAGGTAAAAAAGGAGGAGGCAAGAGGACAGAGGATTTTGTGGGTTGCTGTGAAAGTGTTCCCTCCTAAGTGAAGGAAGTAGGGGACAATATCAAATGTTGTAAAATATGGAGCAATGGAGCAAATTGTTTCCATTTGTAAGGAGAAGGTTATGTTAACGCTGCCATTTGGTACAGTAGATGTATGTGTAAAGCATGTTCCATTTTGGTATTCATGGGTATTCACGGGGTTTCTTCATTTTTTGTTTGTTTTGGGGGGTTTTGTTTTGTATGGTTTGGTTTGGTTTGGGTTGGGTTTTGGGTTTTTCTGGGTTTGTTTTTGTTTGTTTTTCTTGACAAGAACAGTAGCTTTCAAGCAGGTGAGGAAGGGACAAACGTGTTGAAAGAGTGCATTGCCAATGGAGTGAGAAATGAGGCAAGCAGAAACTTTTTGGGGCAGGAATGAGACTAGGGCATACTGGAAGGAGAGGGAAAGAGGAGCAGGGGACCATGGCCACGCAACTTGCTGAACCCACCTGGGAGGCCAGCCTGTAAGACAGAAGATAGTTTCACTATTTATGGTAGAGCGCTCTCAATGTATACTCTTGGGTGAACAACTTGGAAAAGGAATCACTGACTATGCCCGGACAAACCTCCTAACTGCTAAGTGAAAAATTCATGGCTGACACATAATGGAATTGGCAAAATACAATACTTTGCTAGAATAGACTTGGCATTAACAGAATCAATGTGTTCTAGGTCAATTGGTAAAATGGATGGCTTCTTGGGCTAAGTGGGTAAGTAAAGCTCACAGAATTACATAGATTGATGTTTCTAGCTGTCAGGCAAAGTTGCATGGTGTGTCTTAATGCCATTTTAGCCTGGAATCTCCAAGCTCAGCTGGTCTGGGAAAGTCTGCCCAAGCCAGAAGGGTAATTATTCCTTAAGGATGAAGTCGCTTAAAAATAAATACTGTTTGTGTTTTTTATTCCTATTTTGACCACCAGAAGATGTAAATGTCATTCTTGTGGCTGTCTAAATTTAGTATTTCTTTCTGTCATGGTATTCATTAGTCTCCATCTTTTTTTTATAACAATTCAGAAAAATATATATACAATGAGAAGTTTGGTTTTGGCTTCCTCAACCATCTGACTTTACTATCTCCTGAAGGCAAGCACCTGGGTCTTCCAGCTTTCATGAGCTTGAAGTGAGGACACTGCAGACAACCTCAGCCACATTTGGTCTTATTGGCACTGTGAGACTCTTCTGTGTTTAGTTCACGTAAAAGTTTCTGGGATGTCTTCCAACTAGCAGAACATCACTACAGCCTCTTTCAAACTGCCATACTGGGGCTGCAGGGCAGTGGCTAGCTTGCTAGAAGCAAAGGCAATTGAACAGGACATGAGAAACTACTGGCTGTGACAGACAAGCCAGGAAAAGCTGCTGACAGCACCATGAGGGAGGGCTGGTTTTCACAGGTGGTGAGTGGGTGATGCGAGAGCCATCTGAACTTACAGACAAAGTGAGGGAAGCACTGGGGACCTGCTGGCTGCAGGAGCTGGCAAGGCCACCAGCAGCCTGTCCTGTCCCACTGCCCCAGCCCATCTCAGCTTATGATGAGGCAGCAGAAGTGTCTCTCTGTGGCACTGAGGGATGTTCGCCCTTGCTGGGCTAGCACATTACATGGGAGCTGTAAGGGAAATAGGTGCAAACAGAGTCATGCCATCTCACTGCAGCAATGGCTTTCCAGATTACCTGGCTTTATAGGTTCTCTTTGTATCGTTAGCATCCCTCATATCTTGCTCCTTTCTCCTCTACTTGTTTTCTGCATAGTTATCCATCAGTAGTCTTGGAGATATACATACCAAGGTATATACATGTGTATACACATCTTTATGGTCTAGATCTGATCTCTCTGCTTACAGACCTGATTTAGCATTGGCAATAACCCAGCTCTGAAAGATTGGACTAGGCTTACAGAAGTTTCTTCCGGCTAATATTTCTGTGATTTCTACATTATCATATGCACAACACTATAGTCAGTTTTCATCCTGCAGGTATCACTTTGTATGGTATTGTCCAGCTGCTCACCCAGTGTCCCAGTTTTAGCTAGGATAGTTTTCTTCCTGGCAGCTGGTACAGTGCTGTGGTTTGGATTTAGTATGAGAATAATGTTGATAACACACTGATGTTTTAGTTGTTGCTAAGTAGTGCTTACTTTAAGCCAAGGACTTTTCAGTTTCCCATGCTCTGCCAGTGAGCAGGTGCACGAGAAGCTGGGAGGGAGCAGAGCCAGGGCAGCTGACCAGAACTAGCCAAAGGGTTGTTCCATACCATCGAATGTCATGCTCAGTATATAAACTTGGAGAAGTTGGCTGGGAGCCACTGATCGCTGCTCAGAGACTGGCTGGGCATCGGTCAGCAGGTGGTGAGCAATTGTATTGTGCATCACTTGGGTTTTTTCCCTCAGGTTTTATTCCTCTCTCTCTCTCTCTTCTTCATCTTTATTGTTGTTGTTATTATTATTGTTGTTGTTCTTATTACTTTTTTTTTACTTTATTTCAATTATTAAACTGTTCTTATCTCAACCCATGAGTTTTACCTTTTTCTACTTCTCCTCCCCTTTCCACAAGGGAGACAGGGTGGGGAGTGAGCAAGCGGCTGTGTGGCACAGTTGCTGGCTGGGATTAAACCATGATACACAGAAATGCAGTTAATATTTGTCATATCAAAAATCCAGCTTTCTTACTCAAGATACTTATTCAGTACAAATCAAGTTAAGTGAAGACAAACTGAATCTATTTGTAGTACATTGAAACATTTATTTTTTACTGTGCCATCTGACACTTCTCAGTTCTTAATTTACTCATCCTCACAATTAAATTGTGGAGGTAGAAAGTCTGTGGTAGAAAGTCTGCGTTAACTGTATTATACCTCTAGAATTGGAAATGCAGAGATAATGTGGTCTTAGAGGCCTATATTTGATCCTTAGATCCTCAAAGTCACTTTTTAGCTGCTGCAGCCCTGGAAATGAGTATATTTCTGAGGTACATAAAAGCTCACCACACAATATTTCCAAGACCCTATAGCATCTGTCCCATGACATAAACCACATAGTATTTGTAATGAATCTGCTAAGCCTGGAAAAGGTCAAAATCTTAATGTAATACCTGTAGCCAGCAATGATACTACTGCTCCATTAGTTCTGTATGTCCGTGGTTCAAACATGGAGCTGTTTTGGAAAATAGACCTGAAGAAACCTCTCCCATCTCCCTGGACCATGCTGCTGTCTCTAGGCTCTGCTGTACCTTCTATACGAAATTGTCATTAATGGGAGGACCAACCCTTGTTATCTACCTAATGTGTGTGATGGGGCTATTGGTTATTCTCATAGTTGCCTTTCTGTATCCTGAGGGACTATAACAGTGAAAACACTATTGTGAAATAGTGAAACGTGATGTGAAATAACTTCAGAGAGGGAAAGCTACCCATGCTGAAGGATCCTTGTGAGCAATTGGTATGGATTCAAATCTAGTAAGAAAAAGTGAAGCAGTAATATAGATCTGGGGGTGGGGTGTGGGGTGTGGGTGTGTGTATGTAAGATAAAGCATTTTTACCTAATGGAGCTTGATAAAATTGGATCTTTTTCTTACCACCTTGTGCTTTGTAATGGAAAGGAATAGGCTGGTGACAAAATCTGACTCCAGGAAAGGGCTTGTGGTTTTGAGTCATAATTAGAGGGTAGTGCCTATGTCACCCTCCTCAGTGTGCATCTGTGTATGTGGAGCTGCTGCTTGTTTGTTTGCTTTTGCTTGTTTTTTAATGAAATCCCATTGTTTAACCTCTAGCTCTACTGCTGTTGTGTAGGAAGTCTATGGGGAGTTTTTCTACTTCCTAACTTTTGACACCTGCCTTAGGTTCTCTTAGTGGTAAAGGAAGAAAGGTAAATTCCGCTGAATGTTGTTTTAGAGCATAGTTTCTCTTCATTTGCTGTAGAGGAAGTGTGAGGAGACTGGCTTATTACATTCTCTGCCTAAAGTTATGAAGTAGATCTGTTGTGCATCTCAATGACTTCAGTCAAGAGGCATCAGAACATTTGCTACAGAGCAGTGATCACTCATACTACTTGAACTTTCACTCATCTAAAATTTTGAAAATATATATATTGGGGAGAGTTTAGAAACTCCTATTGTAAAAATGTGTTTTAAAAATATGTTTTAAAAATATGCAAATTAAATAGTTCAGGGATAAACCCAACAAATTTATTTAAACTTTGCACTTGTGTCTTTCTGTGATGAATTTCAGTGGGCCAATGAAGAGGAAAAGTGTGATGCTTCACAGGAAATGGAGATTGAGCCCTGCTCAGAGATGTAAAACACCTGAACTCCAGCTCCCAGGATGGAGACTGCCTGAAGCTCCCGTTTTCCACAGAACTGGGTGCCACTGTATGAACGGGTGGCCATGCAGCCATGCAACGGCTCCTCTCACACGAGTGAGCCATCCCCCATGTCACACTGCACAAGGGAGGAGAGGAAAGAAGGAGAGACAAAACAGCTGTCATTGGTAAACACTGTCCTCGACAGCACATCATTACTTCACATCTTCAACACGTTCAGTTTTGGACATATACCACTTTTTGTTTCATGAGGAAAACCATTTTTTTCCTGCCTTTTCTCATTTTTTTCCATGGCTGTGATTGTATTTCTCGACTGAACTACAAATCCCTGTTCCTATCTAAAAAGGTTGCTTTGCCACACCAGGTACTCGAGCTTTATTTGAGTTCCTGGTATCTGAGCTTCATTTCAATTACTAGGCAGAAGAAGAAATTATGTAACTTTTATCTTTCAGTTTACATTATGTTTTAGAACTGACACAGAATTTCTTTTCAGTGCTGTTAACAATATGGTAAATCTCAAGAGAAATCTGTATAGGCCAACAATTCCACATTCATTATATAGAGGGAAATAACTTCTATGCTATTGTCGTAACTATTTTATGTGATGGAAGGAGATTTGCAGAGCTGGTAATGGCAGCTTTGTTTATAAAGCCTTCTTGTCTTCTGTGAATTTTTTAACTATTATTATTTGGTGGAAGGACCACTTTCTCTGATAAATATCAAAAGCGTAGACTTGAATCTCAACTATCAAGTTTGGAATAGTCTCTGGCGAGAGAAGAAGTCTTGTGTTGGGTCAGCAGTTTCCCAGGCCTTGTGTAGGACCGTGTCAAATCAGACCTTTCCTGAAAGCCATGTGAAGGGCTGTTCTGGCCAGGTCGGGGACTCCCAGATCAGCCAGGCCCTAATTAGCCGTTGAGAACAGGAAAAACTGAAATTGAGAAGCAGTTTAGGTCTGTTAAACAGCAGTTAAAACTTCCATACTGAAGGATGTTGAAAAGTTGGGAGTTTTAAACTTTGAGGATAAGTGGTTTTGAATCTGGTTCCATAGCTTTCAGGATGAAACTGAAGTGTAAGAAAATAATGTATCGATACACAATTTTACATTTTGTACAGAAGAAAACAATATAGACTTTGATGCAGAACATAGTGTATGTATCTCAAGGCTGATTTGAACCACAAGTTATTGGTTGTCTTCTCTTTGAATTTAGGCATGGAAATCAGGCTTTGAATCAATATTGTTAGAATTACTTTGGCAAGGATATAAATCTGAGATCTGCCTAAGTTCTGTAGGCTTTACTTATTTCTCAGGGGATTAATTATACCACAACAAACATTTCAGCATGGACTAAGTTAATGTGATGAAAATGGGATAACAGTAATATTTTCAAATATAACAAAGCCAAGATTTTAAATTTTCTTTCAGGGAAAAAGTACTAATTTTAAAACATTCAAAAGGCATAAAATATAATTCAAAACACATACAGTAAATCTGAGCAAACTAACACATATACGAGACAATGGTCTGTCTTTCATTTTCCATCTCTTCTGTGGATGTTTACCCATCAGCTTTTCTCCGTTTGTTGTCTTTAATATTGTGTCACCAGTTCATATAACAGAATCTTCTAAATAGGCCTTTTGTATGTAGCTGATGTAGGATTTTGCCTATGAAAATCTCTAAAACAATTTGAAAATACTGACTATGAAAAACAGTAGAAGAATACATGTCAGCAGCTTTGGTGCTGCTCTTTGCAGAAAAAGCTATGTATGCCACCAAAAGCAAGTGTAGGAACCAGGGAAGACAGCCAAAATTGAAACCTTACTAGGTGAACAGATTATTGCTTGAAAAGTAGGGAGAGAATTACACCAAGTTTACTCTTCCTTTTCTGTTTTTATGTAGTTATCTTTGCTTGCACTATCATGGAGATGCTAAGTGGGCACATATGCTGAAAAAGACACGCTTCACTGTGAATAAGAAGGATGCAACATGTGTGTTTTTCCATAGGGAGTGAATATAAATATTTGGGTACATTCTGCTAGGGCCAGCCTTTCTTCTGGCCTTTTATTTCAGTCTTTTTTCCCGCTTCCCAGCTTCTCTGCTTGTTCTCTATCTTTTCTACTTTAGGGTATTTACTTTGTTTCTCCTGTCTTATGCAGATGTGTATATTCCTACATATGCATTTGCACAGGAAATATTACCATGTCAGAACCAGACTTTCTAGGAAGAGCCATGTGCTAAATCTGGACCTGGAAGTATTGACAGGAAGGTATCAAGAGGCCAAGAGGATTTCTGTGCTTGACATTCTTCAGCTTCTCATTTTTCCTTTTTTGCTTCTCTGTTCAGAAGCTGGCTTGAAGCAACAGTAGATGGCGAAGTGTTTGAAAAACAATGTAGTCTTAAAACCATTGAGTGATACAGCTGTCTCCTAAATTTTTTAACATTTACATGAGCATCCTTCATTTCAAATTGAGGAATGAGGAGAAACATAAAAAGTAAAGTAAAAATCATGAAGTGAATTCATTCAGGTTTTTATTTTGTAGAGATTTCTGTAGAATAATTTCCCAAGAAATACAGTGGAAGCCTTACTGCTAGAATATTTCAATGTTAATTGAACAAATATTTAGAAAAGTATATTGTAGGGAACACTCCTGCTAACAAAAAATGGACACCATGACCTAAAAGCCATTGCTTCTGAATTAGATTCTGCTCTCAGAAGCTCTTACCACCCTCAAAATCTTGCAGAGCTTCTCTCTCTTTGCTGCACCTGGTCTGTGCAGTGGACTTGAGCTGGGTATGAGTCTATGACCTGAGGGTTATTCAAAACAGTGGGGTACCAATACAATGTGTTATATACAAGAAGGTCTCTGTGTGAGTTTATAAGAGTTCCAATGAGCATTTGATTTAAATGGCTTTATTTTCTGAGTGATAGTCCAACAATAGCAGCTGATGAGTGGGTGACATGCAATGTCAAAAAATAATCAAAGGTAACACAGAGATCAGTGAGCCTAGGCGATTAGAACTTGAAAGGATAAATGTTATTAGTATATTTATGATTTAAAGACAGATGGTGCAGAGTTGAGCAGAGGGAGATTGGAAAAGCATGGCTGGCAAGCAATGTCTCTATTTTGGTTAATAAGACATTCAAGATTGCACATGCTATTGGAGAGCTCAGTTTGATTACATAAGGAATGTATAAGATGGATAAAGTTAAGCTTTTGCACACACTGGACTCATTCCTCAGCTGTCTCCATGGAGGCCTGGAGACAGATGCCCTGCCCTCTTCCCTGGCCCAAGTCCTCTTCCCAATCCCTCCCTCACCCCACTCCAGTCCTTCTTCCCAATCTGCAGCAGAAATTGGAGCTAAAGAGTGATTGCACTTGCATTCCCTTTCCTAAGGGCAGGTTGATGGGATCACAGGACTTTCGCAAGATTTCCTGGCCATGCTTTCTTCCCTGCCCAAAATGTAAACTCATAGAGGTAACTCAGGGAGTAGTGGCAGGAAGGAGGGACTGCTGGTGGCTGCTCCAGGATCTTGTTTCGTTCCTTGGAGCACTTTGTTTGGCTTCTATCCAGTAATATAGCCTATGCTTTGCCCAGAGTTGTAGTCACTGCTTTTGTTCTAGGCTCACAACGATCATCTTTATAGTGCTCAATAGTAGAACAAACACTTAAAATATCTTTATATTTGTGTCTTTCAAAATGTATCCTTTTAAGCTCTTAATAGCATAGGAAAATAAGAAACAGTAGGAGAGCAATGCTTTCTGTGGTTCAGTAGGAATCCATTCTTTCAGATACTCATTGCTCAATAATGTTTCATTTTCTAAACCACCTCACACAGGGTTACGTTCCTGAGTCGGAGCAGCAGTTTATTTTCAGTTGTATCTCACTGCTACTGATGTCCTGCAAAGTCATTGCCATATTTACCTTTGTAGACTGCCAATCAACTCAATCATTTTAGTATTTCAAAGTCCAGTAGCCAAATCCCTGGGATCAGGTGTGTGAGTAGTATGATATAATGTTGGAACTGTATTTATATCCACAAATGTTTATATTGTATCAAGCTTATTTGGGTACAATAAAACAGTCTGTGCTCCAGAAACTTGACCACCGGTATGGGAGAAATATGACAGTAGAGTAAGAGTGGTAAAATGCCAGTGGAAATTAAGGTATATTATTATGTTTGGATATATGTTTATGGAAGGACATCAGCTGGTTAGAAGGCTGGCAGCAGATAAAGTCACAGAATAATGTGTTTGTATTACTTGACCACACCTATAATTAAGGATTATTAAAATCAAATAAGAATTAATACCTAAGTTGAAATTGTAAGAGAGTCTCAAACACAAGCAGTGGCAAAGCTGAAGTTAAACTAATCACAAACTGGTCTGAAGTTTGCTGGTTAAAATGTATTTTCATGCATATGATCAGGGACAGCAAATTATTCATGCACTTCCATGTATGAGGAAAGAAAAAACCAGCAATTCTTAAAAAGAGCTCTTGGAGGGGTTGTGTGAATTTTTGTTTCTGCAGAAAGAACTTCTACTAATTTTGTCAGTATTTCCTCCATTTGTTTTTCAAATTACATTTTACCAAACCTACAGCTGTAACTTAAAAGTAACTGGCATGTTCTACCTACCTATTCAATTTTTATTTTGTCAATGTTGTTGAAGTATTTGGAGCAGTCTCTTAAACATTGAGACACAGCGGCTTCTATAGTGATGTATTTAAGCCTGGTTCCTCCTCCAAACCACAAAGGACATGTCTCAGAGACAGGAATCTCACATCGTTCTCGATGCCCTTGGTTACCCTATGTGGTCCCAAATCCAGAAACATGAGGTCCCTTATAGATCCTCTTTCATATTTCCTAGCCCAATGTGTAGCAGATACCTGTGGGAGTCTAAAATGGTACTCCTCCTCCTATTGTTAAAACACTTGCTTGTTAGTGGTACCAAGTTTGGATGAAAATCTGATTCATTTACATAGATTTAGTTTAGTGGTATAACTTGAATATCTTCACATAACCAAGATCAGTTTTGGGCCACTATATTGACTGCAGCTTGTCAAGTTCTAACGAAATTATGCTGATAGATAAAACAAAATTATATTTGTTTTGCAGTTATTCAAAATTATTTTATAAACAGAAATAATATTTCATATTTGAGCAGGTTACTAGTAGAGTAGTACTGAGCTTTATGTTTTTATTGTTCTTGCACGTGTATAGAACTGGAATCTCAGGTGTCTACATATATTGATTGATATGGCTAAATGATCCTGCCTAGTGTGCAAGCATCTGCCTAGTGTGCAAGCATTCATATTCAGTAGCAACAAAATGAAAATGTATATTTGAAAATGTAACAAAATTCCTTTGCATAGAAAGTTTGATTGTTTTCAGCTGATTAGTTATGTTTTGACATTTAATTTATATTTTTAATAATTTTGTACTCAGGGAATGAACAAGTGATTATGAATTATAATATTCTCACTTGGTAGTGTAAGGAAAACCACAATTTCTCTTGGATTAGAGAACAGACTAAGACAAACATCTGTTGAAAACCTATGCCGTACCTGTTTCAGACAGTATGCACAGATACTCTGCTTATGTGCATATGACTTTATCAGACATAGGAATATAGAGAATTACGGAAAAAGATCAGTGAACTCCATTGAGTAAACTAATCAGTGAATTCTGAGATATTTATGGTGTTACTCAAGTAGTATTTGAGTATGCATAGACATTTTAAATTGTCTGTTTTAAAATGTATTATCATTCTGACCCTTCTGATCTGCATGCCTTATCATACATGAAATATAAAGTGTCTCAATTCTTTGCAATGACATCATTAGAAGTTATTCAAAACAGCAAAATGATAATGACAGCAATAGCTAATATCTCAATCATGGTGTAGTACCAATTATTCTGTTTTTTCCTCAAGCACAGCACTAAGAACAGCATGTGCACAGTTTAGATTAATAATGCTGTCTACTCAGACCTCTCAGATTTTCTGATACCCATCCAAACTTTAATCATGCTACACTGTTGCTACTAAATAAAAGAATATATTTCTGTGATTTGTTTTATGACTATCTGGTTAATGCAATGTACCAAGTGAGAGTGTTTGTTCCCATTCATGATATATATGAGTGCTGCAACACCTCCATATAGGCAAATAACATTACAGTAGTAATCTAGGGCCTATAAGAAATGCTAAGTGATCTACTAAGCAATTACACCATCATTCAAATATCTGTAGGCATTTTTCTTCATTTTCATCCGTCCACCTAAATTGTGAACAAATGAACAACTACTTAATCTGGTCACTGACAGATCTGAACGTGAAACTTGCATTTAAAACCTCAGAATACTCAGTAAAACTCTCCCAGCCAGAAAAATTAAACATTGAATTCTTGTTAGTGATGTGACTAGGATAGTGTGTTTGCTTCATGCGATTTTTTAAAAAATCATATGGAAATACATCTCCCCCCAAACTGACTCTGTATTCAGAATTATTCAGACAATGTATTAGAAATGGCAGCTTGTCTTGTCTGGGAAGATTCTGAACACCAAGAGCATTTCTACTATATGTACTCTGAAGTATGTGCGGTAGTTGTGCACAAACCAGGTGGAAATAAATTTTTGTTTTGTCTAACAGTTCCACGTTTTCTCGAAATTTGTCATTCATACCCTAGTTAGACTGAGCAGAATATGCTAGTTTATACACTGCACAAACAGAATATTTAGTCTAAATGCAATTCAAGGTTATAATGCATTAACATGCCTTTAATCTAAAGTTATTCGGCTGCTTCACAAAACCATGGACTAGGCGCACAAAGGAGGCAAAGATGCTCCTGTCCTAAGCGCTTACCCATCAACCAAAACCTTTCCTGTGCCTGGGGAACACTAAATTTCTCTAGGTGTTAGTTTTCAGCAGAGCATTCCGAGGGGTGCCTGCCCATCTATTGCTTGGCATGTACAGCACTGCTGAAATCTTGACAGAACTAGTGAACTCCGCCAGCCCAAGTTGCTGAGGGAGCGGCAAACAGAGGTACCTCTCCAGGAGACACACAGGCCAGTGATCCTGTGCTGCCCATGCCGCAGCTGGCCGTGTTTACCACCTGCAGCCCAGCAGCCATCTAGGCATTAACAGCTCTGCTGAGGCAAGATGTTTTAGTTTGGGCACAGGGCCATGCTGAAATGAACCTACAGCTTCCAGACCACAGCTGGCTTGTGTCTGTGAGCTTGGAGAGCTGGCAGAGGAACTCTCAGATGTCTTAGGTAAATGTGTGGGGTAGATTTATGTTTCTCCGGACCCTGTGGAGGAGAGAGGCATTCTGTTGGATAAGCATATAATGCTTATCCCCAAATAAAACACAGCAGGGGAGAAAAATGCAACTTCTTAGGTCAGTTCTGATCACTCTAAGGCCCAGTCGGAAATCCCTCAATGTCTTGTGATGATTCATGCTCCTCATAGCCAAGTTAAAGGGCAAAGTTGTGTGTCAACAGGGTCTCTCAGCTCTTTTGCTTGAACTTTTCAGTTTAGGGGTGGACTAATTGCACAGAGAAACCCCAAACTCGTTCAGTGATGCAACAGCTAGAATTGCTGGTGAGGTGTGTTAGGTGTTTCCAACAAAGTGGGACAGCTTCACTTAGAGATAATGAATAAGCCCCAGCCTGGAATACCTTGTAGCTTTTAATAACCTGCATGTTTCTTCATATGACATACCAGATTTGCAAACAGGAATTTGAAAGAAAAGGACAGAAAAACCCACCTGTAATTTTCTGTGTTAGTATACAGGACAGCCAGCTTTCTTTTCATTTTAATGAAATAAAATACTACATATGATTTTAGGAAAAATATTAAGAAGTTCAGCAATTATTTCCCTGCCACAGGTTTATATTGCCGAGTGGTAAACCTGTTTATTTCCATTATGCCAACTCTAGTCAATTACCCAGGGTTAAATCCTGCAATGGATGTTTTCAACTTATATCAGCTTAGCATTTTGCCCCAAGGCATTCATGCAAATTTTCAGTATTTTGAGAACGTTACGGGGCTTGACTAAAAGCTCAATGTGGTCTTTATTAAACAATTTAATAGCAAATACCTACAAGAATGTTTGCCTTAAAACACTTCCATACAAAGAGCTCTCTAGCAGTCAACATGACAGGCCCAGTTCTACAAAGTCTTTAAACTGGTAACCATGTCATTCCTATTGCCTGTCAGAACATAAGGACAGCACGATCAACTGCTTTGTGAAATTGTCCATGAATATAAAGTACTTGACACTTCTGACATGTTCAGACTCTTCTATGGAGCTTAATACCCTGCAGCACCACTTAAACTTTGAGAGCTGTCATTCTTTTAATCTTTTTCCCACCATCAGGAAACTGCCCTTCACATGGTAGCATGGCTAATTCACAAGTTTCAAATGCAGCTTTGAAACACGCGACAGACTGGACCTAAATAGAACAGTGAACATTGAATGTACTTGGAGGAAAAGAAATATTTCCTCTCGTTTTAGTGTTGAAAAAGAAAAAGAGATCCATAATTTCACATGAAAAATGCTCTTCAGTGCTATTTGATCACAGACCTAAGGTACTGTTGCAAAATGATGTAGAGGTATCTCAGACAAAAGGATTTATCTGTCCCTAGTTGCACACTTACACTGGAGGGAAGGGGAAATGTTATTAAAACAAAAATGGTATAGCTTCACATTATGCAGCTTGAATAAAAGGTCTTTTTCCACTGGCATGAATCCATTCAGTCCTTCTCTCCTATGACATGCATTTATAGCTTTTTAGACATGAGAGAGTCACCTATTTATGCTACGCAGACATGACTCTGCAAAACCACCATGCAGTGTTTATAAAATATATTGTGAATTAAGCATCTGTTAAAGAACAAAACCTGCAAGAAGAACTTGAAGAGTCCTGGTTAGAAGAAAGTGAGTTTTTCTTTTCTTTCATAGTATATGGTGGCTGTCTGCTCTTGAAGTATCAAGGACATCCAGCCAGCACATTCCAAAAAAAAATTTTTTTGAAAAACATATGAATTCCTGTAACTCCAAAATCTGCATTCTGAACTTCTTGTTGTAAGGCAAGAGCTGGAATGAAGTCTGCCTGGGAAGTTTAATTGATGGCAGAGGAAAACAGAAACTATCTGGCTCAAGCTCCCTATCTGCAGCCCTCAATAAGACAATTAGCATTAGGGGCAATCCAGCCACCCATAGAAACAGAGACTCTATGTTTCTTTACATAGACTTGAGCTGTGTCTTCTTGATGTGGGGTATGAGTAGACAGACACTATGTTTCAGTGCTACAACTTGTAACTGAATTTATAAAAGGCTGAGGATGTAGTTCAGGGAAAATGGATGCACATACAGGTGAAATTGGCACAATAGTCCCAGGTAGAACAGTCAGACTGTGAAACTATAAATGAAAACTTCAGCTGGATGATCAGATTTAGAGAAAATGAAATTAATAAAGGGATATTTAGCGGTGGAAAAAATTCCAAAATATGTACAATACTGTAGGAAAATTATTCTTTTACAATTTACTCAAAAAAGTATAGATGAAGCTATATGTATTTTTGGACAATTTTTTAATGAGCATACAGTTTGCCTGCACAATTGCTGTTCAGGAAGAATAGGATTACTAAACTCTGGGAGAACAGGAGCACCATGCTTCATACCAAGAAAAAATTTTGTCAAAGGGTCAAGTATAGCTTGGCTGCAAAATTCATACATAGAGGAAATGTGTAATTGAATTTCCTGGGGATAGAAGAGTAGAGCTGGTTTGATTCAGTCATAATCCACCTTTGAATCTCTGTTTCCTCAGGCAAACAAACTGGAGAGGAAATGTAGGTGTCCATAGGGACAGGGGAAATTTGAGATGATCTGCATAGCCATAAATGAAATAAACCAGCCCTTGGTGGGTTCAGTAATCATTTAAACAAGGTGCTTACCAGACTTGTTTTATTCAAAATTTTCGTTTCAACTGCTTCCATGTTACAGAAGCAACAAAAGGACTTGTTAACTATGTCATTTTCCCATATTTTAGAGTTTAATAAGGTAATGATAAGCACTGTTTTTCAAGGTGTGAAATTTATTGATGGTTTCAGGATAGCTGAAGTTGGAAGGAACCTTTGGGTCATATAGTCAAACTCATGGTTCTTCACTAACTGGTTATGGAAACAGCAGGCAGGCAGGAAGAAATGGTCTAAGTTAAGGAAATGCAATAGGAATATTAGTTATTAGAATAAGTTCGGGAATAGAATATGAACTAATTATTAAAGTATCAATTTGTAAACATCACTATTTCTTACGAGGGATAAGTAAATGGGAAGCAGAGTTTAAAGGGTAGAAAAGCACAGCTGTCTGCCCCCCACACGGTCTGCGCAATGAGAGGAAAATCCATCTCTTAATAGCAGGAAGAAGAAATAGGCAACTGCCAGAGCTTTTTGTGTCATGAGAGAAACAAGAAGGGAGGAGAGGTTAAATGGCCAGCCTCACTTTTAGCCAGGATGATGAGGTTCTTCAAATAGCCATGAACTGATAAACATAGTCCAGAATTGTGTTTTCTTGTCTTGTGTTTTCCTTTTGTAATTGTTTCCATTACAGGAAATACATTACAGTCCAAACTGCAGCAGAGCTAAACTCTTCTATCCTATATATTGATTAATATTAAAATCATCTCAGTAACCTGACAACATGCAGCACCATTCCTACAGCAGCAGAGCAAACATAATTAGGGTGCACTGATTACTGCTGAATGACGGGCAACTCAGATCTAGGAGACCAAACAACCCACAGACCCCTTCACCACTAAGCTGTTAAAATTTGCCTTTGACATCTTCAGCTGATTGTGCCAGTGTTCTGGAGGAAAAGCTCTCCCTCAGTCAAAGGGACTGTTCAGTTAAAGGAAAACAAAGTGATTTTCTCAGGGTGAGGGCAGGAGGAGTGTCTCTTTCCAAACTTTTTATGCATCATTCAGTACTTGTGTGACCATTACCCTTCAGGAAGAGGAGGGTGTTTTTAAACTTGGGTATCTGACACTGTTTAGCCAATTGTTTAGAGTTTTTCTATATTTTAAGCATATTACCCATATGCCTGCCTTCTGTTGACTGTCAGTGCATACATTTTCCTATGTTTATTTCTATGGCATTGGTTTAGATAATTAGGCTCATCAGATCTACTTGGCAAGTATTTTGGTTTCACAGTAATATATAACTTGGTCCCTAAAACTGTTAATTCAATTGAAATTACATTGTCAATTGGATTTTTTTTTTATTTGTTAAAAGCTTTAAAGCTTTTGAATTTCATGTCTTAATGTGTTTTCTAAATACATTCAATTTTTCACTATTAAAAACATGTGTAATTCACAAATATAAGATTTCTCCTCTCTAACCTGGTTTTGCATTCAAGTCACATCTCATTTTTATATAGGCTATATATTTCTCCAATTTTAGAGTCACTGATTGTTGAAAAATAGAGCTACCTTTGATCCATTGAGTTGCATTCAGCATTTTCCAGAGCTCAGATCTTACTCAGTTGTTCACTCCTTCCTCTTGGTAGTACAAGATCAAGTAATCTCCCAAGGTGAGCTGCTTAACATACATGCCTGAAACGTATTGTGGTCAACCGCCTCCGTGCGACCTTTTCTGAGAGTTTAAAACTACTCTTCTTAACAAGTAATTTTTCTCGTCCACATACAAAGCCAAGGAGACTAAATCTTGGAAGGTTTTGCTTCCTTACATAGGTAGTGGTTGGCACGTGCCAGCAGGGAGGAAGAGCTGAAATGGATCACAGAAATGAATACATGAAAAATTACTGCAGGATTTTTCCTTTTATTTCTTTTACGTTTATGTAATTGTTAGCAAAACAGTTTGATTTTTCAAGGCAGAGGATACAGGAATTTTGTTTTAAAAAGGTGCTTGATATGAGGGAAGGTGACATTGAGACTGCAAATGACATCTAAGGAAATTTTGTCATAAAGTTTTGTAATTGTATAAGGTTTTAGTGGGAATACCCCTCCTAACCCCTATTTGCCAACTATTGAGAAGAATTTACATAAACCAGAAATGTAGCTAGTAGAAGAATAACAGGTTTTAATTTTATATCAACTGCTGAAATACAGTTTTCACTTGAAAGAAATGAGTTCTAGAGGGTCTTAAATTAAAAAATGGTGAATAATTACATTTTGTCATCATCAGAAAATAAGTTCTGTCATAACTGATCTTACAAGGAAATAAAGGCAAAATTCTGGAAGATCCAGTAGGAAACGTGCTAAAACCAAAAGTTAATAGTCTTTTTCCAATCATGAGGAATTATTTAGATTTCTGAGATAAAAAAGATTTTCAACCTGCAATTTTCCATTTGACCATATATCTAATTTTTTAGCTCATTTCCATTTAGTAATTTAAAGAACAGATAAAATAATTGATAAAATAATTTGAACAACAGTTGTAGTCTTAAAGGTGTTCATTCTTCTAACCTGTGTGCTAGGTGGAGTATGCTGTGCTCCCATTTCTTTGAAGAACTTTTAAGGAGTGATGTTGACAAAATCACCAAGGTCAGCTCAATTTGGTGAAGAAAATAACAAAAATTAACCTGGATGATTTTACCTCTTGGCAAAGAGATTACAAAGAGCTCACAGAATGCCTTCCAGCAGTACCTAGTATGTAGCAGAAGAGGGTTGGGAGGAGATGGGGGAAGAGGAGTAACAAGCATCTGGAGAATGTGCATTATCCAAGCAACACAACTGGACCTCAGAGAGGGTACGAGTCTTACAGTGTGCTGGCTGGATCTGTGTGTGGTACATCCAGCAACAGCTGCTAAAGGTGCAACTACTGCCAGATGACACCACGGTCTAAGGAAATTGAATGTATGGGGTAGGGGAATTACTGCAGGAGGGAAGCAAAACTGAGCAGCAGGAGAGTAGCTGTCTCTATACCCTGTTCCAGGAATAAATATTGTTGTTAATGAGCTCATTCCTATGTCACTCTTCCAGGGAATTAAGTGCTAATCCACCAACAATTGACCCTTCAACTGCACAATATTTTTGTAGAATTGTATTTTGAGAATTCTGATAGATTCTTAGAGGGAGACAGCACTAAGCCATGGCTGAGTGCCACTCGCTGCCCCTCCATGCTGCCTGCTTCTGCTTGCTGACCAGAGATATTTTTGTTAGCTTGATTGTATAATGGATAGACCAGACAGAAAAAGAAAGCCTAAATGGACCACCTCAAACCCTGATGGCCAGTGGCTGATTTATATAGGAGCATGTAGATGAGGAGTGAGTTTGCTTCCACAGTTTTTCAGATGTTATAGGGCCTGCAGTTAGGTTCTGAAGAACATTCCATGACCTTTTGCTTTTTTAAAATAAAATCATATTGTTCCTAATTTAGTTTGTGAAACAAGGACTGTACCTTGAATCATTCAAGCACAAAATCCAGTGACTGATGGAACACGATGTATTTGTCCACAAGAGACTGCCATGTGCAGTTTATGGCCTGACTGAAAAAGAAGCTGTGTGTCACATGGGGTACCATGATGTTTGCTTGGCAGGCCTGTTTTCAGACCATTCCCCTCATAACTTAGCTGAACTAAATTGAATTTCCAATCACAATTGGTCTCTTCAAAAGAGAGCTAGAACCTAACCACTACGGGAAAGTGGGAGAAATAAAAAGCCTGTCTCTTCACACCCATCACTACAGACCCGTAAGTACTGATTCTCCACACAAAGTACTTGCTGAAATGAGAAATCATTAATAAACAGCTATGGAGGTTACCAGCTTATTTGTATATGTCTGTTCTGAGTCTTTTGAGATATTTATATGAATAAGCCATAAAAACAGTATCAAATTTGTGTATGCATTCTAACACCTATAGACCTTGGAAGAGAGTCAGTTTTACTGGGAATTTTTTGGTAAATCCCGGAGATGTTTTAGCACTTCCCCATAAAAGTGTAAGTATTCGGCAGTTGCTGGCCTCCAGCACAGAACCATCATAAATAATTGAAAGACAGAATCAGTAAAGCTCATAAAGATGGAAATAGCAAGGATAAATGGATTTGGGTTTTGTGTTAAAATTTACAGTAATCAAAACTTTTGACCTGCTGTAGTGAACAGCGAGGATGAGGGCAACAAGACAGTGACTAAAGGGGAATAGGTTAGAATTAATAAAAAGCAGATCTTTATCCTCAGTTCTTAAACTGCAAATGCTCTTGCCAAGAACACTGTAAATTAAGCAGAACGTACAAATGAAGAAACAGCTTCTTCAGCAGAGATTACTGTCACTGTGTGGCTTTAGCTGTTTTCTCTTCTTTAAATTTCATGTTTTAATTTATTCCAAAAACATTATGGTTGTTTTATGGGGTATTTTTCTATTTACTGTTTGACATTTAATCCTTATACACCAGGAGTCAAAGATATTATAATACCTTTAATCGAATATCTGGATTTGATTAATATTACAAATATGGATGATGATTTGTCATGGACTAGGAACAAGAGAGCAAGATCCTGCACTAGAAGCTCTAGAAGTCCTGTGGACAGAAGATGACTGAAAAACCACTAGGATGGAAAGGGTATCTCTGGGTGGTGGGGGGGGACATGCCACCACTGATAGAATGCAAGTTACAGTTGCATTTGGAAATTATTTATCTTTGAGGATCTTACAGAAGAAACCATAGTAGCCCCATAGCATAGCCAGATATTTCTAACCCTAATTTTGTATTCTCAGTTTTATCTTGCTCTCACAGTATGTTTGAATAAACCGAGTAGAATTTTGCTTTTTTTGAGCTAGTGATCTCTCTCAGGATAGAACAATTCCTTTGCTGTTTCTCTCAGTCTCTCAACAATAACGTTCTTGATTTTTTTTGTTCCATGTGTCTTGCAAACAGAAATGCTAAGCTAACATTAGCAGAGATACAAAAATGCACTGGTGTAACTTCAAGGCTCGAACTGATGGAAAGGCTTAAGTTTCTTAAGTCAGTTGGTGTTGCGTTAGTGAAGATCCCTGATGCTATCATGATAAGAGACATGATAAGAGATGTTCTTAAATAGAATAGGAATCCAAATCAATCTGGCTTGATTGTATCAAGATACTTAACCAAGTAAGTACTGACATAAAGTAGACCAGCACCAGATAACATACATTCTCTTGGAGTATCCCTGTATAATTTCCAGTATTCTGAAGCCAAAATATTAGCAAAAAGATGAGTTTCAAGAGTTAACTGAAGGACAGCATCAGAGACTGGGGATTCTGAAACTGAACAGCTCATGATTGCCTTCTACATTTTCTGCTTGGTCAACTTTGCATAGAGTTAATAGGAGCAGTTTAGTACTCTGGAGTTCTTTTTAGTGTGAATTTGCCACGTAAGCATACTTGCAGACTGTACCCAAACAGTTGCATATTGAAACTACAGTCCTTTCTCCTTGATTTGCACCAGTAAGTAGTGGAGATATATCTACTTTCCAGTGTCACTAGTTCCTACTGCACTACTTTATCCTCCTGTCCTGTTTGCCAGTCTTTACTACATATTCACAAAATCGCTTTCTCTCTCTTTTATCACTTCTTTCAAACACATCTATGTGGTCGTCTTCAGCTTCTTGAAACAGAAGTTCCTAAGTCAGTTTGTCTTAAGGCATGTTTGCCTGTGCTCTTTACAGACCACTGAAACATGGTAAATTCCAGAGCAAACCCAAGACGCACCTCAGTGTGCAAATCGATTGCACAAGTCCAACCCTTCCTCCACATCAATCTCATTACAAAAGCGGTGTACACCAACCTAGCTTTAGTCAAACCTCAGCTCAACAGTGGTAGAGATGCCTTCAGCATACGGTGGTCGTTCTTCCTGGATTTCCATATATCCAGCACATCCTCCAAAGCAAATGATTAGTGGTTTTAGCAAATGGTTATTGAAATCGGTGGGACTGTCAAGCCTGCTTCAGAGCTGAGAATGTTATCTGATACAGACTGTACTTAACAACCCGACTTAGCACCTCTAGTAAATTTGAGGATTATTACATTTCCGCCTGTCAGGTGAGCCACACTAAACCAGTGTCCATGCTTCACTGAAACAAGTAGGTAAAATTTGTCAACTTCAGTGCAAAATGACTCAATAAAACTTCCAAGCTAATGACTTTATCTCTTCTTTTCCCATGGGCTAAATATGTATGCATTATTTAGTGTGGCTTGGATAATGTATAGAAACACGATTATGCATCTTGGTCTTGAAGCTGCTGTTGTCAATTTAAATATCTAGCGAAAATGCAAAAGCTGAAACTTTGGGGTATTTTTTTTCTGTTTGTTTGTTTGCAAAACAAGTTTTCCTGTGCTGCTTTATAACATAATTCAGGTCGATGAACTATTCATTGCTAGACTATGTTTACCTAATATCATATTTTTTAGCCAGCCAACGCAACACATGTTCATATATACTAATACTCAGGAGTATATCTCATAATACACTTCCCTCAGGTATAACTTTTTCAAACAAAAAGACGAGTCTTTTGAGCATATTGTTAAAATATGATCATTCTCTCACAGGAATGCTTTGAAGTCAAGTGTTTATGCTTAGTTAGATTTACAAATGTCTAACACAAATACATCAGTTCACAAGATGTATGTTATGCTTCAACAAAATGATTAGTTATGAAATTGTGCATTAATAAAAACAGTTCGTTCCCTTTGTAGCTCAACTCCCTTTGCCCTCACTCTATATACAATAATGTCAAATAGCTCTCTGCAGTACTTTTCAATGACTGTAACTATACTATAATCATAATATGTGAATTTATATTATGCATGAAAGGTCATGGCCTATGAGGAAGTCAGTTTCTTTTCCTGCATGTACTCCTTAAGATTCAGCACTTACGGAAGTGAGGCAAAAAGAAAAAAAACAGGCACTGCAAGGAGTGTGATCTAAACCCCTGATCCTGTAAAAAAAGCACATATCTAACAGTACATTTGATGAATAATGGAAAACATACGTAAAAGATTCCCATAGATCAAGGAAAATGTGAATTCCAGTACCAAATAGAGGCCTGGATCTTGTAACCCAAATGAAAAAACCCCTATATCATATCTCTATGAGATTGCCTCTGCCAGACAGCAGAATTTACCTCCTTCATTACTAGTGTAAGAGATGGAAAGATTTACATTTGCATCTCTTCTTCAAAATACACTGACATCACAACACCATGGAACTTGTAAAGAAACAGCAGATCCAGACAGGACAGAAATTTAAATATTTTGACTTTAAGAGAAGTATCATTCCTCTTGATTTGAGTTGTCAACTAAAAATTTTGTACCATAGATATTTCCAATTTGGAAAAGGAAGTGATCATTGAATGAATACACTGGGTTTTGACAGTGCAGTTTATTTACTAGCAATAAATTTACAACTATTCTTTACTTCCCCAGTCACTGAATGAATAAAAAAGGAGACAGAATCCCTATTCACAGCCACAAGAATTCTGTTCAGAGAGTTTATCAGGCTCAGGTCCCCAGGGGTTGTTCTTATTGCCTGCTACTTCTTAACAATAGGGTTTTACTTTTTGTTACTCACAAGCCTTTGCAAAATGGCCACTGGAAACCCTGGATCAAAATGGCCTTTACATTTACCTTTACTTCAGCAGCAACACGAGCCTGTGTTTGGAACAGAGCCTAGTACTATATTTAAAATTATTTGAAGTCTTTTTTTATAACAATTTTTAATTACAGGGCAGCAGTTACACTCTAATGTATAATGACCAGTACCCCTTATCCTACTTAAAATAACTTCCTCCCCACATATATTTTAAAGAGTTACAAGTTTACAGATCTTCTTGAATTAAATGCATGACTTCATGTCATCCAGTACTGTTGTAGATGTTCTGTCCCTGGAAACATTCAAGGTCAGGTTGGGTGGGGCTCTGAGCAACCTGATCTAGTTGAAGTCTCTGCTCATTGCAGGAGGGTTGGAATAGATGACCTTTAAAAGTCCCTTCCAACTCAAACTATTATATTTTTTACGATTTTATGATTCCTCATACGCCAAGAGGAAACTTTGCCAAAGGACATCCAGAGATGAGATTCTTCTAAACAATAACCTGAGACCCGAGAACAACTGTGCTCCTGGCAAAAGATATCCGGGTCAAAGCACTTGTGAAGGCTGAAGTGCCAGGAGAGTTGCAAATTTTTGAAATATTATGCAAGTCTCCATTGAACAGTGTGGGTGATCAAACCCATATGTTCCTGGGTATTGACAGAAGAACCATATACATATCCTGTAAGAAATAGCTCATATGGAGGTCCTGAGCCCAAAGTAGGGCTTGAAACCTTGTCTACCACATCTTGGAGAAGAATGGGAGAGAACACTCATTAGCCTTACCTGATGATGATTTTGTGTTTAACAGAGAAGATCAGGTTGTTTTCTTTGGGCAGCTCTCCAGCATAGGATCTGGCCTATGGACCTGCCTTAGCTGGAAACCAGCTAGGGTGCAGGAGCCAGCCGTGGAGGTAGTGAAGAGATTATTGCTGGCCTCCACCTGTGGAGGAGCTCAGGAGTAAGCACTGGTATTTTGTGGAAGAAAAAAATACACTGACTCAAGTAGCTTGGCTAATCCACCTCCATTTTCTCTGGACACATCAGCATATTATTGTGGCTTGCAGTCACTCTCAGGGGCTGAGCCTTTTTTGCCTGAATACTGTTCCCATAAGAAACCAAGGTTTCTTTCAAAGTTTTATCTAAGGGTGATGTGCCTATCTCCCACATCTATAGCAGCAGAGATTTGAACTGCGACACCTTCCCCTTTACCCCTCATCTTCTGGAGGTGTGTGGTCCTCATTTCACTCTTGTGGATCAGACCTTCCTATCAGTTCAGCTGGTCTGTCATTTCCTTCCCATTTTTCAGGTCTGCAAGTCACCCAGTTCTGATATCTTCCTCAACTCAGTGGCCTAAAAAGGCTTTCATTACTCAGCCTGCTTCCAGCCTTACTGCAAATTCATTTTTAACTTTTCATGTTCTCCTCCCTGCTCTTGTTCCCCGCATCAACATCTCTTTCAATGGTCTGTGAAGCTTATAAACCTCACCAAACATCCCCTACATGGCAGAAAGCAGGGCTGGGAGGTTGTTAGCCTCATACCATTGACACATACGTGCTTTTCTAAAGTCCTTGCAAACATCAACTATAAAAGGAAATATGTTTAAAAGCTGAAATGAGCACAGAACAAAACTCAAACAATCTCCTAAAACTCCCAGGCAGAAAATACATTAATGCTTTTGCACAGTTGAATCACTTTTCCCTTTTGAGCCCATATCTCAGCCTAACACTTCTTCTACAGCAGCATCAATTAAGCAGTAGAAGAATTTGCAGCACCACGTCCCAAGGTTCAGCAGAAGCTGGGGAAGACAGGAGTTGGAGAAATCACTTTTATGGAGACCAAAGGGCATTTATTTTTTTATTTGCTGGCAGCACAGCTCCGGAGCATTAAGGAAGCACCTGTTTTTCATGTGTGCTTCAGTGCCTCTTAGGGAAAACCCATCTCACTCTAGTACCGAAATGGAATATATGATTTGGTGAAGAGGCTGGTGGGCATACAGTGGTAAAGACAGAGTCTGCAAAATATCAGTGGGGTTTTGGGTGAGACCTAGGTGAAGAAGAAGATTTCAAATTCCTAACAGTAGCAGACTGGGTTTTGTGTGATGGAAGAGCCCTGGTAGGCTTCACTGAGGACAGGGTTTCAGAGGAACTGTGTGGGGTGGGTACCTCCTCTTCCCTACCAGTTCTTCTGCCCCTGTAGAGCACAGGACTTTGATCAATTTCTTGCCCAAGCCCCCTACAGGCCTTCCCATCTCCTCTAACTGTATTCTTCCTCTTTCTCTCCTGCCCTGGACTTTTACTCACCTTCTTCAGATGGCCTTACACACTCTCCCAAGTTGCAGCTACTGAGCTAGAGAGGTAAAAGACTTGGGCTGGGCCTACCCTTGCTGGGAAAGAGGTAGAACCAGGCTCATATTAGCTGACTAGTAGGATTCTACTCTTCCTTCCTCTACATGCTGCATCAGTAGGAGCTAAGACTGCAGAACCATCCCAGGTGTCACCCTCTTGGTACCACCAGGATAAGTAAATGCCCTGCTGCCAGGCAGTTGCCTACTTCACCCATGCCTGCAGTTGGTCCTGTTAGGACCAGTCCTCAGGAACTTTGCAATGCACTGCCATACTATGACTATGAATTCACAGTATTAAAAGAAGGTAAACTTTGTTCATATGTTTTTTATGAGACAAAGGTTTAATTTTAGTTAATACTGGTGCTTTTATACAATATCAACAGTGCACTGCATTTTATCTTTTAAAAATACAAATTATTTTGTAAACTATCAAGATAGAAATATATACATTTAAAGCTAAGGAAGAGTTTTCTTCCAATTATATAAAAATACATGCCCTCTAGATATTTTGAATCTCTGGGTCATAGAGTTTTCATTTCAAGCAATAACTTCTCTGGCACTTGCACTAATGTTTTAACCAAAACCATTAAAGTCAGGAAATAAATAAATGAAGGAAGGAAGCAATCATATTTTTACAGGCAAATATGCATAGATGCCAACTCCACAAAAATTAACTAGCAGAATTTGGGTCTCCATGACTGGAAATGTGCCAGATAGTTTGGCAGATAATGTGTAGAAGCAACACATCCTGCTGAGGAAGAGGTAAGTGATATTCATTGGCTAAGGAATAGAAAATTCAGCTTGTAGCTAGTGTAAAAGCTTACAAGAAAACATTCTTATGATAATTTCAGTTTTCAAAGCAAATGCATTTCAAAAGCTCACATTCGCATGCATACATGGATAAATAATGAATAGCTATTCAATCATAGCTGCAAATTCCTTTTCCTTTTTATCTTTAGATAAGTAAATATGGCAGTTTTAAAACTGTATTTCAGGTAAACTTTGAATATTCTTCCATTTGAAAGTTTATCAAAAGTAACACATAACGTGACTGACAATGCAAATTAGATAATACATGTGTTGAATTCAACTGTATTTTTTCTTTCTAATAAGGAAATGCTTATATTTATGTGGTATAACATTATTGATGATCTTGATTTGTCAAAGGATCCAAAACATATTACAACTACAATAATTACTAGAAAGCAGTATAATATTTATTTTTAGTAATAAATAACCATTGGTAATGTATTGTATTGGAAAATCCATGCAGGTGCTCTGCTCTACTCTTACTCTACTCTTTGTCATCTCATTTTATTTACCTCCTTAGCTGTCATCCATCATTCTTCCAGAAAAAGTTTTTCTTTGCTGTAATGAACCTAATTCATTTAAATGCCCCTTTATTGTTTTGATATAGTAGTTTCTCTTCTAAAACACAAAAGTAACATTGACTTCTTAACTCTGGTTAAAATTCAAAATACTTTCCAGATTTTTCAGAATATTGTCTAGAATTTTTAAATGTAATTGAATATCATGGAACTTAGTAATGGCCTCCCAAGGGACTCACATGAAGCTGAAAACAGGTGAGGTCTGTACCTTTCCCTTCTTAATGACAGATGCA
Source organism: Ibycter americanus (assembly GCA_035590275.1). Taxonomy (NCBI): domain Eukaryota; kingdom Metazoa; phylum Chordata; class Aves; order Falconiformes; family Falconidae; genus Ibycter; species Ibycter americanus. The sequence continues at coordinate 47,674,358 of JAVJGI010000040.1, forward strand.
ATGTGTGTATCTTTCAGTCATCAGGAACCCCTCCCAATTACTCTGACCTTTCAAAAATGATAGAGACTAAATGACAGCAACATCAGCCAGCTCCTCTAACACCCTTGGCTGCATGCTCATCTGGGTCCACAGACTTGTGTATGCCCAGGTGGGTTAAATGATTTCTTTCTTCCTGTAGATACCGCTTCAGTCCCACAGATTCTGCTGTGAGTCTCAAGTACATGGGACACCTAGGCACGTGCCTTAGTAGACAAATTTGAGGTAAAGAAAGCACTGAGTACTTCAGCCTTTTCCCAGTCCCCTTTCAGTAGGTCCCCTGCCCTACTAAGCAACGGACCTACACGTTCTTTAGCCTTCTTTTTGCTAACAGTGTAATTTTAGAAACCATTCTTGTTGCCTTTCATCTCTCTTGTTAGTTTTAACTCCGGTTGAGTTTTGGCTTTCCTAACTCCATTGCTATACATACAGGCAATGTCCTTGTATTCCTGCCATGAAACCTGTCTCTGCTTCCTCCTTCTGTGTACTTCCTTCTGGTGTTTGAGATCAATGAAGAGGAACATGTTCATCCATGCTTGCCTTCTCCCATGCTTACATGACTTACATTGGAATGGACTGTTCCTGTGCTCTGAGGAATCTGTCCTTGAAGATTAGCCATCTCTCCTGACTAATGCCCTTTGCCCTCTAGGACAGTTTCTTCCTACCAAGTCCCTGAAGTGGCAAAAATCTGCTCTTTTGAAGTCTGGGCTTGTAATTCAGCTGCTCGTCTTGCTTATTGCTCTCTGCATACTGTGGCCTTGCAGTCATTGTAGCCAGGGCTGCCTCATCCAACAGTTCTTCCCAGGTTTTGTAGGGCAGGTACATCAGAGCATCTCCCCAAGTCGGCTCCTTCATCACTTCCATCAAGAAATTGCCTTTGATGTGTTCCAGAAATCTGTATTGCCCTTCCAGCAGAATATGTGGTTAAAATCACTCATGAGCGCCAGGGCATGTGACTGAGGCCTTCTCCAGCTGCTGAAAGAAGGCTTCATCTGCCTGGTCTTCTTGACCACATCTGCAGTAGACACCTACTACAATTTTACCTGCACTGGTCTGTCCTCTGATCCTTGCCCACAGGATCTCAACTACTCTGTCACTTGCCACAAGGGAAATCTCTATGCATTGAAGCCATACGTCTACAAAGTGTGCAACTCTTCCTCCATGCCTACTCACCTTATCTTTCTGAAAAAGTACACATTCCTTTGTTGCAGTGCTCCAGTCATATGGAGACACCACCATATCTCCATAATCCCAATGAGGTCATACTTCTGTAGTTGTCCACAGACTCATGATTCCTCCTGGTCATTCCCCATGCTATATGCATTGATGTACAGGTATTTGAAAAGACCCCCAAAGTCATTCTGCTTCTACATTGGCTTTGCATGGCTCAGGCTTTTATCTTTGCAGACTTTCTGCAAAGGCACTGTCAATCTCTTCACTTTCCCTGCACAGCCTGCTCACCTTTTGCTGCAGCTCCTCCAGCCGGTGACACACAATGCACTTCCCCAGCTCTGGGGAGATGACCCAGGTCCTCTCTTCAGCCCCAGGGCCAGGCAGCAACATCCTAGTAGGACTCAGCTGTGCTAATTGATGTGAGAGGGACTACATCTCTCTCTGCTGTTCCCCATAAGCCTGAACATCCCATCAGGGGGTCAGCATCTGGACCTGAAGCTGACAGAAACTTCCACAAGGAACCACAGCAGGTATCTATAGATATTTTATTATTACTTGACAAAAACTGTTACTGATCACCCTAATCCATTAAGAAGTTAATTATTTTTTTTTTTTTAGATTCAGTACGGAAGTCTGCCTTTTAAACATAACAGTTTAATTAATATCTAGGGGAGATATAAACCTTGATCCACACATCTGTTGTTATACTCTCTTGAACTCAGCCTGAAATTTGTTACAAAACCTCATATGAATGTCATTATTAATTAGAACCAGAGCAAATTAAAAAACCTTTTATGATTACACTAAAAGGTAACATTATAATCATTATGCTTCAACAAGAGCATGGCAGGATAAATGTTTAGTGCTGGTCAGTGCAATGCATGGACTGGCACTGCCTTTTTTATCAAGTAAAAAGGTAAAATTTATTAACAATTCTCTTCCTTCCCTTTTGGCAAACTTAAACCATCCTAATAAATCAATGCTGGGAAGTTAACCTCTGAGTCTGAGGGGAAAAGGATGGGTTGTCATGAGGTAGTAACATCACTAATAAATGAGTGAACTGTAAAAAGCTTAGTGAGACCTAATCTTATCCTCTTTCAGTTTTCTACTATTTTCAGAGTTGTCATAGACAATAACTTTGAGATACAAGCTACACTGTATTCTTTTAATTCTTATATATATTTTCTTGCTAAAGTTCCTGATTTTGAAAAAAAAATTGCAAAATGGTTTGCCCATGCAAATCATCATTCAGGATTGAAGTTTTCATTGTGATGTGGTATCTCATATTTGAACCATATCAAATAAGAATTAAGGTCTTCATAATTTCTGCTCACTTATTTGGTATTCCTTCCTAGAAGTGAATACTCAGTAAAGTGGTGTACTGCACCAGGAGGACACTTGTGCTTTTAGTAGTGTTCTGTGTTTTCAAGCAGATAGCCAAGGTTACAGCCATATGGGGGACAGCCTAGGTATGTCAGAACTCATGTCTTTTCCATTCATACTTCCTTACAATAGAATGCCTTGCAAAGCTGATGTGAACAGGGTTTTGTAAGAGTTTTTAAAAATGGCTTTTCTTCGTATTAACACACAAACAAAGAGAATTGCTGGTAAACAGGATTGCTTGCTGTTCGTTCTTTCCATATTTAAAAAGATTCCCTCCTCAGACTGGACAGTAGAACAGATGTGATATGACACATAACCAGCTAGAGACCATGAAGCTGAGAAGTGTAAGCTGAAAAGTGAGGTGATCTGCAAACAACGACAAATCATTAAGAGTCATTAGAAATTGTGCACATTCACAAAACACATAATTAATTTGCAAGAAACTAAACTATATTCATGAATCATTGCATTCAAAAGAAACAAACTAAAAATCTCACACATCTTCATGTGTAACTGCTTCCGTGGAATAGAAAATTGAATAAAGCATATAGTAGGCTTCACATTCGTTCTTTAGTTTCTCTATTCAATTTCAGCATGCTAGGTAGAATAGTGTGTGACTACTGTTTTCTTTGGATGCTTAGGAACAGTAGGTCAAATTAACCTTGTGAACTATTCCAAAAGTTTATAGCACCGAAGTAGAGAAAGCCAGCACTGAAAGACCAAACCTTACATCCTCTTTTCAGAACACATTTGGCTAACACCTCAGCTAGTCAAACAACTCTGAACTCCTACAGTTTAGTGTGCCTTTTGAACAAGGTTCTGAATGACCTTCTCTTCCACCATTAACCAGAGAGAAGCCTAACGAAAAAAGTCTATTAAATCACAGCTTGTCCTTGTGAATACCTCCCTAAATGATTTACAACAAGGATCAGGCTTCCAAGGCATAAAGGCTGGATCTGTTAGGGAAATTTATGCTTGCAGCTTTAAAGGAACCATAAGAAAAAGATGACCTTTGTAATGTTCACAGACAACCTATGCAAGAATTCAAGTCACAGAGGTTTGTCTTTTTGGAAAACATGGCAGAATACTTCCAGTAGGCACCTCTCACAGTCTGCTGGGTAGTATAGTGATTCTCCTGCTTGACAGCTTGTGCATGGCACAGATGTGAGTTGTTGGGGATGGGTGGTGGCTGAAGCTTGTACTGTAACACCTGCTTCCCACAACTTGAATATCTTACCTGCCTGGGTATAATACCTAGGCTAGGATGAGAATCTCATGCTCAGGCAGTTCTGTTCTGTATGTGAGCTCTTTCAATGGTATTAAACACCAACCCAACACTGTCGCTTGCAGGCACGCAAATGATACAAATACAGTTATTTTGCTTCTTATTTCTGCTTTCCCCACCCTCAACAATTCCTAAAGTTTTCATTTGGAGAAGGGAATCTATACACAGTCGTAGTCATAAATAAAAATAAAAATAAAATAATATATATATCTTAGTCTCAATTAATACAATGCATGACTAAGCAGGATTATGTTTGATATGCAGGTTTTTCTTGGAAATCCTTGTGTTGATTAATATGTGCCATCATTGGGTGATGCACGACTTATTTTTGGTCTCCAAAATTAATGTCTGTCAAATTCTCAGATAACTGCTATATTTCTGTCATAAAATAAAAAGGGTATTCAATGCCCTATATTAAGTTTGAAAACTTTTTGAGAGTCCTTATTGGTCAATTTAATTATATGATCTGTATGTGTACTCTCATTAGTGCTTTGTTTCCTTAGAAATGCTTTGTGTTGGGATGAAACTTGCTCTTGGCTTGCAATCATTTCCTCATCACTTCAATAAAGTGTTCTTGGGGAAAATCCACAGACTTAATTAACAAACTCTCACATCACAAAAGACGAAGCCAAATCCTAACAAGGGATGGTGCTGGTGTTCACTAGTAAATCCTTTGTATCTACTTGTTTGTATATCTTTCATCAGTTGTTTGGGTTTTTTTTAATTGTTGTTACACCAATTTACTACAAGCAATACTGGAAAATAGATAGAAAACTAGACAAATCTTGAAAACTAGATAAACCTATCTGCAGAAAATCATTTGCAGGGAGGTTTTTAGTATGAAATTATAGTACTCTATCCTCTTTTTGTTAAGAGATGAGCAAGGAAGGTCATATGTGGAGATATTAACTTCATTGTTTCATCTTCATGTACTGAAATGAACAACAACATGGCTTCCTAAAAAAGTTCTGAAAAACCATGACCCAACTAATTAAATTCTTTACTTTCAAGTGATGCAGCCAATTTTTTTAATAATAAAACACCTCAGATGATGAGATTGACTTCGAAAGAAGTTTTCATTTCCAAAAAATCTTTTTTTGTGGTTCATTTGCTGGTTTTGCTTTTTGATGGTGCAAGAAATAGTTAAATGTCCTAATCTCAACCCTAGTTAACATTTCTTGCTTTAAGAGGGACCACATTGCTAAAGCCTTGTTCATTACATGTTTAAGTATGCTAGGGACCTGGGAAACTGATACCACATATACTTAAACATCTCTGTTAATGACTGTTGTCTCTCTTCGTCGACATTGATGAATAATTTTACAGGTCAGGTGGCCAGGCAGTCCTCTAGTGTCTGAGGATCACAGGGCATCTTTCCTGAAGTCTTTTTGCTACAATTCAATCAAATATGAAGATCTTTGCTTGAGCTTCATTATATATAGTTTCTACTGCATGTTATGTGTGAGGTCTGATTCGCTTTAATTCTTCTCTCTCTTGCTTTTCTAGTGGTCTTGTTTTTAAGCTTTCTACGGCTTGTACTGAGTCATATTTAACAGTCTAAACACAAAATCAGTGGTTTGCCTAGGTCAAAGGAGCCTGTAGCAGAAACCAGAATCACAGAGTGTTTGAGGATGGAGGGAACTTCTGAAGACCAACACACCTGCTCAAAACAGAGCCAACTAGAGCAGGTTACCAGACTGTGTCTGGTTAGGTTTTGAGCATCTCCAAAGATGGACACTCTACATCATCCCTGGGAAACCTGTTCTAATGCTTCACCACCCTCACAATAAACATTTTTTTTCTTATATTTAAATGGAATTTGCTGTATATCAATTTGTGCCTATTGCTTCTTGTCCTGTCACCAGGTACTACTGAGAATAGTCTTGCTCCATCTTCTTTACCCCCTTCCATCAGGTAGTTATACACATTGGTAAGATCCCCTCTGAGCCTTCTGTTCTTCAGGATAAACAATCCCAGTTCTCACAGATTTTCTTGTTATCACAGATGCTCTAATCCCTTCATGATCTTCATGGTTCTTCACTGGTCTTGCTCCAGTATGTCTAGCTCTGTCTTGTCCGTGGGAGTTCAGAACTGGATATAGTACTGCAGGTGTGTCTCACCTTTGCAGAGGGCAGTCATCATTTCTGATAATGCTCTGGAAGAGATGACAACCCTCTCCCTAATGCAGCCCAAGATATTGTGGCCTTATTTTCTGCAAGAACACACTGTTGGCTCATGTTTAACTTGTTCTCCACCAGAATGTCTAGGTTGCCTTCTGCAAACCTGCTTTCCTTCCAGTCAGCTCCCAGCCTGGACTGGTGTCAGTGGTGCAGTCCTCCCTAGGTGCAGGACTTTGCAGTTCCTTCTGCTGAACTTCCCAACATTCCTACCAGCCCGTTTCTCCACCCTGTTGAGGTCCTTCTGAATGACAACACATTCATTTGGTTTATCAACCATTTCTCCAAGTTTTGTATCATCTCAAACTTGCTGAGAGTGCACTTTGTCCCTTCATCCATGTCATTAATGAAGATGTTAGACTGTTTTGGACCCAATTTCAGCCACTGTGGGACACCAGTATTGCCTGGCCTGCAGCTGGATTGCGTGCTGCTGATCACAACCCTTTGAGCCTGGCAGTTTTCAGCCCACCTCAAGGCCTGGTTATCTGGTCTCTACTTCCTGAGTTGTGAGGGTGTTGTGGGAAAGAGTATCAAAAGCCTTTCTAAAGTTGAAATAAGCAACAACCACTGCTTTTCCCTCATTCCCCAAGCCAGTAATCTTGTTTTAGAAGGCAGAAAGTGTTTTGGGACAACTGGCTGTGGGAGTGAAACATCAGATTAAAAATCATCTGTTAAATGTTTTGGCTCCTTTTTGTGTTCTTCTCAAAAATATGTGTCAGGAAGACAAGCTATTTGTGAATGGTAAGAATTATTGGCTGAATTCAGCAAAAGAATGTAAATTATTCTATTTTTAAATTGGCTTTAAGTCTCCATATTGAGTTCTGGTTTTATATTCTTAAAAGCTCTTGCTGCTCACTGTTGAGAATTAAGCTACTGACTACTTTTAGTCTTTTGATTCAGAGTGTACTAGCAGTGTTTCTCCCAAAGCCTTTATAAACAGAGAAGGAAGAAAAAATATAACCTGTATTTTTTTCCCCCCCCAAGTGGCCTCTGATGCAGTAGCACAGCATTTACAGAGAGATTTTACTGCTTAACCAAACATTTGATTTCATGTGTTTTAGTCTACTTTTTGAGAAAAGCACTCAGAATGTTTTCCTTCTATGTTTGTTCACAAAGAGATTTTACAACCTTTCTAAAGAAGGGTACAGCTCCAAAAGGCAGGAAATGTAAATTCCATAATGCTTAAAGGGAAAAATTGGATTCCACTGAAGTCAGTTTTGGATGCTTTTTGCCAGTTAAAACTAGATCACTTAGAAAAACATTAAAAGGAGAGAGTGATTAAATAAACTAAAACCCAACAAAATACCATATCTGAAAAGATTTGCCAATCTATCATTTATCCATCTACATTAAATCTGCACAAATCAAATAGGAGAGCCATATACTAAAGGTTTTTATTTATCAACCCTGACTAATGCTAGGAACACTGCAGATACCTTCCTGTCATTTGCTTCCTACTCTGCTTTTACAGATGAGAATACAGGGCTGAAGTTATCACAGTATATCATCAGGTTATTTGATGGCTGGCTGGTCAGTCTGCGTTCTCTGAGTGACAATGTGTTGGCAGCTGTAGTCTGATCAGGTATGAAGACAAAAATATGTGTTGATAAAAAGTTGCCCTGCCAAGCCATGTGTGGTATAAGTCTGACTGTTTTAATGAAAAAAACCCAGTTCCAATTAAAAATCTGACATCAATAGCTCTTCTCCTTTCTTAATCTGTCTATAGTTATGTACTCTGGAAGCATGCTAAGGACCTGATTTTTAGATATAGTATTTTATTGACTGCCATTGGAACTGGGTACAGAAAACTGCTAATTCCAAGATCCCAGTTATATCTCTTAAAAATTGCAGGAGGATGTGGCAAGAAATCTGTAGGAGCACAGACTGGTTTATGGCTATGTGATACATATGATGCAGGAACAGGGTACAGACACAGTCTTATCTTCTTGTAAAGTTAAGGGTTTCAAATTTTACGATTTAAAAATACGGTTTTTATATCTAGTGATAATTTTATCACAGTTGCTTATTCTAGTGTAAAAGTGTTTAATGGAACCTTTATAGATGAATGTAGCTCAGAATTCTCTGACACGTATTCACCAGAAAATGTAAAACAACTTTGGGTAGACATTAGGGAGATAGATCTGCAAATAGTTTTGCAGACTTGGCAATTATTTAAGATGAAGTAAGGGAGAAAAAGTTCTTGGAAATCTAAATGGTAAACTTAAAGATATGCAAATTCTGAATATCTGTCAGCAGAATCACATCTGTAAAAGAAAAAAGAATTGCTATTAGTACTGAACTGCTCTTTCAGAGGGAAGATAACCTGTTAGTCAACACTATGAAATAGTTGAGCAGTCATGCCGAAGTCTAGTTTTGGTAGAAAACATGTCATTCTAGGTAAGTAAAACATAGTTTTCTATTGATGGTTGTAGCAGCTGCAGAAAACGGAGGTCATACAGACATAGGATACATGGGAAGGACATAGCACAAACTTTAAAGAATAGACTAACAAAGAAGCTAAATTTAAATATTACTTATGTTACATTAACATCTTGGAATACCATTTCTTACCTTGTATTTTAGTATTATACCTGGTGTATACTCACACTACAAATACTTTGCCAAAGAACTGGGTTCCCAAAGCAACCTAAATTGTATAGTATAAAACGTAAGACTATGCCTGAATGAGGACTGATGGGAAATTCCAGGTGGTAATGTTTGTCAGTGTAATGGCCAGTTGCTTTCACATTTAAACGAACACAAGGGAATATTTGGAAGAGTAACTTTCAGGGAGGTGGTCCTTCCATTTTATTAAGCTGTTGGCATTTGATTATCAAGTAGTAGGAAAGATGAAAACACAGTTTGTGCCCACAGAAAATGATAAACACAGTTTTCCAAATCCAGATGAAAAATGTTGAAACCATGTGATGCTTTGGTAGTCTGTAGTGAGAGCTAAGATGAAATAAAGCATATACTGTTACACCAGTACCCATGTGAAAAAAAGAAGTGCTACTTGTGGCAGGAGCTATAGAACTGCAGAGTTTGTTGTAAGCATGGTGGAAGGATGGCACTTATGTCTGTCCTATACCTACAGCTGTGGTGCAGCTGGGTAGTGCCTGTGTACACACCCTGTACACTTAGGTTGTTAATTCCCTGGGTAGTCCAGAAACTCCCCTCCTAGTCATCACACAGGTAAGACGCTGAACTGACCTGAGTCAAAGTGATTGACTGAACTTATAGCTACTTTCACAAGGAATACTTGACTAGCTGTTACTGGAACTCTCCAGGTGGGAATTTTGGGCAGTCCTGAAGATTCCCTCAGGCTGCCCCTCATAGGTCTTTCTTTATTCTTAAGTGTGTTGACTGATACCCTGTGTGGAGAATCTGGCAGCCCCAACATCCTCAGGTGGTTCCTGCTGACCAAACTGTACTTGTAAGTAGTCAGTAGAAACTGTTCCTGCAGGCATAGAAATGGCCTTGCAGGACAGTCTTTCGTATATAGGTAAGGCAGGTAGAAGATTTTTAGTACATAGCTTAAGATAAGCAGTAGGGATGGATCATGAAATCATGGAGGAAAACAGGTCAGTAAGAACTGAGCAGAACAAAAGTTTGGAGAGTCTGCTTCAGTCCAGATGAAGACTAAGCTGCGAGGGCACTTGCAACAGAGGCTCTCCCAACACTAGTGATCTGCTGATGGTGATTCTCAAAGAATCAACGTGGTTGTATATGATACAATGATGATACAATGATGATTAAAACATCCTGTGATGTTGGTTGTGAAGTATCTTCCAAAACAATGATAGTTTGGCCCATCTAGTTTTTAATCAAATTGGCACTTTCTTCAGTATTTACAGGCAGATATGTGTCCCAAAATCATGCAAAATTTTTCAGTAACTACTTACACATTGCTGATTAGACTGCCAAAGCAATCCCTTTTAGACACTGACTGAAATTTCTCTGGCATTTATCATCTTTAAGGTCCTAAAATGTAGACTGATCTAATCAATAACATAACTGAAGAGACAACTTCTCTCATCTGTTTGCAATTTAGTTTCTTCCCTGAATCCTGCTTCTAAAAAGAATCAAGCTTCCAGATAGTGATTGCCATCCCAGTTTCCTTCTGCTGATGACATTAGAAATTATCTTTATTGGCTTTCCTGAAGAATCTTGTTCCAGACTTTGAGAAAGCACCACAGGTCATGCAGGGTTCAATTTGACTCTAATGTTCAATTAAATACCTTCCTTTTTTTCATGTGATGGATTTATTCTACCTGTATGTTATCTTTTTCATCTTCCTTTCTTACTCTCTAAGATAAGTGGATTTTCAATAACCTTAAAGATTTCTAGTTCAATTCTTTGAACAAGACTAAGAAAGTGAAAGATGTGAAATAGCTTGCTCTCTGAGCAGGAAGAAATACTTGCAGGTCTGTCACTTTTCTTAAGCTGGAAAACAGATCTACTTAATTTGCCTGAAAATTACATTATCTAATACTGTTTAGCCCTAATACCATTTCTTCTATGTAGACATACCGCCTTAGAATTAATTCCAAAATATGTTTATTAAACTGATCTGTCAGTGACCTTCATTCTTGTAGTCAGCCTAGCTAATGGCAGAAGAACGGAAACAATAGCTTTGTGTGTGTTGTTGTTACATCCTTGGAGACAGGGTTACCTCTGAGGATTCTCAAAGTGTAGCGCAAAGCATGGGTTCAAAGCTTTTACATGCACACTACTAGAAGAATAAAAAAATTAAAGCTAATCAATATTCATAGAAATGCTTTAAAGATTCAGCTGCCACACAGACCCGTCTAGACTTTTGCATTGTTTTCCATACTGTCCAGTTTTTGATTCACAATGTTTTGTTTTTTTTTTTTTTAAGTCCTTATTTAGAAGGGTATGGTAGGTAGGATAGTTAGGTTTGATTTTTTTTTTTTTTCCTAGTTTTCATTTCAGTGAGTAACTTACAGCCTCTGCTATGCTGGTTTTATGAACTAGATTCTTTATCCATTGACCTTAATAGTATAGGGTTTTAAATTCTTAGAAAGAAGCAAAATAAAAGTAATGCAGATTAGTATATCCACAAGGATACTTTCATATGGAGATAGGTGAAAATAAGCATTTTCAATAAAATTATTGAACAGAAACTTATCAAAAGGCAGTATAGTTTAACAAATGACCAATTTTCAAATCTTAAGAAAAACACATAAGAAAGCTACTAGTCCAGGAAAGTATTTGAGTTATTGTACCTTTTTCTTTTATCAATTAAGTTGGGCTGGCTACAGAACTACATTCTTCCTGGTTTTTAGGGATGAAGTATATTCCTTATTACATAGGTACAGTTGCTGTTGAAGGTCTGGCACTAAGAATCCCAGAAGGAACACAGCAAGATGTAACTGTGCTCATATGCTTAGCTCAAACCTATGTGGATCCTTCTGCTAATGATACAATGTTTAAGAGATTCACAGTATATCTCTGTTTAAAGTTATATTTTTATCTCATTGTGCTGGGTCCCTGTTATTTTGCACTCCCCTAAGGCAGTGCATTGATGTGAATACATTGATAAGAATGCACAGCATATATTGATGTAAAGAATAACTGACAGTGTACCCTATACCAAGGCCAGCCTTGCCAAAACCAGCCCTAATGATGGCATTGATGATATAAGTATTAAAATAGTTAATAAATGCCCTAAGCTGTCACACTATGATCTTTTCTATCTTATAAATAAAATACAATAATATGATAAATGTCAAGTGAACTCTGGATTTCTTTAGCCAAACTGATTAGTGGAAGCATTCGTTAGGTGCTAATTGAGCTTTAATAAACTACAGCTAAAATGTGGTGCATGAAGGAAACCTGCAGAGTTTTGGAATGCGTCTACATTGTCAGTCTTCAAAACTGCATCTGATTCTTTACTTGGATGCAGATTTGCTGCAATAAGTGAGAGTACCAACCCATTACAATCACAGATGAAGTAATTTTAAATGGCAATGAAAGTAGGAATACAGATTTTGATTATAACATTTAAATGTAAAAAAAAGAAGTTCTTTCTGAGGGGTTGTATCTGCCTGTCTATTCAGCTTGTGAGCTATGGTCCTTCAAGGAAGGTCACTGGTCAGAGGTGCCCCCTTAGCCTTCATGAATTTATAGCCTTTTCGATCAACTATGGGAAGCTTACTGTGAAAAGCAAGTTTCAGCAGGTGAATTTCAAACTTCTGATTGCCTTTGGATTCCCTCTACACCTCTGAATGAAAGAATTTGTTTCTTTAGAAAAGAAACTAAGATAAAACATACTGAGAACAATTTAAAAGAAAAAGAACAAATTAATGACGGAAATAGCATCTAGAAAAAGAAGGAATATTCACTACATCAATTTCACTGATAGTTATGCATTCACAGACAAATTTTTAGTGGCAGGTGTATTAATTGTGCTCTGCTGAGTGTAAATGCAAATAAATGGATTTATCTACTAGGATAATAGGTCCTTCACTTACTTCTCACTTGGCTAAACTGCCAAGGAACCAACTTTTTAACTAGCTCTTTACAGCCATCTCTATCTATACACACAGACAACTAAGAACTAGTATCTGTTTTTAATTTTATATACACAGTTACCTGTGAAAACTTTCATTTTTAATGCAGGGTAGAGATGCTAGATTTTGTATAGTATAGCTCTTACCAATTTGTCCAATGGCTGAATAGAGAGGTCTGATGAATAGTTTGGGATTTTTCAAGTCTGGAAAAACGACACTTACAACTACTTCAGCCTGACAATGAATGTCATTTTTAAGGGAGGATTTAACTCAAAGACAGTGGGTCAGATCCACATCTGGAATTAATTAGAGATGGATTTGTTAGTAATCTGGCCAGATGTGTCTCAGATGAACTCTCCAGCTAAGGATGTACCTCCACCTATAACAATCTACCTATGATTCACCAAAATGATCTAGTAGCATAATTGTTAAGTTCTAAGTTTCTTTCAACTTTTACAAATATATAAAAGTCTGATTTATCTTACATTTTTAAATGGTATTTTTAGGTTTTCTTATACCTAGATCCTTGTGCAAACACGAATATCTCTCATGTTCAACAGAAAATTCCCTATGTCAAATCCTCTGTGAAGGGGAGGTGCCGCAGTTAGTACTGGAAAATTAAAATATTGGTCTAGTTGGGTTTTGGCTGATGTGCTACCTGTGGAGTTCCTTAAATCTTTCCTGTATAGAGCTCCTCTGAAATTTATGTAGGGCTGTTGTCATGTCTAATGCAAATTTTGTCTCCAGTGACAACACAGGGGAACTTTACAATGTATGTAAGAGACACTTTAACAGGCATTTATTTGCCAGTGTGTTTATGTACATTTAAATGACAATAGCGCAGTGTTTCTTAAGAAAGAAATTACTTCAACATGTCTTCCATAGTGAACTGCACACTTGTGCAATGTTAAAATATTACAGGGCATAACATAAGCCATGCGCTTAAGCATTCACCATGCAGCAACTAGTCCCTGACCGGGTGCCTCACTTCACCTTGGAACTGTTTTATTATATATAGTTATATATATATATAAGATATAGAGAACAAAATATGTAACACCAGAGTTGAACTCTGGTAATTTAGCTTAAAGCTAAATTATTTTAGACTAATATAAAACATATACTAACAATGTGTCACCCCCTCCAAATTGGTGTAATCTAATATTATGAACTAAGGTTCATAGCATGCTAGAGTTGTAAATTCCTAGCTTTGTGAAGCACCACATCATAGACAACTATTCAGATTGTCTAGGTAAATGACCTTCCAATTTCTAAAAGGTTTTAAGGACCTTTATTTAAGACTATGTGTACAAAATCATAGAATCACAGAATCATAGAATCATTTAGGTTAGCAAAGGCACTTAAGATAAGTGAGTCCAACTGTTAACCTAACGCTGCCAAGTCCACCACTAAACCATGTCCCTAAACACCACCTCTACACTTCTTTTAAGTAACTCCAGGGTTGGAGTTATGGAGACTCAACCGCTTCCCTGGGCAGCATGTTCAAACACTTTCTTTGTTCCTTGTCTCATTCAGATTCTTTAAAACAGTGATGTCTCTTAGAATACTATTATTTTCCTAACAATCTGATAGATGGTCTTGTTAAGATAAGTTTGAAACTTTTGTATGTTATCCAGACATCACTCAAAACACAACAAAGTTTGTAGTGGTTGGGTTTTTTGTTGTTTTGTTTTTTGGTTCTCTTTTCATCTCAGCATTTAAGCAGCTGGAATAACATACATTAAGGCACTCCTGCCATTGCAAAGACTAGTTTCTTTCTCAAAACCTCAGTTACCAGTTTTGGCTTTTGGTGTCTTTTAGAGATAGATGGTTTACGGCTTCTACGCACCTTACATCAGGCAACTTCTGTGCAACTTGCAGTGCTGTTAATATTGTTTCTGAGCATTGTGTAGGCTAAATAGGTTTTGGTTTGTCCTAGTTATATTCTGAATTGCTAACAAGTCTTTTGGCTATAGAGTACTGAGAGATGGAGTTTTTGGATACATGTAATAAAGCTTCTAAACTTGTGGCATAGGAATGACGACTGATTGTCTAGATATACCATTGGAACTCAACAACTTGTTTCTACATCCTATTATACTAAATTCTTATTGAACATTTCCATATTTATAAAACAATGCAAAGTACTTTACAGAGATTTTTAAGAGATATGTTCTTTTCCCAGAACTTAATGCTGTCAAGTGGATGGAATGTCATAAGAAATAAAAGAAAGGTAGGAAAATAAGTTCTGAGAATTAATTATTGTGTCTATATGAACTTCTGCCTGAATATTACATGTTCACGTGTTTATCTGTTGTGTGGGATTTTTAATGAATGAGGAGTTGCTAGCATGGTGGCAAAATACAGCTATGACATATGGTGACAGTTCTTCATTAGATTTTCCTGAAATAGGCTACTCAGGAATATATAAGGGGACATTTTTTAACATTCTCACTTTCCATTTAAAATGTCATTAGTTATCCTCTCTCTCAGAGGGAAAGAAATAGGTCAGAACTGTGACCTTTGGAAAATGAAGATTATTTTTTCCCTTGAGGTATGCTCAAACCAAACTCTCTAGCTGTATCTAAACTTGAGTAGGTGTACTCCACAGTCCTGATTCGCCATTTGGTAGGATCTTAAATGTGGTGTAGAGCGAGGTGTGCACTTTTGGATTTCATCCTGACATGCAGTCAGGATACAATTAAATTGTCGATCCATACCCAAGACTAGCAAAGTTTTCTTAGTCCCTTGCTTAAATGTAGCATAAATCTCTAGGGCAGATTCCAGTACTTCCCAATCACCATTGGGGAGTACCTAAGCACCAGAAGGAAAGGTATAGGTGTGCACTGTGCACTGTGCTCTTCTAAATTTTCTATCAAACGTAGTGTTTGTATTTCACTTGGGTTAGGTGGTTATGCTTCCCATTCCTTTTCCTGAAATGCCTGCCTATAAACAAAGCAATATTATATATATCAAAATGTTTAAACATGCATTGAAGTTTCTGTTTAGACAGAAACATTAGTGTTTCTGAAGATCCTTTCACCACTTTATTCCTGCTGCAGATTTTGGGTGTCTCAATGGCTTTGAGATGTTTTAGGATTTCCTACATCATAGCAAAGTGAAAACACATGATATAATGTGACCACACGTTGCAAAGGCACACTTCTTCAGGAACCTTCAGTACATTCCTAACTCTGCAGTTTGCAGAGCTGCTAAGCTACATGGGAGGCTTACAGGTGAGATGCATCCTGCTGCAGTGGTGGAACAGTCCCTCTTTTCCTGCATGCTCTTTAAGCAAGTAAGAGGCATTCCCAAAGTAAGGAGAACAGAGGCAATGTCTTTCCATAAACCATGTGTAGGCTAGAGTACTTTGTGGCTGTAGCTACAGTTAAAAAGTTTTTAGGCTAAATGCTTGATGTCTGCTGTGGCTATATATACAGCATATCTCAGAGAAACTCCTGCTTCTGGCAAGTAGATTCTCCATTTTTAGCCGAGCTTGCTGAAACAGTCCAAGTTCAACTGTACTCCAGACAGGTTTATGCAGCAGATTTTCTAACATAATGAATGTTACCTTACTTGGGACATTTGGATTGGATGCTGCTACTTACACTTCCAGAATTTATCATAAATGGTTAATCCTAACTCCAGCTTCTGTGTCCGTGATCCAAATGAAAGTTGTTTAATTCCAAACATTAAACTTATTCCTTCTGCAGGCAAGCAACCGTAATGAGTATTAGTGTACAGGAGTGTTGGTTTGGCCTATCTCCATATGCCATTACCTTCCATAACTTTTATCCTAACAGTCATGTTCTGTGTTTTAACATCCTTCAGGTGCTAGGCTGTCTTTCCAAGAATAATATCCGTATTATGTGTAAGAAATTTATTGTGAACACTTAAACTGGATGCTAAAAATTAAACACTTTTTTCCCAGCTTGACAGGATGAGAAGATATTTGAACTTGTTTATAGTTCCAAATTTTACATTGTACAATTGTGTTCAAAATATGTATGTTTTAACTTTTAGATGTTCTATTTAAGTTAATAATAGACACACGTGATTTATGCAGTGTCTATATAGGACTGTAGTTAATCTTTAGATTTCCATTAGATACTCTTGTTTCCTCTTCAACTGAAACTAATATAAATAGTTTCTACGGAAAAGGCAGAAAATGCTTATGTAATACTACCTAGTGTTTTCATATGTATTAGAAATGTGTGTATGGTTTTTTAAGTATGTATATGTATGCATTATCTATCCCATACAGAGGAGAGAAGCTTTTGAAGCCAGTTAGGTTCAATGTCCTCTTGAATAAAATGCAAAACTGACTTTTATTTAAATAAGTATTTCACAGGCTATTTATGATTTACACACACAGATTCTGATGATGAATGGGTGGAATTAGACTTACAGCATGCTTTTTCTTTCCAAAGGAGGTCACTTTATGTGTATAGTTACTTTGTTTATAAGATAATCAAACTATATGGATATTTTCTGCATTATTATTATAAAGTATTAAAGAATAAAGGCTTTCTTTTTGTTTTAAGGGGCTTCACTTTTAAGTGTATATGAAAGGACTCTGCTGCGTCAGTAGCCACATACCATATATTTGTGTGAACAAGACATAAAATATGCCACATATGGAGTAATCCCATCAGATTTAAGAATAGCAATCATTAAAAAGACTTCTCCAGACCCTACAGAGCCTCTCCAAGTTTTTTGAGCAGTTAAAACTGTTTTTAATTTTTTAATAGAACTTTAAAACAACTAAGAGAAAGTTCTCTCTAAGATAAATTGTATCGTATTTAATACTTCTTGACTGATTGTCATTTGCCTTAATGCTATGAATTTTTGCAGTACGATTTTTATTATGCTGATTCAGTCCAAAACTTCAATTTACTTTTGAAAAGCCTTTTGAAACTTCTCCAAACCAGAAATCCTGTGATTTAGCTAGCTCTAGTTGAAGATCTGTCCTTAATATCAAACTTTAATCTCCTTTGTTGCAAATTCTGTAAATTGTTGCATGCACTGTCCTTGGTGAACATAGACAACAGTTGATCATTGTCCTCTATAAAAAGGGCATTATACATATTTGAAGACTGTGCTCATGTCCCAGTTCAGTCTTTACTCTTCTAGACTAAACAAGTCCATTATTTCAGCCTTTCCTCATAGGTCATTTTCTGCACCTCTTATCATTTTTATTACTCTTCTCTGGACACTATCCAGTTTTTTTACATCTTTTGTAATGACTCAAGCCTGATCTGTGTCCGCTAACAGAACCTGGTTTTAAAACAGACAAGTAAGACTAAATGGTTTGATCACAAAATGAGTCAGGTTTGAAACATGTTTGTGTGAGAGCTGTCTCTTTCTTACTAGCCCTAAAACAAGGCTTGTACAATTTTGTTAACCAAGGCAAATAAAAAAAAAAAAAAAAAGAAAAAAAAAGTGAAAAAAAAGGTGCATGAGTGCATGGTTTGTAACATATGGGAGTGATTAAGCTAATTTGGGAAAAATTGTGAAGTTCATTCTATCATTTCTGACTGCCTCTGTCAGACAGATGTCTATACAATTTTACTTCTTTTTGAGGAAAAATGATTGATATGGTGCTCCTGACCTACTGCAATGCTTAGGTTCTGCTGCTTAAACGCAGACAGAAACAGTCATTGTCCAAATGTTATAGTAATCACTTTCTCTGTAGTTCTAGAAAGTTATACTTTGCTTTTTGAAAAAATAAAAATAAAATTATATTGTAAGCATTTAAAAACAATTATTGGTCAGGAATTTAGAGCAAAATCATAGACTTCACAGTCATGTAAAGTTAAACATTGCCTTTGACCTGATACAAATGATAAGCAAATGAAGTACAACTTGATCTGGCATTTGATATCTGCTCAGAACAGTGAAATAATGAATTAAGGCAACTTGTGTCTAGAGCACAAGTCTTATCAGGAACAGCTGAGGTAACCATGGTTATTCAGCCTGGAGAAAAGGAGGCTGAGTGAACACCTCATTACTCTCTCCAACCACCTGAAAGAGCTTGTAGCAAGTTGGGTGTCAGTCTTTTCTCCCAAGTAACAAGAGAGAGGACAAGAGTAAACGGCCTCAAGTTGCATCAGGGGAGATTTAGATTGGATATTAGGAAAAAAATTCTTCACCAAAAGGATTGTCAGGTGTTGCAACAGGCTGCCCAGGTAAGTGGTTAAGTCACCATCCCTGGAGGTGTTTAAAAGATGTGTAGATGTGGCACTTAGGGACATGGTTTAGTGGTGGACTTGGCAG
>JAVJGI010000040.1:47695034-47708575 GCA_035590275.1 Ibycter americanus
TTTCTCTTCCCCTCCGCCCACACCCCCCCCACCCACCCCCTTTAGTAATCATACTTAACTCTGATATCATGAGACTGTGCTATGTTTGTCTGGTGACTTCTTCGTCGTCTTTAATCTATGTGTCTGCAAAATTGGTACAGCACTGGCAGTTATGTAAGAAGTTACCTATCCTTTTCTCGGTGTCCAGTATAACATGGGATTCAGCTTGAGACTAACAGCTGAATTTAGCTGCTGTCTAAAACATGATATCTGTCTGGCCTTCCAGTATTATGGAGGTGTACTCACTGTCAATGAGGTCTTAATGTTGGACTGAAACCTACCCCTAAATCTTATCCTAGTTTTGAAGCATTTGCTCTGTACTTACTGAGACTTTAACTTGAAAGCAATTCTTAGCTGATGAATCTTTTCACTAGAAAAAAAATTATCAAACTGATAGAGAAGAGAAAGCTTTGGATTTTCCCTTTGTTTAGACTAGGAATCCAGAGGCTATAAACCCAGCCAAAATTTCCACCTCTCTCAGGCCCATAAAATTAGAATAGGAAATTCCTGCCAAGTTCTCAGAGCATTTTGGCATTTCCCTGCTCAGTCAAAACTGTAAAGGTAAGTTCAACTATGGAAGAAAACTCTAAAGACAGTATCTCAGTCATTCACCCTCATGAATGGTGGTATGTTTCACAGTTTCAGTGGAATATATCTGTTCATAATACTTTTTTTTTTTACAGCATCCTCTAAATAATCACAGTGATTGTTTTTGTTGTTCTTTTGTAAAGTACAGTCTCCTTTCCCTTTCCTTGTCCACATTCACACTTCACAATACCTTGCCGTTTAGAATGGCATATGGCACATTCTAACATCTGACGAGCTAATGGGTGGTCTGAAACAGAGTGAATATATTTGGAGACCCTGTGTGCAAAATTAAAAAACAACAGAGGGATCTGAGAGCAAAGAAACATTTTGTCTAAAACTATTGGCCTCAGTTCCTGCGAAAAAAAGACAATGTAGATTTCATACAGTTCAACCTTTCTGCTGGCTCATAACGAAGTGCTGTCTTGTTATTTGAAATAAAGCACCAGATTTTCCTTGAATATGTCGGTCAGGAAAGATTTAAATGAAGTATATATGGGGATGTATTCAAGTGTAGTCAGAACTTAATGATCAGACAGATTTTTCCATTACTGTTAATCAGGAGGTAGTGATGCAGGCCAGTGATACAACCAGGCAAGCTCACGTGTCTTGCAAGCAAGCTTTTTAGTCATGCTCTAAACCTTAAAATAATCCTGAATACTCTCCATTTTTAGAAATGAGGGGGAAAAAACCCACAAGCTCTTCAATGTTTTCTGTCCTTTCCCATTCTTCATTACTCAAAAGTTTGGAAAGAGACACCTACCACGTGCCTGCCAGGCAACATGTCAAGGGTTCCTTATCCTTTTTTCCAACAGCTTATTGGAAACTGGGTTAAGAAAAAAGTAAGCTGAGGATGGGAATGAGCCAGTCTTAGAAGCCTGCCCCTTGCCAGTAAGGTGCTCAGTGACCAAAGGTACTCTCCTCTCCTGAGTCCTGCATGTTGCCATCACAGGGCTTAGTGCCTGTACATTAAATAGATGTTACCTATGTATCTCCTTTCTCCTAAGTTTATCCTCAGCAATGCTTTTTATCCATAAATAGATGACAGCTGTGTATATGACCCAGTCAGCTTTAAAAGAAACAGGCACTCCATGTACTAGTTTACTCAATGTGAGTAATATTTAGGTTGAGTCCTTTCGTAGTACTACCAGCAGTCCACAAGATGTCACACTGTGACAAAAATGGCAATTTCTGTGTACCTAGAAAGTACTGCAGTACTAACCTTCCAGAAACAGCACAGTCTGTTCAGGCAGCTTCGGTTTAAAGTGTTCAGGCAAGCAGAAGGCCACCCTTGAGCAAGAATGTTCTGAGATTTATTGTAATCTCTTGCTGAGCACCGAGTTGCCAACTTGATTTCATCTCTAAATTATTAAAAGAACCTGTGAACAAATGCATCCTCAAGCTGTAACTCATAGCTCCACACAAATTGTAGACTCAGTGGAAGGGAAAGGAATTGCACAAGGTTGCCCAACTAGAAACTAGGTTCTGTTGTCTATTTTGAATATACTCTATGGTTACCAAGTCTGGATCATAAATGTAACAACCCCAAGAAAGTTCATTGCAACTCTCAAACCTCTCACTTTATGCAATGAGTACTTCTTTGACTACTTATAGAAATCGCTGTTCTTTTAAATAGAAAATACGTTACTACTGTACAGTTTATTTGTCAGAACAAAATTAACTTACTTCACCCTTCAGAAGGTCATGTTTTCCCTTTAGTTTGTTTTGTGCCCTGTGCTGGTTTTTTTGTGTGCTCTTCATATATTTACAGACTTTAATTTCTAAGAGTTTTATTTCTTGGTTGCAAGAAAACATCAGAATATAAATACTAGGTGGAATCTCTAGTGTTTGTGAAGACAGGGGGAAAAATTCAAAGTGGAGTTGTCAGTCACGCAGGCCATAGAAGTGCTGAAGAAAGCATTTTGGCTAGTTAAATAGCAGGTCTAAGTGGACTTGTGCAAAAGGATCAAAAACCCCTGTGACACAGTCAGCACCATGGCTATGAGCATCTGTCCATGCAAACACTCCGGGTCTGACTGCATGCAGAAAGAGGCTCCTGGTAAGTTTCATACCAGTTGCACATAGTAGGCTGTGAGTGAGATGGTAAAGACAGGAAAGGTAACGAATTAAGAACCAATGGCATGAAATTATAAGAAGATGACTACCAGTATTTTGGCTTACCAGTTTTGGTGAAAACCTGTCAATGGTAAGTATAAGTTAATGTCAAATGAAGGAAAAATAACTTTACTGATGGGCATGTAGATGCTTCACTACACAAGAAAGATATCTTTAGACCATTCTAAAAAACTTTGCAAGTTTTGTTATGCTCTGTTGTTTCTTGGGGTTTTGTTTGGTAATTTCTTAAGGTTTAGAATGTAGAACACAGTAATTCAGTGTGAAAGGAGATAAGTTGAGTAAAATCTGGGTTCTGTGTTAGGATAAGATATTTAAAGGGCTTATTAAGGAAAATATTTCGTTTCTTTACAAAGAAATCTCAAATGTCATTGAGTTTTAACAAAACCAGATACCAAAGAAGAAAAGTAAACATGAATCAATGCAACTACCTCCTCCTCCTTTCTATTGGAAAAAACTTTCACTGAAAAATTCCTTCTTTAGCTGAAACTAGCAACCACATTGCCATTGTCCAGAGTGCAAGAACCACCAGTCAGTTTGGCAATAGGCTGGAGCAGAGCTGGTAGATCATGCAGCTGAGTTTTGGCATTCTGTAGAAAAAAAATCAGGCATAGCTGAACTGCTGTTACTGTCATTTGGGATCCATTGCAGTAATCATTGTAACATTTGTTTAACACACCCCACACCCCCCACACCCCCCCAATATTTTCAACATCAATATATATGACTAAAGTGATATTGATTTTCCATCAACTTCAGACTGAAAGATTCCTTACCTCCTCACTTCAGTATTTGTTACCAAGTTATGGATGATTTTCAAGGCCATTATCACTTTTTCTTCCAAATTGTGAGCTGAAGCACTGCTATTAGAGGACATTAGTACTCAGAGGGGCAAGGGGTTTAGCCAGTCTATTCAGGTAACTTAGCCATGAACTCTGATGGGCTTACCACAGATCTCAGCTTCATTGATGAATTTAGCTGTAGATTTTTTTTGGCCATTGATGGTGTGAGTAAAGGGTAGAAGAGTTCTGTTTTGTGTCATGTTGTGTAAAGCTACCTAACCAGACAGTTTGTGGCATCTCTAAAAAAGACCATTGAAATTTGATTGGCAGAGCTTATGTATTCCCTGTTTATTCTGAGCTTTTATAGACTGAATACTAATTTCATGACTGAGCACTAATGTACTGACTAGCAATGTTTGTTGACAAGATCTTGTGAAAACCAAAATAAATGCAGAAACATTAGAATGCATAAATCTTGACATTTAACATACCCTTCCTATTTACTTTTGTAGAATATGATAGGGAGCAATACAGCTTTGAATGGGCTATTTGCCATTTAAAATGCTGGAAGTACAACATAAGGAGGAGTGCATGGTAACTAATATTCAGATTTATTTTTGCAGATGTTTAAGGAATAATATCTTTCTTGGACTGCCTAACAATTCATTCTAGAGCTAGTGATGTACTTACTAATTGCACATCTCTCATGTATTCTGAGATGCATAAATATCTCTGTCAGGACTTACTTTCAAGTGTTAAAACGTGTTAAAAGTTACAAAGCAACGGGAAATAGAAATGTGCTCCTGAAATGTGAGTACCAGATAGTGAAGGAAAGCAGGAAAACAAACACAGTTAAGTCCTGTTTAGAAGAACTGTTTCAGTATGCGACTGACTATAAATGAAAATAACAATTTTTCTCCTACGGACTGTCTCTCCTTAAAAACATAAAAAAGCGAACCTATACAGTGCTAATTTGTTTCTTCCTTCAGTCCTTAACCTACCCAGTAGTCAAAGAAACGTAGTAGTTCATGATGAAGGAACAAAATTGTTTACCCAGCGCAAAGCAAGGTACGTCTTTCTTCCTGTCTTGACCTCTCTTTTTTTCCCCCCTCATTCTTTGACCAAAAGTATCCTGTCTTTGAAAGACTAATGCTGTTCAAATGGTGTTGATAAGTTTGTTTCACACTAGAGAAAATGGGAGGAGATAGCGATTTGCTAATTATGTAGTGGTTTGTGCAGTACAGGGCAGAATGAAACTAGATGGAAAGAGAAAATGAATAAACAAACTCTGTTGAAATACTTCATAGTACACCTTTTATATATTTCTATCTAAACACTCATGAAAAGGAGCTAGAGAAGTAACATACTTTGAAGGACAGTCCCATCTTTCTGGTGAAAAGAATTAAGTTGAAAATTGAAGGCCAAATTATTTTGTTTATCTTTACCTTTTTCTGTCAAGGGGAGCATTTATTGTTTATTAAATAAACGGTGACAGTTTTACATATACCAAATGACAGTAATGGAGGGATGAAATAGATCTGCCAGTCTGAGTTGCAGTGAGGGAGGTGCTGTTTATGGGGAGAAGTAGAACACGTGATGTTCTATTGGACAAACTGTTTATTTCGTGTATTTTGAGACACACAAAGCCTGTTCTTTAAGTAATGAGAAGAGAAGCGTGTTTGGTCTCTTTCTGAGTGTTGCAATGCTTGCATGTTTCCCCTTATGCTCATGCTCAGATCAGTTGGCTGCATAAGAAATATTAACCTTCCTTAAACCCTTGCCTCATTACAATTTCAAGCTGCTGTGGCCAAAACTTCAGACTCTTATAAGAAATGACTAGTTAGGACAGAGAATATTAGATTCTTGATAGTAACATGGTTTAGGATCCAGCTAATGAGGAGGGGGAAATCTGACAGTACTGAAAGATGAGTACTGATTGCAAGAAAAGGTATTATTAAACAGAATCCTCAGGGAGCTTAACTCTGCTTTCACTTAACTATCATTTACTGAGTGTGCCAGTGAAATTTGCTGATGATGCAGGTCTAGGAGGTGTGATCAATATAAAGGACATCTGAGATCTCAAAGGTAACTAATATCTAGGTGATCTTGAAGCCTCAAGGAACAGAATTGGAATAGAAGTGATTAGTATAAAATATAATATTAAGTGGAAAAGTTGCGAAGAACAGATGTAAAGTAGGCACTTTTTGGCTTTCAACAGCTGGAGAGGAGGAAATGAAACAGTGATTCAGTTATCTTGTGAGCATGAGTCATGTCATAGAGCCATGAGATGGTAAACTCAATTTCTATTTACCTCAGCAGAGGTGGGCACGTGTAGCATCATTGTAGAAAGGACAGATATGAGTTCCTCTGAAATGCTCTGCAAGATTATGGCCACTGATCCTCAAGAAAGATGAACTCAGCTTGGAGTAAGTGTGAGAAAGGGCTATTAGGATGAAGCAGGGAAGAGATCTGAATGTTCTTGTTTGACCAGATCCTTATCAAATTCAATTTTTCTTAACACTGCCGAAAAATACATTGGTGGAAGAAGAGGTATATGAGATAAGGTGTAACAGGCACAGCAAGAAGTGTGTACAAACTCGTCAGAAATTACTTTAGCCTGAAAACTAGACAACACTCTACAGTTATCACAGCAGTGAGGTTCCAAAACAATCTTCTAATAAGGATAATAATAGAGACTCTTTTGTAAGAATAGGCCTTAGCAAGCAATATGGTTATAGGCAATAACCGGGAAGTCAGTCTGACAGTCTCAAAGGGTCTCATCCTTGTTCATCCAGACCAGTGGTTTTAACAAAGGTAGACATATTGTTCAACGTTCTTTTGGATTATACAGATATGCTCCAGCTTCTCCAAATTAATGTTCTTAAGAATTTAGTTTATGTTTTTCAGTATTTCAGGCTCCTTGAGAAGTGTCCAGTGCAGAACACTAAACAAAATGTTAATTGCAACATGCTTTACTTCTATCCAGATAACCAAGGTAGACAGTCGGAAGAGACTAACCTAAATGGATGAATGGCCTTCTTCCAAGTCACAAGGAGATAATGTGACTCATAATTTGTAGTTTACTAGACAATGGCCAGGATTATGAGAAAAATAACTACAGTATATTTCACTGGCATATGTAAATTCCTAAGATAATATTTTTCTGCCTTTCAGACTTCCAGGTTACATCTGTATCCAAGCACTTGTCAGCCTGCAAGAAAAAAATTCTTTGACGTCCCGTGCACTTAGTCAGACAAAACAACTCTAAAATAGTGGAGATGTTAATTGAGCAACCTGGTCACTTTAAAAATATTAGAATTTACTGGCAAAAGTCTGAAACTCAAGTTTCCTACCTGCTTGGCTGAATTTTACCATGCTTGATGCTTTTTCTTATGGCTAGGAACACCCTTGTGTGGAGGTAGAAGGTCATGATTCAGATCCCTGGCCTGAATGATGAAAACGCTTGGTTTAAACACTGGTTTCTTACCTCTCAGGTGAGAATCCAAAATCTGAAGCACCCTTTAAGGCCCTCCATTAATTCCTTCTGTTAGGGCTATTCCACAGTGTACTCTTAGGAGTTTCATACAGAGGTTTTGGTAAAAGTTTAGTTCTTAAAACCTATAGTGCCTGAAAGCACTCTGCTGTCCTGTCTGATGAACGAGGCTTTCCTGGAGATTAGTTTGCCATAATCTAACAGAAGCTGAACTCTGAGCCTCTGTGTTCTGTGGGGATCTTTATCAGCAAGCTACAGGCTGAGGTGGAAAAGCAGCCCTACTCCCTAGCCTAAACCATGAACATTTTGTCCTTTATTGTTTTGTCAAGAAAATGCCAACATTTTGGACTGGGGGCAGAGGTGAAATCAAACAACAAAGACAGTAACTTTCTAGTGCTTTAAATCAAGGTGAACATGTTTATTCCATTAATTATCTTGACTCTGTAAATCTTGTCATTGTCTCTATTCCAGATATGCTTAGAATCTCTTAAAGAGACTTCTGAGGAAGCAGTGAATTTATTTTAAATTAAATGGCTTTCTCAGTCCTATGCACAACCCAAATGCAACTAGATAATTTAACAGTTCTTTTCTGCACTTGTATTCAGCAGTTTTGTCATTCCCATGTAAATGAAATTTCAAAGAGTGTTGATGTAATTAATTCAATATTTAAACACATTAAACAAAGATATTCTGTTTCTTTTGTGTAGAATCACATAATGAATCATTGTTTTCTTAACATATCTTATTTAGTATTTTAAAAAACCCAAAAAGCAACTTTTTTTCAGAAATAAAGGTACTGTACAGTAAAACAGCTTATTTTCCATTAGTTACCTTATATTTTTCCAATATATTGGATATTAAGTCTACCTTTTACAGTCTCTTTTAGCAATGCAGAAACTTTCAAAACTGTAATTTATATACCACATTTCCTATCATATTTGTGATGGAAAATGTCAAGACCAGGCTCCTTTTGCATCATGCAAGTAGAAAGAAATAATATTTCTTTTGCTAAATTTTACATTTGTGATTAAAACTTTTGCTCAGAACAATTGAGAATCAATTAATAAATGATTCGTAATTAGTGAAAGCAATGCTGTTAGCAAGCAAGGTATTATTTTATCTTTTTAGGAGTTTCATGACCCAGCGCTGATGCCTGACTGGTGGCAAGTCTACGTGATGCCTTCTCCCCAATCTACTTAATATTTTTTTTACAAAGTACAATGCAGTTACTACTTTTGATGGATCAAAAGACAGATAGTAATAATTACTTTAGCCTGCCTGCAGGTGAAAAAAGCTCTGGAATATTTCATTCCAGTCTGTCATTCCTTCTGTATAATCATTTTCATTGTCTACTACCTGCCAGTCTCTGAATGATGGTGAATTGGAAGAATTAACCTCTCTCCCCACCCCACCCCTTTCTTTTTTTAAGTAGGTAAATGAGCCTGAACTTCAGTATTTATAGGGGAATCCCCATCCACAGGGCTGTTGGAAGGAAGTTTTTTGAGGCAAACTTTCCATCTTTAGAAATGTGATGCTGAATATAAGAAAACCACAGAGGGTTTAAAGGAGCTTCCCATTTTATAATCGGATTTCATATTTCTCATGATTCCTTCAAGGAACTGTCAATAATAAGGAAACAGGCTGAAAAGCTGGTGAATTTCTTATGAGGACTAGAAATTTGAATAAAAATGAGATCAAAGTTTTGGAGCAGAGAATCTTCTTCCAAGTTGCAGGCAAAGGTCCCATTAAATAAATGCTATATAAGTGGGTGTAGTGGTGTATTTTGTGTTATAGAAGGTATTCTTTTTATAATAATTCCCAGAATAAATTCCTGTTTTCTATAATATTTATTCTTTTGTAATTCTGGATATTGTATCATGGAGACATTGACTGAGAAGATCAGTCTGGTTTGCAGGTTTAAATAAAAGTTGCAGCGACTTTCTTTGGGTCTAAAATGACACCATACGGACCTAAAAAACTGTAGCTGAACTAGACAATACGTGTAAGTGATTCTTTCTTGCAAGTATTCAAACCACAATGGGATGAAATGGCATAACCATCAACACGTTGCCTTTGCTGTAAAGAGAGACCTCTTTTAACAGTGTAGTTAAAAGTGTAGCCATCAGCCACTCACATTTTGGGTATCTGCATGAAACTTTTACCTCTAAGGAGCTCACTGGTGTGAAGCTTTGCTATAATGAATGACTGAAAGCTTTTTGCTGGAACATGGGTGGGTCAGAAACAGTCTCCAGAAGCTGCTTTTGGTGGTAACTCTTTCCAGGCATGCATCAGCTTTTCCGCTAATGCAACTCTTATATCGCATGTACCAGGTAATTTTAACCACCTGCTGAGCAATTTCTAAAAGCCAGTTAGTTCTCTCTCCATGTCCTTCCCTGGTACTACTCTGTAGACACTTGGACTTTTGTAACCTTCTAAACTGTTTAAAACGTTCTGCTACTGTTTAGTCCATCTGTTCCTTGCTGACAGTTGTCTGGCCCCCTCCAGTCACCATCTTGGCAATGGTTAAACTAATGGCAAAAATGGCAAAAACATGTTACCTTGTTCTCCTGCATAGCTGTTTATCTTTCCCTTGTTTATCATTCTTTAAATTAGAAAGCTAAATCCTTGCTCCAGATGCAGCCAAATCCAACACTGATCCTACTAATAATGGAAAAAAAAGTAATAAGGGTGATATTTCAGTAAACATGGATTGTGGCAGTGCTTTCCAAACCTGTTTTGGAGTCTGTTCAGCAAAAGGGTTTAATTTTCCCAAGGGCTGATATCACAGTAGCCCAGAAGTATAATACACAAATAACATTAATAAAACATGAAATTTCAAAGGCATATAAACACTATCAACTCTTGCTTTTGTGCAATAAGATTACAGAAGGCACCATCAAAATCCCCTGAAACAATAGTAACATGAATAGAGAATTGTTCTGACTAGTCTTGGGTTTTAATAGGAAAGAGATACAAATCCAGCATTTTGCTTTGGATCAGCTTTAGGTTAACATTTCTTTCAGTTTAAGGCTAAATGAGACAAGAATCTGATTTGGCTTTGGCTAAGCCAAAAATTTCCTGAGTTTTAAACCTCAGGAGAATTTGGCCATCTTCAACAGCCAAAATGAAAAAGAGATTACTATTTACCTTCCAAAATTCTTAAATGTCAGCATTCTTGGTGAATCAGATTTAACAGATGAAGCATTTTAATGGTGTTGTGATGGACTTCAACATATATAAAGAGAAGAATTCCACAATAATGATTGTAAATGTAATCAAAGAAAGAAAATATGGTTAAATAGTAAATCATTTTTCTGCCAGGAAAGTTTTCCAGAATATTAAGCTAAAATTTAACATTTGATGTTAGAAGTGATTTACAGAGAATGAATGATGAACTGACATACTCTGTTATTCTTAATATAGTTTTTAAAAAGAGCTTTTAAAAACTTAAAAGCCTGAAAATTGTGCAAATGAAGAAGTTTATGTGTGTTTTCTCAGAAGACGTTCTAGACAGCTCAGAGGTTTCTGCCATTCAGAACAGCAGAAATAAATTTTGGCTTTTTGGGCTGCAGCAGTTTTGAGCTTCAGCAGGACTTTGACACTAGCATGACTTTTTTGTTTGGTTTGGGTTGGCTTTTTCGTATGAGTCTTTCACCTGTAGTAATTGGATACAATTTTAAGTGTGCAGGGTGGGATTGCTAATTAGGAAGTGAGTACAATTTTAATTGCAAATACCAAAAAATCCACAAGTTCTCATCACTCTCTTCTGATCTGTTGAACAGCTTCCTGGAAATCTCGGTGCTCTTAACTTCTTAGTGACCTTAAAGGGAGTGAGCAGCTGTTTAATCATTCTTTCTTAATTAGGAATTGTAATTTTTTTCCCCTCTCTCCTGGTGAATTTCCACCAATATCATTAAAAGCTTTTCCTTCACTCAGTTGTTCCAATCCCAAATTCTTGCTTCCCATGACACTCAAGTTTCAACTGTTCCCTAAGATAAACAATCAGATGCTGATTGCTATAGTTTTCACTGTCAGGGAGGGATTATTCCCCTTTTACCACCAGCTTTTGACCTGTAAAATAATAGCAAGGGTTATTCCTTGGGCATATACCAGAAGGAAAGGGAAGAGAGGTTTGCCTGCCAAGGACCTTTTGCTCTAATTGGGCACCCAACACATTGTCAGAAGCAGAGGTAAAAACACTAGTGGGTATAGGAAAATAATAAATTAGAGAATAATTACTTGATCTAATTAACAATCACTTTATGAGATTCCTTGCAGTTTCAAAAAGCAGTACTGGAAATAATGGACAATGCTCAATGTCATGTTGAGCAAAACATTGGATAAAACCATTATCAGGCACCTAGGAAATAAAACTATGGACTTGTCAGGAACTAGCTAGGTTAAACTAATCTAGCTTCCTCCAAAAGAAACTAATAGGCCTTTTGCATAGAAGAGAGGCAATTAATACAATACTTCGACTGTGAGAAGCATTTTGACATGGTTGTTGAATGCACTGTCATAAGCAATGGATACCTGATAAAAATAAAACCTGACAACTCTTATGCAAGTGCATAAATTGAGAGGGGGTCACACACTTTTAAAATTACCCATTAAATTTCACTCTAAAAGGGTCTGTTCTGCTTCTAGTATTGGTCAATACTTTCCTCTTTTGACTTTGAGATGGAATTGGAAGTAATTACCAAATATATAGTTATTGCATTAGGAATTCAAACTCACTTTAAAGTAACATTTGGATGACCTTTCCTGTAGTGAAAGGTGTATTTTTTGTTTCCCCAGCTGCAAGCCTAATTAGTCAAATGTATGGAATCAAACCCAGGTAAGAGTAAGCAGTGGGTTGTATAAAGGTTGCTGGCTGCATTTGGAGGCATGCAGTTTAAGGAAGGTGCTGACAGCTGGGAGAATATTGAGTTGAGGAGCAATGAGAACAATCAGGAGTCTGGAAATGGCTGCGTGTGAGGATCAGTTGCAGGAATTAGAATGGTTTACACTGGGGAAGACAGTGGAGAGATATGATGATCCCCTTAAAAACTTTAAAAGTTTCTAACAAAGAGAGAAATACAAAATCTTCCCCACAGGCACCATGGAAAGGATGTAGAGGGGTCTTGCACTTCAGTTACTCCAAGGAATGTTTAGGTTAGCAGGAAGAAAACACTTTTCCAGCATAGAGGATTATTGAAAAGTGAAATAGGCTCCTGTGAACTCCAAAACAGTGATGTTATATCCAGAAACTCCAGTTGTCGTCGCTGGGCTTCTTAGGAACAGCTCAACAGATACTTGCTGGGAGTGCAATAAATTAATCTGGTCTTGCTAGCAGTGGATGGAAAAGTTCTGTAAAGTCCCTCTACTTTTATCATTCTCTCAAATGTTTGACATAATCTAGCCTATACGTACGTTTGTAAGATTTTTGTTTTTAATTGGGGTTCTCTTTGTCTTCCCCTCACCTCCTTCATCCAACGTAGCTTGATAGCATTAATAAATATTGTCGGCTCTCCCTCTAGTGGCATCACTCGGTTGGGTTTTATTTAGTGGAAAGGTTTTCTTTGGCTGATGAAGCCTGATACCCAGAAGCATGAGGAATTGGGGACAGGTGTGCTGTAATCTCATATGAGGTTTAGCATTTCCCACCAACATTCTTGTTGTCCCTTATACTGTTGCTGTGGTCACACTGAGAGGCTCATCTGAGACTCCTGGTTGAAGCAGGCAGTGTAAAGGGGGCTGCTTTATGGTGAAGGCTTCCTAAATTCAAGTTCATGTTAGCCCTGATAGCAACAGATAGTATCTCACATCTTCTGCATCAGTCTTTTAAATATTAAATAAGCAATATATCTAAATTTTCAATAGGTTTCTGAGAAATAGGCACAGTTTTTAAATGGGAGGCACACTGTGTTTTTAAAAGAAAAGCAGCAAAAACAGTCAATGTTGGTCAGAAACAGGAGAAATTGCAGATGGTTTCCAGACCTTGAAAATTAGTTTTCAAGTTGATGTTAGGGATCAAAATGGTTTGATAAGCTGCTCAACTCCAGCTTTCCAGCCACTCTTGCAGTGGCCACCCCAGGTGCTTTGCCAGCTGCTTGTTCCTCCTGGCACCCAACCTTGGAGGGAGGCAATGGACCTTGTCACCCAGGGCAAGGGGGCTCTGATGCCACATGTACTAATGGAGTTAGGCTCACCATACACACACACTTCTCTGTTCTTGTTGGGAGAGAGGAGATATCTAGTTATCCCTTGGGGGGCTTTTATATCCTGTTTTTCATCTTTCTCACTACTCTGTTCCCTGGGTTGTAAGAGCAGGAAGTTTCATAAACTAAAACATAGGTTAGTTCTTTGTTTTCTCAGTAACAGCGTGGCATTGTACTTTTAAATTTGTACAATACTGTACACTAAAGGAATTGTACTCAGTACAGAGGCTTTGATCTGAGTGAGTATGTTAGACAAAGGCACTTGTCTATGTTTGGTGGTACTGATTCAGCATTTGTCTTGCTATTTTT